>CM064970.1:62533278-62773278 GCA_032847665.1 Solanum chilense
ACATGCATGTCCTCTACATAAATTAATCACATTAAGACATCTATATTGCCTAGCATTTAGATTATAAATTATCTTTCAGGTTTTTGAAATGACCAGATTCTTGTTCTGATGTTAGGACGATCTCATGCATTAACATTTAGCGGATCATAAGTTATATAGGGAATGGATTTCATCATTGCCCATACTGTAATCCGCGCCCCTACTTGTAAGCATTCTTATGATGATGATAGTACATCACAATAAAATTCACTCCTTGGAAAGAAAGGAAAAAGACAACGGAGAAAGTATAATAATGCCGCCACAACAAGGGCATTTAAGAATTGAGCAACCACCACCAACATAAACAACCTGATTGACTATATAGTGACAACAGTAAGGTCTCAATACACTTTAAACTAGAGGAGAGATTCTTGGACCAAAAAGGAAATATAAAATAAAAGGATACATATGCCACCTAAACTTATTGAGAAAAACTTGCCACCCAAACTAAAGAGTAAACCAACTTTTTTTCCTACTTCGCTTAAACCAAAATTAATATATCAATTCGAGACAAGTGCAGTTGTCAACAAACACCCCATCGGAAGTACAAAACTACCAAATCATATATGGATCGGAGCACAGTACCTTACACTGGAGATTGGTTATGGTAGACTTCAATAACTGATCACCCACTATCAACCTCAGCCTTCTAATGAAATCATTCCGGGAAATTTTCTTGCTCTAAGGAAAAAAAAACAGAGATAGGTTCAGGGTGTAAGAAGAAAGTTAAAAAAGAAAATTATTAGACCTGTCAACACAACATACCCTGAACAAGTCATAATGTGCATGAACCAATTTCAAATCTTTTGGAGAAACTTTAGCTGAAATAGCTCCGAATAACATAGAGAAAGGCATCCAGGGGGATTTAGGTGATTTATTGGTACCCACACCAACACCACGGGATTGCTGTATGTTTCTTACAAATTGATATTGCTGACAGTTCCCCTAATAGCATAAAACAGGAGATGTTAAGAAAAGCATATCAACTTAATGAGAAAGACTTAGGCTAAAAATCCAAAGAAATTTTTTTACTTCTTTGCAAGTAAACAATAAATTATTAAATGGAAGAAAAAAATCGAGCAAAATGGAATAAATTTTCCCCAAAATTGCAAACACTGGAAGAAGGCAGAGGCTAAAAATAGAAATATATCTTTTGAGTTTTGACTAGGTTATTTCTTAACTAACAGAACAGTTCCAATTATAAAACAAGCAAAACTGCCTTGCACCTAATAGTTCGTACGTGTAGATGTGCTCTGTAAAGCAATTGCATTGACAATCTCATTATCGTGCCAACATCAACAGAAGTCACAAGCCAAAACAAAGAAATTTATCACCTAGTTTGCTTCCTATGGTGTCAACATATCATCATACTGAATGCTCCTTTATCTAAAACTTGAGAACAGTTCCTCAACAGAAACTAAACACACCCTTTGCTTAGACTCGGAAGAATCAACTAAAAGAAGAGATCATTCTATTTCTTCCAACAGTAAGATTACCGTAAGCGAGGAGATCAAGTGCAACAATGCTCAACATCAGAACAGTTCTGCTGTCAAAATGATCAAAATTTTAGAATTCACACATCCTCTGAGAAGCTAACTTTATCCACCTCTTACAAGTTCGCCAAGGTCTGTCAATGAATGAAAATTCATATATAGACAAAAAATTTGCTGATACAAAGCCTTCAAACCTCATATTGCAAATTCTTGTGCGCACCCGCAGCAAAAAATACTATTTCAAGTCAAAGTTCAGTTTTCTGATGACGAGCGCACAGAAGGTACCCACTGGAGCAATCAACTTGTGCCAAGAGATGCACTTCATGTTGCCCCATATAGAAGTAGTAAGGAAAATAGAACTCACGTTAGTTACCTTCCCCTCAAACTTTTTTTACTTACCTTAATCATATTAGCAAAACAACAACAAAGACCAATCATATTTACTTAATTTTTAATGCTTGCTGTTCTTTTTTTTGGGGCGGGGAATCGGGTGGAGTGAGGGATTACCAATTCTGTAGGCAATTTATTCAAGTCCAACCGCTCCTCAGATCCCTGAGAAGTAACTCTGGAGACATCAAGCCGACTTTCTTCCTTTATTAGAGCCCCTGGAAATAAAATACAAACTAACCATCAGTGAGTGGTAATTAAGTAATTTGAGAAGTACAATTACTGAATGGCACATTAAATCGGCATAAATGTTCTTTTCACGCCTTGGATAAATAAATCAATATGTCATGCTCTAAATAGGTGAAACACCTTTATCTCTCTACTTCAAAAATACCTTTGAGCAGTGTATTATGATTGCAAGTTTCCCTCTTTTAATCATTGGTACGTTAGTCTTACTCTAGAACATTCTCCATAATGATATGAAAGTCCCTATGTATAAAAAAAAAGGCATCCTGCAACTAAATAGCTAGTGCCATCGTGTTTAATGTCCTCCAAAAGCCCATAAAATATCAACGATTTACGCCAAAGTCCCACAAACTTCTTAACAGTGGACTATCAAGCCCAATTATCTAAAGAAGACGCCAAACAAATTAATCTACGGATTCCAAGCAATGTTCCATTAAATGCTGCCTTCAGCAGTTGCGAATACATTTTGAAAATCTAAAAAAGGAAGTCAAACAAAATATAATAATGATGACCCTCAGTTCATAAATAGTTTAGATCAAGATCCTTCAATGTGAGGCACTAGAAATAGAACAATCACATAACGAGGCTAAGAAACGTGTCATTGTCACAGTGACCCGAATCCTCAACTTTAATTGTGCGGAAAGTGACAACACAACCTGAAAATTGTTAAGAAAGTTACAAAGCTATTTACTTCACAAATTACAAAACAATAGTCTTGCACGTCATAATAATCATTACAAGTATTCAAAACCAGAGCCAACTTCTGTGTTCAAAACTTTTCTCAGGCAGCAAATATCCCAAAATCCCATCTTTAAATAGTAGGTGAAGTAGTAACACGTGACATGATCTCCAAAGCGGTGCACAAATCCAAATTCTTGTGTTAGTTGATCAAAAATAGTAATTGTATTTTTAAAGCAAGTTTTCTTAAAAGGGAAGTAGGTCCCTGGATGTAGAATTAACAGATAATATTTGACTGATTTCAGAGATAAAACGTGAACTAAATACTCTTTTACTTTGGAAGTCTGAAGTACTGCAACATTAAAAATAATAAAGAGATAATGCTGCAGTTTCTCTTTAAGGGAAGATGAGACATACTCAGGGTAATCAACACAATTTTTAATTTCATACTAATCATGATATTCAATGTAAGGAAAACGAGATAAATAAGACACCTTCTGCTCCTGAAGACATCCTGAAGCTCACGACATATTCAGGATATATGTGTGTATTCATATTCATGTTCCAAACAGTATAGTAAGTAGGACTCTCGAGATCATCAACACCACTATCATATCTCTCATTGCTTGGATAAGATTGATCAGAGCCAAAATGCAAAAGTTCTTCATTGCCCAAAATGACACGACAAAGAAACATGTAACGGATGCCATTTTCGTCAATATCACAGCTAGCGGCACTGATGAAGAGACAAAAAAAAAGTGAAACTGAAGTTAGATCCTCCTGAAAGATAAGATCAGTGGAATACAGAGGACAATTATTATTTTTATTTTGACAAAATTATTGTTTCTTTCATTTTTTCTTTTTTTTTAAGGGGGAGGGGGGATGTTTTCATTAAATATCAGGAGATGATATCATAACCACAACCAAATGTGTTCAGAACACAGCATTGTGTACTTTTAAGATATTCTTTCCCCTTTTTATTTCCAGGAGCACAGTAAAAATATTTGAACTGCATCATCACAATGATCAATGATCTCCACTAAGCAACTGGATAAATTTAAAAACCATTCTAGATCATGATATTGGAACTCCAAACAATAATGAGATCATCAATAAAAATGATTTCTCTTTACAAAGTATTACCCAACCTTTTAGAGGCACAGTCCTGGGCAATGAGGTGCACTCCAACACCAAGCTTAGTCTTCTGTCCACAGGCCCCATGCATAAGGCCATAGTTCATAATTGTAGATACTACCTCTTTGGAAGCGGCAAGCCAAGCATGCCGAACATTGGATTTCCCACGATACTTTTGAGTTATCTCAACCTGCTTCTCAAACAGTTCCAAGCGATTTCTCATATATTTACTTGAGCATTGACTAATTTTGACTATATCCACCATATAGATGGTATTCATTCCCTTAACAAACATAGTTTTAACCGATTCTGCATCCACCAACTTAAGTGTATCTTCTAATATAGGAGACAGACTTTCCTGATCCTGTTGATTTTCTGCCACTACTTCCATTTTAGGATATGATTTTTGATCAACAGCAAATTGTTGATTATCTTTTAAAGGATCAACTTTAATCCTTTTAACACGGACATTTGACTCTTCCATACCTTCATCCAATTTGCAATTGTTCGGTCCATTAATATCTATTTCAAGATGCAACTTGATATTAGTAGCCCTATCTGGCTCAGCAGCACTGAATCCTTCAGTTCTCTGCGATTGTATCTCAATGTCGTCGTGCGCTTTACAACTAACGAGACATAAATCAGGGAAGAAACAGCCACCTGCTTCGTCTATCCAGGCAATAGGTTTCTCCAATCCAGTAACCAAATTTACCTGAACCATATATAGAATATCAAGTATTACATGAAAGCCACCAAAGTTCACCTCAATCACAGCCTTCTTTGCACGGAAATCTTCTTTGACAATACGGACAATATCTTGAGGGAAATCATTCCATTCACCATTCTGATGATATAAAACACGTTGTGGCAGTCCACTTTTAATGAAATTTGAGTAGTTCTTAACTGTCGATTTCCTGAGATGTGATCTGCAATTAGATTCACCTTCCACAGTCCTCTTCCTCTTACCAAGCATGCTATAAAATGAGCTACAATTTGGTTGAAATGATAGCTCCTCCAGCTTCTCAGTGCCAGCTCCAACTATACGTGCCACGTACTGAGATGCTACTTTACTTTTTGAGTCGACGTCAGCTGTCCTACGGTCATTATCTAACACTTCAACCCAGTTTGACTCCATTTATCTACAGGCAACTACTATTTACAAATTTCTAACAGAAAGACTAAATCCTAAACTAGTATAGCACAGGTCTGTCATAACAAATTTCTGAGAAGCCGCATCATGGAGAACGAAATGCAAAACCTGGCAGGAGAAAGACATTTAGAAAGTCATTCATTCGAAAAAAATTGATAAGGATCTCTTCATATGAGCAGAACGATACTCGCATAAAAGAACATGTCATAGTTAAAAGTTACATAGCTAAGGTAAACTAACACTAACTGAACTGAGTCCAGCAATAGAAGTAAATTTCATGTTTTTTGGTGTGCGAAACAAAAGCAAATATTTTTCGCACTCTTGTGAAATAGTAGTGAATTTCATGCCTAAATGCATATAACTATGTGCCAAATTTATTTACTTCCAGAAAGAGTGAACATCTCTCCGTAAAATCAGTAAATTGTTCTGATGCTTGTGGAATGTAGCTAGCCTATAAAAACCTACCAAATTCTGCAATGAGTGGCCATCTCGGTAGAAGCACGTTCTCTCCATAATGTTGATGTCAAGTCAACAAATTTCCCTTTGTACAAAGGTAACTTACGCGCTAATTTAATTCACCTCCTCTGAAAAACATAATTTTTGTTAGCATTGAAAGACAAAAAGATGCACATAAAAATGCCAAACCCAAAATTTCCAGATAAATTAAATAAATAAAGAAAAAAGGAACTAAGGTCTATCACTATCTTTCTAGCAAACAAATAAAGATTAGCATTACACTTAAATCTCTTACTTGCTCTGAAAACTTCAGCTAATATTCAACCGTGCACAAACACCAGAGAAACAACCACGTGACCTTTTTGTGTTTTTATACCTTTTTGTTTTTAAAACCTTCTTGAATTAACTTATAATTCAGCAAACACTGGGACACACAACCCGCATGTCTAATTAAGAACTGATAATCAAATCAAGTATTCCGCTCAAGTGTAAAAATATTTAATTTAATATTATCTTCGTTTAATAAAACCTCAATAAACTTACCTGGAAAATAAAAAAAAAATTCCTACTTCAATAATTTATCATACCGCACCGTAAATAACCAGCAATATTCAAATAATTTTCATTATTTATGCAATGATAAAAAACTTCAAAAAAAAACGATGTTTCTTCTCCTTAGCTAGAAAATTAAAAAAAAAAAAACAACCTTGCTACTTCAATAATTTATGACGCCGCAAAATCAATTTTCATGATTTATATAACAAGAAAAACATCAAAAAATTCTCATAAATAGAAACAAAATCGGAAAATTTTATTTTACTACAAATTAAATCCAGAAGAATGAATTCCGAGCCGATCTACCCTGTAAACTTCGTATTTAGTAAAATCATTTCCAAAACAACGCAAATCGATACAAATCAGTCCAGATCCAAGCAGTGAACCACAGAAAAAAACAAAAAAACTTGTTTACCCTGCTTTAACATATACCTTTCATAGATCAAACGCCGTCGTCTTTATCTTTGTCGTCGTCTCGGAGAAAGAACAAAGGACACAGAGATAACTGAGAAGCAATCGATCAAACGAGATCTCGAGACGACGGCGTTGATACGGAGATGGAATTCACTGAATAGCTTGTGAAATTCATCAGCTAAATTATTATTATAATTAATAATAAAGATAACATTTATAGTTTGTGAGAAAAATTCAACACTTTGAATATTGTAAGTTACTTGGGCGAAAAGAAAGAAAATAAATAAAATTAAATATTTTTCAGGGAAAAAGGTAGGAAAGAGAGGTCGGCAAACATTACCTTGTAGCTTCCATTAGTGAAGGTATTATCTATGTAAAGGGGTAGTGTGAAGGCAACGACGCCGTTTCAATCCCCGAAAATGGTTAAAACGACGTCGTTGTAGTTGTTTTGTCCATTGGTATACTTTTGACCTTTTGTTGGGCTATTGAAAAAGTTGTTTTCAACTTTAGCCTCTTTATTTTAAAGGTGTGTTTGGGTTTTCAATATTTTTTTTTATATTTAATTAGTCACATCAAAATATTTTTTTAAAAAAAAAATTCAGAGAAACAAAAAATTAACAATGTTACTATGTTGATGGTGTGTCTATTCATAGCCTTCGTTTCCACTGTCGGGCAGAAAACCCTAGTTTCATTTGAGCATATTTTATGTTTATCAATCATTTTATTGAAGTGAATTAGCTTAATTTTTTAAATTTTTAAATAAGCATCATTTCAAAATTTATGATCAAGATTTTGTGGAGTTTTAGATGTTTTTTATTTTATAATATTTTTTTAAAATATTAATATTTAATTTAATTGAATATACGGATTTTTTAAATTGTTGAGACATGTCTAGCGAAATTTAAAAATTAAAATATAAAGTTAAAAAGAAAAAGTGGGAGATGAATGAGGAAAAGTGGAATTAAAAAATCATAGTTATTGTTGAAGGAAAAAATATAGTTCACGTGAGAAAGAAATAAAAAAAAATGTGTTGAAAACTATGAACTTCTCCCAAAGGAAGGATGGCAATTTGATTATTTACCTCATCTCTATTTTTCTCTTTCTTCAATAGAAAGGAGGGGGTTCAATTTTCTTGTAAAGCGATATGCACAAAAGATACATATACAATTTTCATCTTTTTTTTCTCTTTGTTTCATCGTGAGAAATAAGGAAAGCTTTTATTTTGTTATATCATCATACTAATGATAAATTAATTTTATAGTACTTTTTATATGATACAAGTAAACAAATACGTCTCGAAAGCAGTAGACTGGTGAAATTGTGTGAAACACTCACAAGGGTTTAAGTTATGCAAAAAGAACAGGCAAACCCTCTATACACGAAGATATGAAAAGAGATATTTTTATGTCAGCAACAGAAGCCGAAGTTTATGAAAATTGAACTGCCTTTAAGGTTGATGTGATATTATTTTGGATGACTTGGGAGTTGACGAGGAAAACAGGGTTAAGGAATGGTCGTTATTGTTCGCCCATCGAACAGTCTTTTTTGGCGTGTGTTTCTAGAGAGGGTTCCTTTTTGTGCTTAGGATTCAAAAAGTATATATTTGAATATTAGACAATATTGTTCTTGACGAGTCAAAATTTCAATCAATTAAACACATTATGTAAAATCCTTTATTATAAAATAATTTATATCACAAGTAACATGTTAAAAAAATTGGTAGATTTTAAAAATTATAATGGTGTAATATAAATTAGGAAAAATTGTATATAATGGCAACCTAATGGTTCAAATTAAATGCTATAATCAAACTTTGATTTAATTGTGTCATGTAGCAACCTATTTGTTAGTCGCCTCTCTGCCTTAAACTTTCGCTCACCGGTCTCCCTTTTCCTCGTTCGCTTTTATACAAATATAAATGTATAAATTTTGTTTGTATTTGTATACAACGAAACAAAATTGTATATATACATATATTTTTGTTCCTTCTTCCAGATCTCGCTCGTCACCATCCCAGATCTCGCTCGCCACCCTCGTCTCTCTCGCTTATACAAACAAAAACGAAATGTATAAATTGCGTTTCAGTTTGTATATAGTGAGAGAAAATTGTATATACACATGCAAATACACATATCTTCGTCCTATGCACTTGTAATTATACAATACAAATATTCCCTTACGGCCTTACCCAATTTCTTTTATCTTTATTTCTTTTCTCGTTTTATACGTACAAAAATTATACAATTGATTTTTTGTATACAACTTTTTTCTTTTGTATATGTATAGCGAATTATACAACCGATTTCTTTGTATATGTATAGCAAATTATACGGCTGCTTTTTTAATATGTATAGCGAAATTTATATATTTATGTTTGCTATGAAACATAGTTATGTAAAGTATAACTATAACATATAAATATGATTTTTATGTTTGTTTTATGTGAATTACTCTATAAATTATGACATAAAAAATAATTTACACTATTTTAAAATAACATAAAAATATATATGAATATATCACTAACAAATATCTTTAGAAAAATCATATTAAAATTTAATTGATTCTTCAAATTTCATTCATATATTACATAAGTTCAACCAAAAAATTAATACAAACACACACACACACTTATGTGTAGTGCAAAAATATAAGCAATAGTAGTGTAGTATATAATGAAATTAAAAAAAAAAAAGCCCTACATAAATATACTAAAATTAAAAAATATCTATTATTTATAGAAATAATATATTTTTTTTCACTTCATCACTTTTAATTCATTTATAATACAAGTTCAATATATATTATAAAGAACAATTTATTATTCATATATAATACAAGTTTTAACGATGGATAATATATTTATCACATATTTTAATACATTTATAATACAGTGTGTCAATTTTTTATCAAACAAACATAATATATTTCAAAAAACAATTATAATTTATATATATTGCATACATAAAATTCACTTATAATATATAATTCACCATTAATTCATATTGCAGATTTAACTTAGTATTTTTATAAATGATAATAAATAAAAAAATATTACTAAAAGTCAGCAATTATTTATTAACATGTAATCATTTTTTCTAAAAAAAAATTAAAAAATTAATGTAGCTAATCCAAAAGGACCATCAAATTTAAACCCTTTGCAAAATGCAGCTTAAACCCTGCTGCAATTCTCTTTGCAACTCAGCAGAGTAGAAAGCGAAAATGGGGGAAAACGATTTGTGGGACGATTCAGCCCTTGTTAATGCGTTCAACGATGCCGTATCCAAGTACAAGGTTCTTCCTTCACACTCTACGTTCTATGAAAACTCATACTTCCATTGCTCTTACTAGTCTATTTTTCAACATCTTCAAATGCATATCAGCTGTATTTTCAGTATTTGCTTTCAACGCAGTTCTGCTGAACTTAGAATTGCTCGTCTTTCTAGATGTATTAGTAATCTAATCATTTCATTTGTATTTCTCTGTTTGGCGATAATTTTTTGGACTTTGCTTAGTATAATTTAGGTGAAAAATGAAATTCAAATGGAGTGGAATGGGATAATAGCGGGTTCATTAACCCGAACAGTGTTGTAATTGAGGGTAGCTGTTGTTTTAATATTATTTTTGCAATTGTAATACTTTCTGGATTCAATTTAAGATATTCAGGAAGAATATTTAAGAAACCCCATTTTTTGTTTTTCATTGAACTACCAGCACGAAATTGACTAGGCTATAGAGTGTTGATCCCATTGTATGTGGTCAATAAGGAACATGGTGCCATTTGGTCTTGATTATAGTTGTTTTCAGGTCATCTTGTACGCACTCGACTATCCAACCAAGTAACTCATAATTCTGAGTCCTCGACTAGCACAGGTGCAGGGTAACTCCGAATCAAGGCGTAGGTATAATAGCAGCATAGTTAATCTCTTTTAGGTTTAATTTTTTCACTTGACAACTTTTGCTATTGGCTTTTAGTCTTGAGTAAACCTATAGGCAGTTGGATAGTGTGAAGAGATTGGAAGCGTTAAGTTGGACATGAGAAAATGATATTTACATGAGGACCCATCTTTTCTACTTAAATTGTGCCTTTCATTTATTTGACCTTGGGTTCTAGTATGTCAAGGGAATGATTTATGGTGTTTTTTGCTGCCAATGTATCTGAGATGACGGGGAAGAAAAGAACAGAAGCGATGTGGATTCCGTTATATTGTGTTTTAGGAGGAGCACTAGAGAATTGTGTGGTGCTGGAATGAGGGAAAGGAGGGATAAAGAGAGAAAAAGTTGCTGCTTTCTGTTAGGGAAGGGAAGAAAGCATATCCTACAATGTATGTACCAGAGAGCAATATAAAGTCTTTTAAAGTAATTTTTAGGTAAACTTTCAAGGATATAGTTCATTTAATTTACCATGTCCTGCGTTTGAGGATGTTGTGAGAGATGTTTTTGTCTTTATCTGAGTGCAAGTAGAACTTTCCTGGGTGCATCTTCCGACTTCCATTGTGCAGGCTATTTTCGTATGTGAAGTTGGGTCTACTAATTTCTTTTCTGTCGTTCTTACTTAAAATTTTGTTGAACTTGAATTTAGTTTGTTTTTATCTCTGGGATACTGGATGCCTAGGTTGAATAAAGTATCGTGGCTCTCCTTTCTCCCCCTTTTCTGTTCCTTCTTCTTCACGATCATAATTCTTGACATCATTTTGATTCCACTACTTCTCTGCATTGTCCATGATCTTTTGACTCCTCCTAACTTCCCTAGCTTCCATACAGCCTGCTTTTCTCTCAAACCCTCCAAATCAGTCTTCATCCCGACCCCTTCCATAAAGAGAGTAACTTAAGTCACAGCTGCTATTGCACAGAGCTTAGAATCAAACACAATACTTGTTTACTGATTATTATCATTTCTTACTCCTTTCCCCTTTCTAAGAAAAATTTATATGTTTCTCTTGATGTTCTACTTTCCAATTTCCAGATTATGCATAGTATAGGAGCTAAAGTTAGCAGCAAAGAGGAGAATGTGACAGCTCCTGACGACGGAAGCAATGAGCTTAAAAGGTCCATTTATGACTCAATTTGAGTGATATCTCTTTTTATTTCTTATTACGAGCTTAATGATTAAAAATTATCATGAAGGAAATGCTACCAGCTAAGAAGACTTGGACATTTGTAGCTCTTAATGAATTCAATTTAAGACTCAAAATGAGTGATATTAAATGGAAAAGTTTGTTATTTTCGAACTCTCAATGAATTTAATCTATGACTCTAAATGAGTGATATTAAATGAGCTTGAAAGGCCTATTCATCATTTGAATCAACTGACATTTCTTTTTATCTCTTCTTTGAGCTTTTTAGTGTTAAAAAAAATAATGAATAGGAAATGCTACTACTTGAAAAGATTTGCACAAATCTAGAGAATTAGAAAAGTTTGGTGTTCTCAAACTCTTTTTATTACGTAATTCTCTTAAATTGATGCATCTTGAGATGTCTGCTTTATTTTTTTGGGTTTCAACTTAGAGGTATGTTAAGCACTTTTACTTTGCCTTTCTAGTAGGGCTGATTAAAATTCTTACATATTCTGGTTGGTAGACTCATAGGTCAGATATCATCTTTCTGATGATTTATCGTTGCAATATGTTGTTTATATGCCACAACTTCCCCTGTTGATTGCTTTATTATTGAACTTTATCTTCCTCCCTGGATCCACTTCTTTTACTTTTTGTTTGCTTCACATGTGCCAGCCTGGGTAGTAAATATGCAGAGGTACTCCTTCTGTCCCAGTTGTGAAGGAGTTTGGAGTACTTGGGTCAAAACACTTAATTTTGACTATGAATAAACTATACATATTTGAAAACTATCACTCACTTATGGGATTTCACTGGGTATAATGTTGTATTTGAAAACTTTATGACATACTACAAGTCAAATGTCAACATCTAATGATTCAAAATATTTTTAAATATTTTTAAGAATAGTCAAAGAAAAAACTGTTTTACTCCCCAAACCGTAACACCTTTACATAAAATGGGACTGAGAGAATACTTCTTGTGATAAGCTTTTTCAAGTTACATCAGGAAAAAACAATTAACTGTCTGGAGACTGACATTCTGCTTTATTCCTCTTTTTTGTTTTCACCTGTGTGGATGAAGCAAAGGAGAGGGAGGTGATAACAGCAAACTTGCACCAGATACCACTACAGAAATGGGGGATGCAAGCAGCCTTCCACCAGTAAAAGAAAATTCCTCTTTTGAGGCAGTTCCTCCTCAAAACCACACTGGTCAACTGAATGAGCAAAACACCCAGTATAAGGCCATAGAGAAGTGCAGTTCACAGAGTTTAGAAGATTACAACCAGTTACTCTACAAATATTACGAACTTGAGGATCAAAGGCAAAAGATTTTGCAGCAACTTAACCAGTTTGGCATCTGGGGTGATCAAAATTCTGGTTCTGCTTCTCAAGAACATCAAGCTTATGCATCACATAATTTAAATCCAACAGAGTCTTCTTTCTACTGCCCATATGGATGCCAAAGTTGGGTATCTCCTTGCACTGCATCACCTTGTTGTTTGGGTGTAAATGAGGATGACAAACCATGCGATGCGTCTATACGATGTGTTCAAGAAAAAAAATCATCTCCTCGAAACCCTAGTTTGGTTGATACAGCAAAAGAAGCTGCAGAAAAAGCACTCTCCTCTTTAAAGCAAGCTTCTAACACGGCTTCACTGAATTCATTTGCAAAGGAAGGTGAGCAGCTCTCTTGATGCTTGAGTGCATGACTGCTTCTTTTTATGTCTAGGGTGTGATGTGGTAGTAACTGGAAGATCCTTCAATTTTCTATTACATAATGAGGTGAAATGAATACGGACAAGAAGAAGACAGAGGTGGAGAAGAGGGGGGGGGGGGGGGGGGGGGAGAGCAAGTTTTGACTTGATTGGTTATGGATTACATGTGTGTTTGGTACAAAGGATTTTCCAATTTCCCATGTTTGGTTGGTCAAATATTTTGGAAACGTTCTCTAGAAAAACGAGCTCCTTGGAATTAGGAAAATGACTTGCCTAATGATGTAGGGAAAACAAGTTTCAATAGTGACATTCCACATTAATTGTGTCCTCCCACCTTCCAACACAGCTCATCTTTACCCCCAGACCCCTTCCTCCCCGCCCTCACCTACCATAATATTTGTCTAAATTATATACAATTGCTTTTAGGATAATATTTGCTTACCTACCGAACACGAAAAAATAAGTAGGAAACCCACTTATTTTCCTGGGGAACATTTTTCAAGAAAATATTTTCCGTGGAGAACACTTCCCTTCATACCGAAAACACCCTACAAATGAACATATTTGCTTTAGGAAATTCTTCTTTCAGTAGAAGTCAGTATCTCTGGGTAGCAGGGCAATCGAGTAATTAGTCCATTGATTCTAGGTCCTGCTATACTGAATGCATGTTGATGACTTACTGCTAGGAGCACTAGCATCATATAATACAATGCGGATCTCAAATGTGCTACAGAAATTCAAAGAACAACTAAAAGATCCAATATGATGTGAGAAAGAACTTTAATCTTTCAAATGTCCTATTCCTTTAATTACTTTGTTTTTACTCTTTCTAATTTCAGGAAAACAAATAGAGATGATGAACCCTGTTGCTGCAGAGAAAACTGGCGGCTTGGAGACGGATCTAGCGGAAGTGCTGAATGCATGGTATTCTGCGGGCCTTTACACTGGAAAGTAAGTTTATGTGAAGTTCGATTCTTCAATGGATGATCTGATATGCACCAGTGTACCTTTATGTGGAAACTGTTGCTTAACACCAAACTCTTGCAAATATGGTAAATTTGAAAAAAATTGAAAGCTAGCTGTTTCAGAATCAGACCATGCAAATATTTGCTCGTAAACATAATTTTCTGGTTGAATTTTAAAAAGGATCCATATCACCTCTTCAGTTTAGTGACTTTACTCTATAAAGGTTAGCTACATGAAGTTCTCTTGCTGTCCCGTAGAGAAAAAAAGGACTGCTGATATTTTCTCATAAGCTGCTTAAGATTTAGTGGGTATGGTACTCCCTTAGTTGGTGGGAGGTAGCAGGTACCTGTGAAATAGTCAAGGTGCGCCCAAGCTCGTCCAAACAACATCGTTGTCAAAAGAAAGATAAAGTCTTCACTTGATGGAACCTTTAAAGGCATCAGTGTAAGAATTCCAGGTGTAGGTCAAAGGGAAACGACAGTCAAGGGTATGGTTCTAAAGTCTTGCAATACTTGTATCTTTTCTGTTGCGAGTATTTGAAGTGCTCTCATAGAAGGATTTGGGTTAATATTCATTAGAGATGACCTGTCTTAGGGTGTTGTTCGGTGCAGAGGTTTTCCAATTTTCCCTCTTTCGGTTGGTCAAAAATTTTGAAACATATTTTCTTTACGAAAGTAAGTTCCTTAAAAATAAGGAAAATGACTTCCCTAACGTAAGTAGTGTAATCAAGTTTCACAAATGGTATTCCACATTGATTGTGTCCTTCCCATCCTCCAACACAACTCATCTTCCTCGCTATTCCCATAACCTCATCCGCACACCCGTACCTACACCCCAACCTTCCATAGTATTTGTTTAGACTATATACAACTGTTATTACTTTTTAGGGTAATGTTATTGCTTACATATCGAACACAAGAAAATAAGATGCCTACTTATTTTTCTAGGAAATTTTTTCCAGGAGTGTTTCCGTTTTAATTAGATTTGTAGCTCAACCCCTGAAATATTTGAATGTGATGCAGGTATCTTTCAGAGCAATCCAAGAAGAGAGATGGTTAGCGTCGTACTGATTCAGTTGGAACTCAAATGTGTTGTTGTCAATACTACAGAGGAAAAATTCATTGTATTAATGTTTGTGCACTAGAATTCAAAGCTGTGATGTAAAACTAGATGTTGTACAGCATTTCTAGTAGGTTCAAGTGTTGAGCTTCAGTTTTTTTCTTTCACCCTCACCTCTCACGGTAGGCGTTTGCACATTAATTTGATGATGTGTGAAAAATGAGAGTAGTATTTGAAGTTAAATTGAATAGTGCATTAGAAAATTGAAGTTGTGTTTGAAACCTGCAATTTACTTTAGATTTTTTGAAGTTTTGTGAGGGAAATTAAATTATTTACTTGAAAATGTGGTCCAGCAAGTTCTTCAAATTTTAAAAACTGAGCTTCAAGTTGGAATGAAAAATTGACTTATTATTGGACAAATTTAGTTCTATTATTTTGGGAAAAGGAAAATGTTTTATTTGAAGTAGAAATTTTTAGGTTGATTTACTCAAACGTCCTTTTTTAAGGTTGTAAATTTTGTTTTTATTTTGATAAATTGTGTATCTGGGAAATTACCTTTCAGACAAAAATAGATAAGAGGTGTAATATTTAAGCATATATTAACCAATGTTGCATACAAAAACACTAGAGTGTTGTTTAATGTTTGTAATAATTTACAAATTTAAGTTTGTGATTTAACATTTTCTCAATAGATTTTGTTGAAAGAGATCTTTTAAGTCATGATTTAAAAGGTTTATAAGCTACCAGAGAATAAAAAGAAAATTACTTTTCAACTCGATATTCCAAAAAGGAATAATATCCATTATATCCAATTACATGAGACAGTAGCGCTATTTTGTTGAATGATTTTTGAACAACATGATTATCGCAAAAAGATATACTAGTATTGGAATATCTATCTATAAAATATAATATTTGATTGTACAATTTATTTTAAGTAGGATGGTCTTTAATTTTTATTTTTAAAATTAAACTTATGTCTAGCAAAGTATAAAATTTTTAAGGGCGTCAAATATAACTTATGAATATTATAATGTGAATACAAAAGTATGTCAGCTAAAATGGTTTAACGACTAACACCTTATTTGATGGTTGTTAATTATTGATAGTTTAGATATATTATTTGTTTTTATTGTTAATTAAATTTTATTGTATTTTATCATTTAAATTAGTAATAATGAAAAGACTCATTTTATGTAGCGATTGATTTAGTGTAATTTTGTTATCACCTTAATATTTTTGTCTCATTTTATCAGTTGGTTTATCACTTAAAAATTTAAAAAATGAATGTGTGATATTATGTAACAACAGAAAACGATACAATCTATCCAAACATTACATTCATTAAATAATACATTATAATACAATAAAACACAATATAATATAATACAATACATTATAAAACAATACCTAACAATCATCGGAACAAAATGTAATACAAGGGGCAAAAGTGCATTTTTCCAATGAGTTGGGCCAATTTCTAATAACCCACATTTATTTAAGCCCAAATATAAATAGAGGTTTATGTCTCTATGCCTTTAACCCTTCTCCTTGGTTGCTCTGTTTGCTGTTTGCTGTTTGCTGTTTGAGGTCTCAACACTCGCTTAATCTCAGCTAAATATAATTCAAAGCTGTAAAGGGAACGAGAAAACATCTAATTTAGGTATTTTTCTCCTCTTAATCGTTGTTTTTCAAAGCTTATATGAACTGGTTCTCTGTAGAAAAGTATGTCTTTTTGATGGGAGTTCGTTATTTTCCCAGTTGGTTCTTCAACATGAGGTCTTTTTAGCCCTTTATTTTTACTTCTTTCATCATGACATGAACTGGGTCTCCGTAAAAATTGAGTCTTGGTGGAGTTTTAGTATTTTGCTTGTTGTAAATTCCCTTGAGTTTCTTAATTGGCTCCTGAACATGAGGTTGTGTGATTTTTCTGGGAAGTAATTGGTTTGTTTTTCAATCATCATTGTGGATAGTTTAGCGGAAATGGAGGAAGAATTTAATGCTGGAAGGATCAGAGGCGCTTCTAAGAGGACTTTGCAAATTACACCTCTTGATGAGGAAGATCAAGAAGAGGTTCAAATTGATGACAGTGAAGATGTTGATTCGTATGATGATGATGATGAGACGGAGGAGGAGGAGGATGAAGACAAGGAACCTGTGGGGTTAGGGGTTCTTGAAAAGCCTGAAAATTCATGGTCACTGCTACGTGAGTTATTTCCAAGCAAAGCTGGGGGTGCTCCGGTATGGTTAGAAAAGTTCTCTCATTGAGTCGTTTGCGCTATCTTCCATATTCATTAGGGTGAAAGACGCCTCCAAGGTTGATTGAGTTTTAAATTTTGTTTCTGTGAATGTAGGCTTGGTTGGATCCAATAAACTTGCCAACAGGAAAATCCTGTCTTTGCGATATCTGTGGCGAGCCTTTGCAGTTCATGCTTCAGGTATATCTTTATGTTCTCGTGGAAGTTACAATTTTAGCTGCACGTTGTATCTTATATATCCTTTAGCCTAACAACAACATATGCAGTGTAGGTAGCCTCACAAAGTGGGGTCTGGGGATCCTTTAGCCTACTAATTGGAAAACATTGTCTGATACAAAATGAAGTTAGAAGTGAAGTCTTTTTAAGTTTAGGGAATAATATTGATAATTCTAGGAATATATTTCATTATTTCATGTCATAATATGCTTAAACAATGAAGGAACTACCCAAATAACCAGTTAATGTTACTGAAGCTAAAAGTAATTATGGTTTTAGCTTGTAACTTTTTGGAGGTGGCCAGCAATACCCTTAATGCTGAAGAATACAACTTTAACGGTATAAAAAAAAAACCGTCTCGATCTAATTTACAAAAGACAACATTTCCAATCTAACTTGACTCTTATACAGCATAAAAGTCTAAATCTAACTGTACAATATACAACATAAGAGGAGATGTGGTTCTTTTTTCTTATTATCCTCTTGGAGTTGGTCAATGGTCTGTAGGTTTAGGATTTAATTGTTAATGACTTCTGAATATATTTCTCCTATCTAAGTTTAAGTCTATCAATGTTTCTCCCATTGCATGTTTCTTTCAACTAGACAGTCTACCAAATGGCTTGAGCTTATAGTGCGAAAAATTAGGGCCGTGTAGATACTAGTACAACGCCTCTTCTTTTGAGAATTCTCGTATAAGCCCCAACCCCCTTTCTGTTCCAGCACTGCAGCAGCTTTGTAATGTAGATATGCATGATCCAATGCCTGAAATTTTATAATACATGCTCCATAATTGACTTGTGACCCTGCAATGCAAAAAGAAAAAACTATCTTCTTTGATCGCTCCACACAATGGACACCTTCTGCAAAGCTGAAATCCCCCTGTTTGAAGGTTTATTTGAGTGAGAAAGCTTCCCTAATCAAAATCCAAGAAAAGCAAGAGACCTTCAAAGGAGCTCTAATCTATTGAACCAAATCTTCCAAGCCCATATATCCTTCTTGTTACTTGTTAGATTCTATCATAGTGTAGCAACTTTTGACTGAATAAAGTCCTTTGGAGTGTCTCTTCCAACTGATGGAGTTAACTTTGTTGTGATCCAAAACTACACTGTTTAGCATCTGAAGCAAAAAGCCTAAGCTTTCTACTTCCCAGTCATTCAAACTCCTTCCCAGAAAGAGATTCCAACCTTTTGCTAAATTAAATTTTGTAATTTTCTTACCATTGTGTTGTGGGGGGATAAACTGTATATGTCCAAGAATTGGTCTTTAAGCAGATGTAGCCTTACCATTTTTTTTGCCAAAATCTGATTCTCTTTCCATTTCTGGGAAGAGAAACCGATATTTGTTTCAAATTTACTCCAATATCCTCGAACGTTATTTCCATAATCCTGTTCAATGAGGTGCTTAAGAGATTTTGGTGTACCGTGGGTTCTCTAAAGTGAACTTCTCCAACCAAGGTTCTCTTCCAAAGTGCATTTTCCTCAATATTGCATCTCCAAAGCCATTTCATCAAGAGGCATTTGTTATGACTTTTAGGTTTTTGATTCTCAGTCACCCATTCCTTTTGTCTCTGGTCACTGTTTTCCAATAATCCAATTTACAAGGAATGCTAAAGTTGTTTGTTTATCGTCGTGCCAAAGAAAGTCGTCTGCTTAAGTTGTCCAGGCGCTTCACCTTGATTAGTTCACTTGCTGCCTATTTTTCAATAATGTATCAGTTATGTCTGCATCATATGGGCTCTACATCTACTTGTGTGCAGGGTTCCTTTTCTTCCATTTGTCCTCTTTTTTGTTTTTCCCGGTGTGGCAAAAGAAGAGTGGAAAGAGGAAACTGAATTGTTGTTTTTCCTTTTTGTTTTTTTACTCATTGTTAAGGTTTACGCACCACTCACGGAGAAGGATTCGACTTTTCACCGCACCTTATTTCTCTTCATGTGTACATCAATGACCTGTCTCCTTAAAGATCAACATGAGCAGTGGAAAAGGAACCAAGACAAGCAATCCAGGAGGTACTTCTTCACAATTGAATTTCGTTGTGTGACTATAAACTACCATGCTTAGTATCCGTTCATCTAACTCTGATTACTGAATATGTTTTTCAAGTGTCAAGGTCTTTCGTTGCCAATTGCCCCGTGATAACTCTTTTTACTCCAGTGAACCCCCAAGAAACAATGGGAAAGATAAACCTTCTAGTCCTGGAGGTAATTCCTTGGAAGGATCTACTTTTTTCATTGGTCAATGACTCAATCAAGTTTACAATTGATTTGATTAAGTATTTGCGATTATCTATCAAAGTCGTTGACCTTTCCTTTTCTTTCAACTCCATATTAATTGATCACCCAAAAATATTTACACATAAATGTCCTGTATTTTTTGTAATACGTCCTGTCTTTCATTTCTCAGCTGTTCTCTGTGGCTGGTGTGGTACATGGAAAGGAGATAAAGTCTGTGGTGGTTGCCGAAAAGTACACTACTGCTCGGAGAAACATCAGGTCAGCAACGTGTACCATGCTTTGTTTGCTCCTTTCTGTTAGGACGGAATTTTCCTAACTGAATCCAATTTGCAGACTGTTCATTGGAAATCAGGTCATAAACAACGCTGCTTACCCTCAAGCATTTCTCAGGATGCATCTGAACCTAGTAATAATAAGACTCTTAGGGAAGTGCAAGAAGGTAAGGGTAATCAATGCTTTGTTCTAAAATCTTTCTTTAATGATATGATACTAGAAAAACGGTAAGAATGTTATATATTTAGAATGTCAGTGCATGAGAAGTTCATGGAGATTTTAATTCTTGAACAGTTGCAAGCAAGAGTCTCTGGCCAGAATATGAGATCGCAATTACTGATGAATGTGAGAATAACGTTTCTGATGATAATGGTCTAGTGAACTCATTGATTTCTTCAAGCCGTGTGGATGAATCAATTGAGGCACTTATGGACAGCTTCGAGGTATGCAGAGCTATTCTAGTGGTTGATGGATATATCGACTATAACTTTCTACTTCACAATTCACATAATTGTTTCTACAACAGGGGGGAGATGACAAGAAGAGTTGGGCATCTTTCCAGGAGAGGATATCTCGTACCCCTGAGCAAGTATTAAGGTGATTGAAGTACTTGCGCCTTTTTTCTACTATATTAATCTTGAAAAAACACTATGCGTGCATAGATAAATGACAGCCGCCACCTTCTTTGCTTTTCCCAAAGAATTATGATCACATGACTTGTCACTGAGATTTGATCGTTATCTTGGAAATAGGTACTACAGAGATGCTGGAGCAAAACCATTATGGCCAACGTCAAGTGGCCAACCATCAAAAGCTGACATCCCTAAGTGCACCTATTGTGGCGACCGTAGGGCTTTTGAATTTCAGGTATAATGAAGCTTTTGCTTTGCTTACAAGTCAACTAGTGGTGATTCTCAAACTACTAAAAGCAGTTGTATGTCTCTGGCTGTCTTGTAGAAATTGTAGCTTAAGTTGTTGGTTGCCTGAAAAGTATTTTCAATCCATGCTCTTTTTTTCTGCCGCTTCCAGGTTTTACCACAAATACTCTATTATTTTGGTGTGGAAAATGATGTGCATTCTCTTGATTGGGCTACTATTGCTGTGTACACCTGTGAATCCTCGTGCGATGGACATATAGCTTACAAGGAGGAGTTTGCTTGGGTTCAAATTGCATCTCAATCAAGCACAACCCAGAGATGAGACACGTAAAGCGTGGTTTAAAACAAGATGGATAATGGACCGCACTCTACCCTTCACTTAAATACCAGACTTCTGGTTTGCCGTGAGATTCAACTCATGATGTGCAAGCACTTAACCTGCACAACATGCCTCGCGCTAAAATTTTGTTTTCCTTTATATTAATTTTTGACAGATCATTTTTGGTTTTCCTGGTTAATTTGCAAACATTTCACATTACAACGCCAGTAGTGAATATTTTTTGTTGTAATAGTATGTTTTTCTCATCAATCGAGGTGTTCAGCGTGATATTGGGATCTTATGATTTCAAAAGTTTGTCTCTCTTCTACCAGATTTGATGAATCTGTAACAGGTAATTACCCTTACTACAGTAGCTAGTATTCAATTATGCTATAATTTCAATCTCCAAGACTTCCAACACATGGTGTTTTGCAAGATGGAGTGTAGTTTTTCTCTTCTTACTAGTAAATACAGGATTAAAATAGGCTATTTTAGCATTAAAAGGTCCATTATACTATGGATATCATAAGCAAGAGTTTTGTATGACATGATACATGTTCTACATATATAATTTTGTTACAAGATGTATGTCATTTTTCTTTTTGATGTGGACCTTATCTTACACCTTAACTCCTGCTGCTGCTTCTTTGATTTGGTTGATGGTAAAAATGCCAAAACAGTCGTCATCCTTAACAGCATTTATCACTGCATAAGCAACGTCGTCCACGCTAATAGGAGGGGCGAGAATTAAATCGGATGCTGGCAACGAGTTCAATGGTTTAGTGAAGCTCTCTGTTGCACGTAATAACTTTTCAAGAGGTTCTCCAATCAAATCGAGAGGGATCTCGAAGCCGTCAACCTTCCTCTTCCCATATATAAAGGTAGGTCTAAGAACCACACCTGTTTGTTACATTTCAGTGAGAAATTCAAGTATGTAAGTAACAAAAAAATTGTGGCTGGACTAGTTCAGGGTAAGCAACAAGCAGAACACTTTCCCTTTTCATTTACAAACTTGTTGCAGACATGGTGCTGTTGTACATAATAATTTCAAAGAGACAACCGTAAGCTTCAGACTGCCACGGTCACAACAATGAGAAGTAAACATCTAATAGAGTACCTGAGCTAGGGAATTTGGAAAGAACTTCTGATTCTGCTTTTCTTTTCCCTATGAAGTAACTTGATTGGAGGAATGATGGTAGATTGTAATCATGCACAGAAATCAATATGAACTTAGGGGTCCCTGCAAATAACAAAAAATATAATGTAACACTTGGCATGAGTAGTTATGGAGAAACAAGGGAACAATGATAACATGGTGTGCAAAATGACTAGTTTAAACCTGCCATAAGGGTTGTTCTTAAACACACCAAAGCAGTACCATACTGTTAATTGCAAACTGTAGAGAACCTCTGTTTTAGACAATCCCAAATTATTGAATACTGGATAACAGGTCTAGGTGAAGCAAAATAGATCATGAAGTTCTATATAACGAATCCCAACTAGTTTAACATTAAGGGGTAGTAATAATTGTTTGATAAGTAAGCTAAGTTCTATTAATAAACAGACCAGCACCCAGCCAGTGCAAGAGAAATGCAAAATATCTATAATAGCAGTTACTTCATGCATATCCTACAATTTATACTTACTCAAGCATTTTATTTCAATCTGGGGACGGATTCAGCTTTTGCTTCAGTTGGTAAATGTCAATAAATTAGAAGTGACGAGCAGAATTTTCTGCTCATTAAAATCTTTAGATCTGAGCTAAAGTAAATAATGGAGTCAACCGTGCCTCATGCTTCATCACAGAGAAGCATGCCTTATCTGATTCATTATATATTGCAAGTTAAAGTAAAAATAAGATAGAGAAGATAGGCACTGGAAAAACTAACCACAAAAAGTTTATCACTTGACATTGGGAAAACTAATCTTATTGTTCCTCTTTTAAAGGTCACTTCAGCTTTACAGATTTCTTCAAATAAATAAAATGAAAGCTACTGACCATATTCTTTAGCAGCATTGACAGCTACAACATTAGCTTCACCATTGATCCTAAGCATTTGTTCATCAGAACCAAAACCTCCTAAAGTTGAAACAACTGCTGTAGCCCCAATAAGTACTTCATCCCAGTTTGCATAGAAAACATCTCCTGCATGATAAGATAATCATATGAATAATCTGAATTGGGTGGAAAACTATCAGAAAAGGACTTAAACCAAAAGTCAAAACTACACCAACACAGATAACATCTGTTACTTTTAACGGGATCTCCTCCTTTTTTTCTGATAGAGGTAGTTTTAATTGGAACCCTCTTTCAAGTTCGCATATGACCAATTGACCATAAAAACCACACTAGGCAAAACAGTCCAGTAGTTTAAAGACTCTTTACACTTCTTTGCTCCTGTTTGGTCCGGGATTCATATTGTTTGAAGGAACTTTAGAACTTGCTCCTTTTGTAAATCTTCACCTATGGACTATGGCTAAGATTGAATATCCAGTTTTTGATAACATGTTTTGACTTCTAGGCTTCAATCATAGCATGAATAATAGAGAATTAGATTTGGTCTTTCAAATGGTTGCAAAATAGAGTCTGCCCCCCATTCATCTTTAAGGGTAAACTGAACCTTTTTTTTCTAGTGACAGAGTTACTTTGCTTGACTATGAGGAACTTCAGTAGATTAATCTTTCCGTTATTTAGTGTGGCGAGAGAGTCATCAAGTATCTTTAGTAGATACATATTTCAGCAAACACATTTACCGCACACACACATGACACACCAACCAAAAAATATATGTGGGATTCATTCATCAATAACATTATTATCCATTTTATATTTTTGACTCCACAACTTTCAGAGCACACAACAACCTCAAAATCCTAGATCCACCACTGCACACACCAACCAAAAAATATATGGGAAATTCATTCATCAATAACATTATTATCCATTCTCAATGAACTACAATGGCTTTCATCAGAAAGAGGGCCTGAAAACCAACTTCTACATTGATTTCATCCATGTAAATCTTTTAATTGAATTCATTGTCAACCTACTCAAGTATATGATGAAGAAATGAACCTGCCTGTTATCCAAGTGACTTGATCTACCCATGAGTCTGATTTAGAGGGACGCCCTGATCTGAGTAGGAAATACTAAAATTTGAGAACCCATAATACGTAAAAGTAGCATAAGAGGATAGAGCAATTGTATAGATCCTTCTAAATAAACAGAAAATGTTTAAGATCCATCACATTCAATCTATAAAGATTCTTTTATTCATAGAAATCCCTATTGAACTGCTCAGTCATGTATTAAAAATACCTGCTCAGACTTATGACCTCTATACCCTCTGACACTGCGGCCTTGCATATTGCAGAGCCAACAAAGCCGCTGCCTCCTATAACTACAATCTATTAAAAGAAAAAAGAAAAAAAAAAGTGAATGACAACTAGTTGCTATTGAGACAGTTGTAAATGGATTTGATCTCAAAAGGAGAAAAAGAAGATGCTTAAGTCATGAAGTAATACTCGTTCAGTCTTAACATCTGCTACAACATCAATTGCATCCGAGTTAGGATCCCCTCTGACAGCTTCGGCATAACTGCTTTTAATAAAAAGTCGGCAAGAACTAAAAAGAAGAGAAACATTACAAACATGTCAGGCTAGAATTCTGATCATCCCAAAGATTGCGAATACAGCACATACAGTTTTACTTGGAACCTTAATCCAGTTCTCAGAAAACTAGTTTAGTCTTTCAAAGGATATAGTTTTCTGTGCAGATCTACATATCTCGCTTCTGCTGTGGAAAAATGAAAGAAAGAGAATTCAACTATGCCTGACATGGAACTAAAAAATCAAAAAGATCATCCTGGAACATGATGTGACAACAATTGCTATGGTACAGAACTGACAATCTGAATGATCACTCTTTTATTTCTATATACACTGAAGATATAATTCTTAGTTTTCTTTGTACATTATTTTTAAAGCTGAAATTCTAATTTTATTGTCTGCATTCCTTAACTTTGTTAGGATTTTGAAAACCAACTCCACATGCGTGAGTTTTACAAAACTTCATGATCAGATAAAGGAAAAAGGTTATTGTATGTAGACAGACAGCCAAAAAGTAGTACTCCAAATAACCATATAATGAATATTCTTAGAGGTAAATGGACCTTAAAAGAGCGAAATGACTATCCCCAACTAATTTGAGACTGAGGGGTAGTTTGGTTCATTGATTGATGGATCTGGAACAGCATGGTCATGTACATTTTATGTGGATGATTTATATTCCCTCCGCCCCACTTTATATTAAGGTGTTACTATTCGGGGAATTAAACAATTTTCCCTTTGACTATAATCTTCTCAAACTTCTTAATTTTTTTTTAAAAAACTGTTAGCTATGTTGACTTGTAGTACTCTTCATATAGTAACTAGAAAGACCATTTTCTTCTATTCATTTTGTAAGTGACCAAGATATCTTAATTTCTCGAGTGTGTAACAATAACTGATCAAACGATAAATGTTTTCATTAAGATAAATGGTGTAACATTTGAGAAATGAGAAGCCTGCCTCTACAACTCTTAAAGAAACTAAATTACTACCATTAGGTTAGGTTTTGAATAGTATTTCCTTTCTCTTTCCCTGAAGCAGTGTGATTTTTTGTTTGTCATATTCTTATTCAATCAGCAAGCTCTTTTCAACCATCCTAGACAAATTACAGCCCAAAAAGTACTGGGAGCGGAGCTAGCTCTCCGGTGAACCGATCCAAACCTTAAATTTATATCAAAAATGAACTAAATATACCTAAATTATTAATTTAGAATCCAATAACTTAGGATATACAAGGATTAAGCCCGAACAAAATTTATACTGCATTTCGTTGATGGTATAAATTAATCCTATCAACCAAAAATGATTATAAATTTTATTGTAGGCTTAATACTTGATATCTAACTTGGAATTATAATCTCAGGACTTTAATCCCGAATAAATCCACCTATGGAATAGAATTCAAAACTCATAAACCTCAAATCACAAATAAAAGAGCATTAGGAGTTGAGCTAAATCAAGGAATACTGACCGAGAGCGAGAGACTTGTGAATGACTGTAACTGCGCAAAGTAGTAGGAAAGAGAGCTCTACTACTAGTGCTGCTAAGAGAAGGAGCTGATGTAACTTTGCAAATGGCACCGATGTTTGAGAAAGTCGCCATAGTTTTCTCTTCCACAGTTCACAGAGATGAGATTGAGAAGTTATCTAATCAATGGAAGAAATTGAATAGCAAAGGCAATAGTTGGAACTTTGGCAAAATGCTTTCTGAAATTTGGTTTCTGTTTTGCCAGATTTGTGGTGAAGCCTTTTTGGGTGGGGTAGGGAAGGTTGGCCATACGGGGTGCACATTTTTCTTGAATATAGCTATTAGATTTTATGTATTAACTACTTCAGTTAATTAGTTTTGGAATTTTAAATTTATTAAATTATTAATTAAATTAATAAGATATTCTTATTAAGTTTTGGTCTTTAATAATTTAGTTTTTGATTTAAATCAATAAAAGATATTCATATAATAAAAATATAATTTTTCCAACTATTTAACGCGATAAAGGATAATGTAAATTTAAGGACAACTTTAACATATATCAAAAATAAAATTTGAATTTGTATGCTATAGTCATAGCATATATATATATATATAGTTTGTTATTCATATACAACTGAAAGTTATGCCTATTTCAACTATACATATATACAAAAAAACAATTGTATAATTCGTTGGTTCCTCTTCAAATTTGTATAATTTCGTTGGCAGACCATTTGTATAAGTTGTTGTTAAAATTTGAATCGAATTATACAAAACGAGAAAGAGAGAAATTTCATACAATTCGAATTTATATAAAACGAGAAAGAGATAAAGGCACTTGGGCAGGGAATATACAATTGAATCGAATTGTATAAAAACGAGAAAGAGAGAAATTATATACAATTTGAATTTGTATCAAATGAGAAAAAGAGAAATGCAAAAGAATCTTATGCATGAAAATATTTGTATTGTATAATCATAAGTGTATAAGACGGAGATATATGTATATGCATATGCATATGTATATTTAATTTTCTCTCGCTTTATACAAACGGAAACATAGTTTATACAATACTATTGTATAAAGTGAGAGAGGCGAGCGACAAGGAGCGAGCGAGAGAGGGAGAGTGACAAGCGAGAATATAAGGGAGAGAGGAACTGACAAACAGTTTGTTATTGAACACAAATAAATCAAATGATAGCTACTGTATTTATTTTACATTATTAGTTCTATACAATTATCCTAAATTTAAATACTCTTATAAAATAGACATAGCATTATTAACTAATAGAAAAAAATTATACAAGTGCAATACAAATAAAAAAACAAAAATAATAATGTGAATCGAAGGCTAAATAGTAAATGTGTAATGTATTGATATTAAAATTTAATATCTATCTAGGGAAAATGAGTAAATTACTACAATTTTATTAGGTTATTTGGTAAAACCCAATATTAAAAAAATTAAAATTCAATAAAAAATAATTATAAAATCATTAAAGAATCATTAATATAATGACTCAATATCATATACTCTCTCCGTTCAGAATTGTTTGTCATGTTGCGCTTATCGAAAGTCAATTTGACTAATTTTCAAGGGTAATTAGATCACATTAATTCGATATTTTAAACAAAAAAATTATATTTTCTAAAACTATATGAAAAGTACTATAAATTACAATTATTTACATATTAATATGATGAAAAATACATCTTAAAACGTTAGTTAAAGTTTTATAGTATGACTCTAAAAATATAAACCATGACAATTAATACCGGACGAAGAAAATACTTTTTATTTAATTTATTGACCATTTTGATTTTTACACACCTCAAATAAATGAGTATAAATTGTAGGGGAAAATGATGATGATATATATATATATATATATATATATATATATATATATATATATATATATATATATATATATATATATATATATATATATATATATATATATATTAATAGACATACACGTGTCATAATCTTATTTAACGATCAAATATTTATTTAATATCGAATCGACATATAAGATTGCGCTACGTATTCCTATTTAGTCTTCTGTTATGGTGAATTATATATATGCTTTAATTTTTGAACGACAAGAATATCAATGTCCTAATAGTACGATAAAGTATATCTTAATATCATTTACGATTGTTGAAAAGTATATTTATTTATTTTTTTCTTAAATTGTATTAACACATATAGTATTGATTGAAACTTGAAAGCAATAGATATGTATTTGCTATAAAATTTAAAATGTTATTATAGTTTAATTTGTCACATCGCATAATTTTTAAGGCCCGAAAAAATTGGTAAAAGGAAAAAGGGTTATTGCCTAATTTCTTTTAGTGGAAATAATAAAACGAGGAAACAGAAAAAAAATAAAAAATATCATTTATTGGGGATGAAAAAAAAAAAGAGATTCTTTTTGGTAGGTAAGAAAAAATCTCGTGGCTTTTGGCATAACATGTCATCAATTTAAGTTTGTAGACTCTTGAATTTTTTTATTTTTTTTTTTAATAATAGGAAAATTATTTAGGGCTATTTTTCTTCAAAATTTTAACTTTTGAGGATATAATTTGTCTTGTCATTTGAATGTGCATTCAATTTTTCGCTTCGTTCTTATATTATTTGGTTTAGATTTTTTATTTTTGATTTTGAAGAAGTGTAAGTTAATCCAAATCAAAATAAATTTGATTTAGTTTGAATTTTCTCTTTTGGGTTTGATTTTTTTTCGGTTGGTTAATCGGTTACGTCAATAGTTAGAAATATAACTAAGTTATATTTGCAATTTTTTAAAAAAAATATATAAATATATGTATAGAATATTGAATTTCTTAAATATACTTTTTAATATAAATGACAAGTAAAACACCAAACTCCATACTTAAAAGTATAACAATTGTAGATGTCCAAACATAAGAAAAATAAACTAATTCATAATGAAAATAACAAAAAAGAAATAAAAGTGGTTAACTCAAATTTAATTCTAAACACACGCGCGCGCGCACACACACACATATAATATATATATATATATATATATATATATATATATATATATATATATATATATATATATATATATATATATATATAATTCATCTTTTTTATTTCTCGATTTTCATTTTTTCTAAATTCGAAACCAAACAAAATAAATTATAGATCCAAAATAAAACCAAGAATCCCAAAAAAAAAAACAATCCAAATTAGAATTCGATTTCATTTCGTTTGGTTTTTCAATTTAATCCAAATAGTGCACACATATAATAAGAATAGAGGCAATATAGTTATTTCAACAATTTATAAGAAAAATATAATTTTACTCATAAAAACGCTACTGAACACGATTTATGTATAAAGAGTAGTGGAAATATAGTAATTTCGATAATTATAGCTAAAACATAATTTTACTCACAAAATGCTATCACTGAACTTAATTTATGTATAAGAGTAGGGGCAATATCAAAATTTCAACAATTTATAAGAAAAACATAACTTTACTTATAATAAAAATTAAGTAACCGATTAGCATGTTTAAAATCATAACCTAGTAACGAGCAAATAATTATGATATTTATTAATTTGTCCAAAACATATTTGTGATTTATTATATTATATAGAGAAAACGTGTGTGGTATTAAGTTTAAATTCATTTGCTTCAAAATATACAGTATATAAATTGTTTTATACTAACCTTCCAAAAAAATCTATTTAAAACAAAATGAAATTATGTACTAATTTCTACTTTTATTTTTCTTTTTTCATCCTTTATAATGTTGGTGGGTGGTGTTTTTGTCCCGTTCACCAATCAAAAAGATAGATTTTGCTTGCCAAAAATCATTTCAACTTTCACCATAATATTTTAACATATGGTGAAAATCATTTATATATATATATATATATATATATATATATTATGGTGAAAGTTGAAATGATATATATAGGAAATCAACAATTTATTATAGTTAATATCATTTTTGAAATTAAATTATGAAATTGTCTTTTCAAGCTCAAATTCACATGAACTCTAAACCGAATTTGAGATGATACAAAATATAAAGGATTGATATAACAAAGAGATGTATAAATGTGTAATCTCACAAAACTCCAATGTTAATTTAACAATATGCAGTATTACTTATAAAATACAAGATAGTGAGTTAATTCCATATTCTTGACTAGTAGATGAATAGATGCAATGGATTAAAAAACTCATAGAAATTTGGATCAAGATCTCAATTAACGAAAACAAGTTTTTAGATGATAAAATTTGATGTTTATATTGATTAAAAAATAAGCATATACTTAGATTGTGGATTATAGCTAAATTATTGTAATCTAATGCCCATAGAAATTGAAACAAACCTCTCAACTTACATGTTACAATAATTAGAACATCCACAACCAAACTTATAATTCTATTCTTACATCTTTGCATATTAATTTTGAAGAAGTGAGATAATTCAGTGATTCGTCATTGCTTTTGCGAAGTCAATAAAATAACATTGTTCAAGGTTTCAGGCTAACAATAATCAATCCACCGCTCTTTTTGCTAACTCCCTTGAAGGAATCATAAGTCAAAACAGATCAAGATGAAGCTCTATTTATTAAACTAATATATTATGATCTATAAATAATAAATTAGCTCATTTGACAATCTATCTATAATCTCTAACAATGTTGTTACTGTGCAATTATAATAGCTAATTTGCTTACAATAAAATTATTTTAGAAGTATATATTATAAAACATATGTACTTGTTATCTTTGACGGTTACAAAATTAAATAATTAGTTTTCTATATTTTTTAAAAAATTAAAAAGTATATAATATCAAACTATTAATTCAAATTAAATGCTATAATTTTAGTTTGATTTAATTGTACCCCATATTAAACTATTGTTATTTTGCCTTTCTCCTAGTGAATCTCGCTTGCCATTCTTGTTCTCTCCCTCGCCTCTCTCACTTTTATACACACGCAATGTATAAAATATGTTTGTGTTTGTATAAAGCAAGAGAAAATTGTAGATATATATATTTATGTTCGTTCCCCTCTATCTCCTTTCCAGATCTCACTCGTCACTCTCCCAGATCTTGCTCGCTTGCCTATCTCACTTTATACAAAAATACAAATGTATAAAATGCGTTTGTGTTTGTATAAAACAAGAGAAAATTGTATATATACACATATTTGTTCCCCTTTCTCTCCTTTCCCAAATCTCACACGCCCATCTCCTAGATCTTGCTCACTCACGCCACTCCCTAGATCTTGCTCACTCACTTGCCTCTCTTACTTTATACAAACAGAAATGTATACATTGTGTTTGTGTTTGTAATAAAATGAGAGAAAATTTTATATACAAATACTATGCATATATTTTCGTCCTATACACTTATGATTATGTAATACGAGAGAAAATTATATATACAAATACTAATATACATATTTATATTTGCTATGAAGACCAATTATACAAACTATTACTATAATATTCGAATATAATTTTTATATTTGCTATAAGTGAATTACCTTCTATACGAGTATTTTAAAAATTATTTTAACACCAAAAAGGCAAATAGAGACCGAGGGCAATTTTGGTCATTTTCATTTTTACTTTAACGCCTTCCGGGGTTTAGACCGTCCATTCTCACTCCATCGAAATTGAGGTCACACAGAAGAACTGAAGAGTGACAAAAATGGCAAAGTCGTCGGCGACCAAAGACGCCCAAGCTCTTTTCCATTCTCTCCGTTCTGCTTATGCCGCAACTCCGACGAATCTCAAGGTAACTGACTCTCTCCTCGATTCCCGTGCAGCAATTTACTTTCATACAACTTTCAAATCTATACAGTTTCAGTCAATATTCACGTATTTCTTTTGGGTTCTAATTGAATTGTTTTTTGTCGCAGATCATTGATCTATATGTCATCTTTGCGATCTCTACTGCCTTAATTCAGGTATTTACTTAACAACTTTGCTGTCATTGATCTATTTTCTGTATGTATGTATCTATGGGGTCAATCTTATTGCTATAGATCTGTAATTAATATGTTCTTACTGTGGTTGTATTGGTAAAATTTTGGATGATCCATGTTCTCATAAGCTGTTATCTTTCTAATGTCCTTCGGAATTTTAATTGAAAATGTATGTTATGGGGTTTGAATACTGATGGCTTAATGATGTCAGTTTAAGCATTACCTAGATTGATTTGATCTTGGTCTAATGCTTGTTTCAATTGAGCATCTGATGCATTAGAGATATGCTTTTGATGCTAATGGCGGCAGTGGCTGAGGCATAATTTTTTTGGGGAAGAATGTATTATAAGTAGAAAGTGGAGTTTGGGGCGGAGTATGTTTTATGCTTTGAGGGGTATTATCTTTTATTCTGTAAAGAAGATTAAAATTCAATCCTTCAATTGTTCAAACAACACCAATAAGGTTAGATAGTATTTATTATGAGAATCTGTCATTTTTGTTTGTTGTGAATAGTTAGCCTAATCAGAGCTAATATGGGAGGTCTAGAAGGTCACTGTTTCCTCTGTACATCCAATGAAGAGTCAGTTAGTTTGAGTCAGTTCCGTTATGAATTTAAACGTTACAGTCTGCCAACGTGGTAGTCACCTTTCATGGATTTTCATAGTAGTTACTATCCAATTCCTCTAATCCTTTTTTTATAAATCAAAATGATTTCATCAGTAACACCAAGAAGGTATCACCATCCAACCATCTCTTCTATATAATGTATCCCCTTTTCAGTAAATAAAATGGAAATAAAGGTCTCTTGTCTCCTCATAGTAGACTCTCTAATCCTCCAAAAGTTCTTCTGTTCCCTTATCTCCACATCAACCAAATGACATAAAGGGGAAGCCACTCTACATGTCCTTCCAGCATCTATTTTCAGGTCTCCACCCCTCCAATGTTCCTGTCAGACTCACAGAATCAGGCTGATATTTGACATGGGATGTACCGACAATAGTTCCATTGTGAACTAATTATAACAATCTCCTTGTCAAGCATCTGCTGTTAAAGGTGATTTTCAACGCTGCATACCATGTGAAGAAAGTTAGTTTCTTTGGTACCTTTTTCTCCCATACTGATCTCTATTTTTTTTAAATCAGCAACTGCGAAAGACAATCATAACACGATTCTAAGGCGGTGATCTTTTCCACATCACTCTATCTTCTTCCCAAAGCAGTCATGTCTACATCATCTGTTTTCCACTCTTGTATGTATCTCTAAAATAAAATTTGACAATACTTGGCTCCCTTCTCTTCTGAGGAGTTTGGCTGCTATTGCTTCTTTGTCACTCGCCTTTAGAAGTTGGATCCGAATACCATGCATCCAACCAAAGCTGGATTTGGTTACATATCCATACCTTACCTTACCGTACATTTGGAAAATTCATCCTTCCCTTCCTGTTTCTTCTCTGTAAGCTGCATTACGATGTAATACCTCCCATGGGAACCATCAATTTTGATGACACCAGCTTCTAGTAACAATCACCTTCATCCATAATGTATCCATTTGAGTCAAACACATCTAAACTACTTTTCCTGAAGGATTTGGTTAAATATTACTCAGGTCACCCAACTCTAGAGGGGCTATCACCTTATCCTATTCTACGGATGATATCATTTCTCCCCCTTTGTATCATATCATTAAAAACTCATTAATTTTTCAGCTTTTCTTTTCCAAGTGAGAGGGATAGTGAATAAGGACATAAAATAAGTTTACAGGTAAGTATCAACTTGGTGAGGGTGCTCTTTTCTCCTCTTGATAAATACTGCATCTTCCACTTGTCCAATCTCTTTTCAATCTTGTTGAATTACTGGTTGCCGGAGTTCCAGTATCTTTAACGATTCTCCTCCTATATGGTCGTGTTGATTCTTGATTCATTATAAAAAATATGATTCCTATGAAGCATGCTAATCCAGCTCCTATTAACTATGTTGCTCCGACTCTTAAAAAAATGTCAATGGGTGGGTGTCAGATTCTCCAAAAGTTGTGTATTTCTTGTAGAATTCGACACGAGTGCGGTATCGAAAGTGAAGTGTCCGTGAAACTTAGCCTATTAGTCAGTGGTGCCATTCCGGCTCTTTTACCTGCTCCTTGCAACTTTCTGTTGTTTTGCAGTGATGGACATTAAGGATTGAGCAAACCGTACCTCTGCTAAAGATAGTGCTTACATAATCAGATATGACGCCCAGAAACATTGTTAGACTATCACAGCCCAAATTGCTGAAAAAGATCTTTAACCTATTTTGGAAAAATTCACATATTTATTTGCCGATTTCAGTTTGTATTATTGCCAAGGAGCACTCCTTTTTCACAAGTCACTACTTCCTTTTCTTTGTTATCCTATTCTTCCTAAGCTCTTATCTCTGTAAAGTCATTGCAAACACGATGACGTTGTGTGAGAAAGGATCATTTTCCTGTAATTTGTTATTTGACTGTGCTTTCTTATGGGAAGGCAAATATAATGTGCCACTCTCACAAGGCAGCAATTTGCCTGTGTAAATAGCTCCTCTGCTAATTCATTTGTTGCCAATTTGAAGAGTAAAAACATGATTCAATGTCTGAGAATCATGATATTTTTGCTTGATTTGTACAATTATCTGTTTGATGGTTGACGTATTTTTCACTTCTACTGGCAATACTCAGGTGGTATACATGGCTATTGTTGGATCATTTCCATTCAACTCTTTTCTCTCTGGGGTGCTTTCTTGTATTGGCACAGCGGTCCTTGCTGGTGAGCTTAAGTGGTCTATTTAGATGCACTCCATTTTGAGAAAACGTTAATTTGAACTGATTCATTAATTTCTTTCTTACAGTTTGTCTTCGTATCCAAGTAAACAAAGAAAACAAGGAATTCAAGGTAAGCTTTCTTGGGATATGATCTTCCATTTTACAGTTTTACCCTTGAATCTCCCCTCTAATTTAGTTGTGTTAAAATATGTTGCGACGTCATAGATTATCAATGAATGTGTAGCATGTCACGCACTTCTAGTTATGCGGTCTCTTCATAGAAGAAGAGAAATGTAAAGACTTAAGAGAGTTAAACTTGAGGCAGCTGGGCTTATGTTTGTTTTTTCCTTTCAAATTACTAGTGCTTACAGAGTATGTCAATGAATCTCATTTACTTTTGGTCCACCATTGCAGGATTTGCCTCCGGAACGTGCTTTTGCAGATTTTGTTCTCTGCAATTTAGTGCTCCATTTGGTGATCATGAACTTTCTTGGCTAGATTGAGGCACCAAATCTTGAAAATGTTGCTCTTACAAATCTTGGTGATTTTTATGTAAGAATAATATAGAGTCAATCGTAAAGGATTTTGTTAGGCATTCGGAAATATTAAGTTTCTCATGCATGAAACTATTAACATTTATGAATCTTATATGAGTATTAGTAAGTAGACAATCTTTGGCCCATCTGAGTTCTATTGCCCAAAAAGGAGCTAAACTTTTTCGGTATCAAATTATTTTGCCTTTTTCTTTCCAAGTAGACCGAAAAGGTGACTCCAGTAGCCTGAACTTGTTCTAACACTTGATCATGAACTGTGTGCATATCCTTGGGCAGATTACTCACAAAGAGAGGAACTCTATGACCCTTTCTTTATTGGTATTTTTGATATCACCATAATGTATGGCTGATTCAAATTGGCCCCTCGATGATATTGCTGGCTGGCAACAACATCGTGGGTAGATATGTGTTCAAATTTCAACAACGATGAATACTAGGTGTTTTCTTTCTCATATGCATAAGCTTTGATGGTCAAAGTTACTCTACATCTCTTACGTTGATTCGTTTGAGGAATTTCATTACTTCCAGCAAAGGAAAATTGACCATGGACTTTGTCTTTCTAGGACTTGTGAGTTTCCATTGACCGTGGATTTTAATAATTTAATTGAGAAAGACCATTGACCATAGTTTTAAATCATTTAATTGGCCAAGTCTATGTAGGTTTCTTGCATTAGTGATTCATAGTTTTTAATCATATAGTTGGCCAAGTCCATGTCTAGTAATAATCACTGTGGTCCCTTTTATAGTCTGTTAGTCTTCATTAATGATGCACAGATTTTTCTGATCCATGTTGTTTGTTCATAAATTTCTTGATGACTTCTACTGCAGAGGCTTTCTTTGTAAAAAAGAGCTTCCACAACTTCACAACTTAATTAGGTATGCAACGTAACTTTCTCTTCTTGCATTACCTCTTTAGGTTGTCGATTGTTATTATGGCCGCGTTAGAAAATATATTTTTTTCAATTTTTTTACGTTTGATTGTTCAAATATTTTGGATTTTTGTTTTTAACCATTCCCCACTTGATGAGTTTGAATTTTTTTTACAACAAAGTAATATAAGTTAAATGAAAAAAATCAGTCGATAATTTTTTATTTATTACACGTGTTAAACAATGCATGCCTCCCACATAAACAGAATCAGACAGCAAAATATCATATCATGTCTGTGATTATGAGACTATTTTCGGTGGAGAGTTAAAGGACAAGTGCTTAAGAGTTTGGGATTAGCGATATAAACCAAGCAAAAGTTTTTAAGACTTTCTTAAAATACAAATTAACATAATCTGATTTTTGTCTACTCTCTAACACATCCTTATCTTATGGGATCTTATTGTCCTTGTTGATTTGATCGCATAATTAAGTTTTGGATTATCATTGCAAATTGCAACAAATTAATCTTTAATGTATACTTTATTTTATTAAATAAAAGACAGTACATGAAATACAGTCATCAAGACCATATCAAATGCAATATTTGGTCCATGAGTTTTATGGTTTGCATAGCCTATTTTAGTAATTGATTTAATAACTTCTTTTCTAATTAAAGATGAAGTATCCATTGAACATTCACATTGGAAGTGTGTTTTTTTGTATATTCTTTTTGGGTATATTCCAATTGATGAATTCTTTATAACTTGTCTTAGAATAAACATTGTTGTTTGTGTGCTTTTAGTTAACATTTGGATAAAGTAAGAGGTATATTTCAAAAGTTACGATTTTTTTTTGCGTTAAATCAAATTAAATAAATAATAAAAATGAAGAAAATGCATCAATTATAGTATAGTTAATCCTAAGATTGCGATCAAACACAAAATATACTATATGTATTCTATTTTAAAATTATTTTTATTTACGTCGATATCAATTTAAATGCAGAGCAACCGCTACCTCTCTGGGACAATAAATATGAAGGTTTTGTTTTGCAAATAAGGGTAAAATTGCACATGGACTAAACAAAAATTAATGTCTATTCAAATCTTTAAAGGCTTATTCTCCTCTCATGTATGTCCCACTCCACATATTATTGCGTTAAAAGTATTTTCTTAATATTTTGTTTATAATTATGAGATATACCTTAAAGTATAGTTTAAAAGAAAGAATGTTCATACTTCATTTGCCTCACTAACTCATGCGCGTGCAATAAATTAATTTAAATGTATTCTCATCTCTAGATATTTTTTTTAGCGTGTGTTTGATTTTTTAAAAATATTTTATACATAATTTAATAAAATATTATAAAAATAAGATTGAATAGGCGGAAGTGGAGTTCCGTGGTTGAGACGAGCGGGGAGTGGAGTGGAGTTTGGTGGAGTCCGAAGTCTAAAAGGTACAAAATATTAATAAAAATTTCAAAACGGTATATAAAATTTTATATAAACCAAAACGGTAAAATTGCTGCACCAACAACGACTTTACTGTTTGGGTTAATAAAGCGATTTTACTGTTTTGATTAATATAAAATTTTATATACCATTTTAAAATTTTTGTTAATATTTTGTACCCTTTAAGTCCGGACTCGAGTTTGGTGTTGGTTGGAATGGTCGAGCGATGGGGTTTGGATGAGTTAGGTGGTGATAGCGAACTTTTAATTTCAGTTTCGAAGTGTTTTTTTTTTTGCATTTCCACTAAAAAATTTCTTTTTAATTTTTAAAGAATTGATTTTTCTAAACTTTTTAATCCGTCCACATAAAAATAAAAAATATTCTTGAAAATATTTCAACGGACACATGAAAGGATCCTTTGGTAACATACTAAATTATGTTGGTACTATAAATTTTGAACTCATTTATCCCCAATAAAAGATGAGAAAAATATCAAAATAGAATTATAAATTCATACTTCATGCCATTAATTAAATACAATATAAATTTTATTTTATCCTTATTCTTAAAATACCCCCATCTTATTCAACCCCTCAATGAAAATGAGTTTTACCATTCTTATATTCTCTCATTATTTTTTTTTTCGAAAAAACAAAGTTTTAACAAATGTCTTCCCTCATCTCGTCGGGACGTTATATTTCCAAAAATAAAAATAAATTATATTTTTTTTCCTTCAAAAAGTATTCAAGTAAGAACAAAATGAATTTTTCCATGCTAAACTTATGGGATTATTTTGTTGAAAACAACTTATGCCGTCATTCTTTTTTTTTTTTTAAAATAATTATTATGAGACAAATTATCCCACACATACATACAATAAATTTATTTCATCATTCACATATCAATAGTGAGGTTAGGAGCGGAGTTATTTGAAGTTTCATAAGTTTGGACAAATTTATTAGTTAGTCTATAGACTCTATATTTATAAGAAACTAAAATATATATATATAAAAATTTGTGAATTCCGTAACAAAATTCATTCACAATTTAGTGGTAAGGAAAGGGAGATGGAAATGTTTTTCACATTAGTGATTATGTTCAAATCGTCCTAAAATTTAAAATTTTCAAATTTCTAATTTTAATTCCACATGTGAGTAAAATAAATAATTTTAAAACTGCTTAATATCTCGAACTCGAATACTTTTATTTCGTCCGAGAGAAGTTACTCAAAGGTTGGTCTAATAGGCTATTGCCACTATTTCAAAAGAAGGGCGTATAGTTGTTACACGTGTCCAGATAAGTCTAGCTTAGTTCCATATAAAAGCCAATGAAATAAATGAAAAAGTATTTTCAGATAAATAACCCAAAAAAAAAAGAATGAAAAAAAAACACTCAAATAACTGTATCACAAAATTCACACACACAATTGGGTGATGGAAAGCACGTGCTCCCGTTCCTGATAAAACACTCTCTCTCCCTCGCAACACACGCACATATTCATTTCACTCCTCACTTTCTTTCTCTCTCTAAACCTCTCCATTCTGTGGTGGTGATGTTGATCCTCTCAGCGGCTTCGTCTTCTTCCTCCTTCATGCTTTCTTCCGCTTCGTCTTCTTCTGCACGCATTCCGAGGCCGCTATCTTCATTTTCAACTTGTGTACCAGTAGTAGTAACAACTGTTTCTTCTGCAGCAACTTCGACGCTATTTCCGATTTCCTGTTTCGGTGTGAAATCGAGGACGGTTGGGATTCGGAAGCTACGGTGTGCCGTTTTTTGTGCTTCGAACGTACGTGGAATGGCAGAAATGATTGAAGATGCCATGACAGTTTCTGCTTCTGAGAGTCATGAGCTTCCGCAGTCCCGAGACTTCCTTGACGCACGAACTGGAGAAGGTTTATCTCTAGCTATTATTACTTTTTCTTTAATTTGAAATATCTTGTGCATTTTTTGCTTTCTATTGCTACTCTCGGTTTTTTCATTTTTGAATTTGAAGTATCTTGTGCATTTTGTGCTATTTTCGTGCGGTTTATTACTCTTGTTCTCTGTTGGAATATCTTGTGCATTTTGTGCTATTTCGGTGGGGTTTAGCATTTTGCGCGTATTATGCCAGAGACTGTTGTACACATTCACGCTACAATGTTTGTTTTCTTTCGAATGCATTGAATTTCTCAATATTCTTCACAATTAACAATGCTGAACATATGAGGCGCGTTATTACATTTGCAGAAATGCATTTATTTTTTGTTAATTTGCCCTATGCTTGTTGCTCCGAAGAAAATGTGTTGAGCCCATAGTTAAATAGAACTAATATTGCATTTAGCATGGAGTTTACTGTGAATTTTGTCAAGTAATAATTTCTTTGCAACATAAACTATTGAACTCTATGTCCAAGGTGAAATTAAACATCGTTAACTAGTGTTGTCTACTCTTTGGTTTTTCCTAAAAGTCCTATCAAATAGACTTGTAGTACATAAGTTCCATTCTAAGAGATGAATTGGTTGGTTGCAAGAGCAGTTTCAGAAGTGGTATTAATGAAATTGGTGTTGGCATAAGGTTGCAATAAGAGTACTTATCTGTGCAAGCATGCTTAACAGTTTAAACACCAAGTCAATGAGTTCTTTTAACCTTGACGCACCGAGTATAGTATGTTTTGATCTTTCTAGTAATCTGTGGTGATATCTATTAGGACGGACTTACAGTAGGCTCAACGATTGTTTTATTTTTAACGGTGAACTGGATGTATTGTCTATGAAGCACGTCAGTTGGCTTTGTTGCGTCTAATTTTATAAGGGACTTCTCGAATGGATAGCTAGCAGAACTACACTTGAGGAATGGTGCTACTATAATGTAACACCAATCCATCTTGATGGAAGTTCTCGTTAACCTGTGGATGGTGAAGGACTCGACAAATTATAGTGGACGGGATGATGGGAATGATATAAATTGAAGAGTAAGGTGAAATGATTAGGAGGTGGAAGATCTTGTTATGAACACCAAAGCAAACAGGCAAATAGACAAGCAACAGTGGATTGTTAAAGAGAAATAAGATGCTTATTGGTTTCTATTCACTTTCTGCTTTCTCTTTTGCCCCCCGTTTGGTGTGAAGGATTTAATTGCTGTGAGGTAGAATCTATAGACTAGTTTGCATTCATGGAGATTCTGTAACTATTCCAAAGAGATGGGAAGTTCGAGACAATTGAGTTTTTTTCTTGAATTGGAAGCAATTACTAATTCATGGTAAGACATGTACTGATGTACATAGTAAAAACTTCATTCTCGAATTCTATGAGAACTTATGCTGATAATTTTTCAGCAGTTGGTTAGGCAACAATTATTTTTCATAGAAGTACTCTTTTGTTTTGTACAACAAGCTTTCTCTAGACTGTGTTTCACATTTGACATTTATTATGGACATGTGAAGTTTTGATGGTTGATTTTTGGAATCACCAATTTGCATATTCATATTTGGGACATTGAAGTCACCAATTAAGACAAAAGGATCAAATTTTGACATATGTGGTAGTATCTCGTTTTTAGCTTTCTTTACAGAATTGTATTGCTATACAGTATCTCTTGCTCCCTGTCTTTACAGTCACCATTCAATCTCTGCCTCCCTTTCATTTGACTGCTTTTTTCTCTACCGATATGCATGCGTACTCCATTCTATTACTGATGGTTGGTGATGTATAGTTGGTTCCTTTTCTGGACATACACTAGGTTATTATGGTAACTTTAGCTTGGTTAAGTAATGCTTGGCAGTTTCTGCATTTTTTAAATGTATAGATCTCCTCTTGATCGGCAACAAAGTCATTACTTCGTATGAAGCATTCGTGGATCTTAGTTTCAAGCTAGCTTACACTTCATTTTGTCGTATCTTAGGATCTTAGTTTCAAGCTAGCTTATACTTCATTTTGTCGTATCTTACAAGTCTCAGAACCTATGCAGTTATTGTAAAAAACATGACCTAGTTGGATCTTTTTCCGATAACGCGTCACCTAGTTGGATCTTGACTGACTTAACACACACTCATACTATGTTTGCACTTTGAATGTGGTTTCTAACTCAGTTGAGAAACGGAAACAAATACGATGCTGAAGACTTATGTGGTTTGTATGCTATTCTGATAGATTTTCGTTTCAGTAAGTAGTTTAGAATGTGGATTGGAAGCTTAGTTTTCTTTCTGATTTTGGTCTTCAACTCCTTTTGGATCTTCCTTATTGCTTTCTGGGGGATTTCGATTTTCCTGGTAATTCTCATGATGTCATAATCATTACTATCTTAATACACACAAGTGTGCCACAGTGGCATAATGGGGATTACCTATGTAAAGAAAATTACATAAAGCAGTTAAAGCACTATAAACTAGGTCATCTCCAATGATATAATCTTATATGGACCATGTAAACTGCACACAAGGTGGACGGGAATATGATTTTCAGCAAGAAGTACATTTAAAGAACCGTGACTTAGCATAAAAGTTAAAATTATTGTACAAATGCGGTCTTAAGTTTCTTGTAAAACAGGATGAGGTATAAAGTTATGATTCTCAGAATGCTTCCTATTAGACTTTAATGGAGCAGTTTTCCTTCTTTTCCATGACTTATTTTTCTTTTTTTGATAATCACGGTGTCTGAGCACAAGTACCTGGTAACTGTGCCTATCAAGGATTGGATATATGGCAAAAAGTCATTTTTTGAAAATTAAAATATGGCTGAAAACCTGGAGTGCTTTTTTTCTCTGTCTTTTTGGTAAACTTGGTATAATCTTCTCCTGTTTTTTTTTTTCTTTTCGGGCTGTGGCTTGTGTCTTGTGCCTTGACAGACATCTGAAGCAGTTCTCAACCAGCACTGTCTGTCCTAGGGGCTGGTCATCTACATGAAGTTTTACAAAGTAGGGTCTTAGATACATGTCATGTTGTCGGCTTATATTTTTGACAGGTGATATGGGATCAGGAATGAGTGCAGTATATGTTGCAAGGTATATATAAATATTTGTCAAGGTAATCAGATAGCTTGAGTCTTATACATGTTGTATACTTGGTACTTCTTTGGGATTTGAAGTATCTCATAGGTTTTTTCGTGGTGTCTAGTTTCCTTTGAATACTTGTATGCTTCAACGTTTATGGGTACATTACCATCTGGAACTATTTATTGATATTAATTACCAATCAACAAGAGAAACCGTGAACATCTGAGTAAGGGTTGGTATTGCAAGTTATAGTTCAAGAATAGCGGAAGTGCTGCAATATTCTAGAGAACTTCGTCATAAAAGGATTTAGATACCTACTCAGATGTTAGTGGCAGTTGCAAGTATAAGACCTTTGCTGCCGATTCTTATCTACTCATCCTGCTATCTTTCAGTGTCTTGATTCTATTGTTTGCTAAATTTAAACATACTGCTCAGCAGATGATTACCTTGTTCTTTTGCGGGGACTTTATTTTGGTAGATCTATTCTAATTGTTCTGATTGAACCTGTGTCTCTCTTTCCCCCGTGCATTGGGTGTTCTATTTTCTGTGCAGACTTGCTATCTGCTGTTCGAAAAGCTGTGGAAGATGAAAAACTGCCACTGAATGTTGCTGAAGGAATGGAGGAGTTGTATCAGAACTATCAGAATGCAGTAAAACACCTTTCTTTGAACTTGTGGTTAAATGTACTCTTTTAAGTGTTGGGTCATGGGTGCTTTGTTCGCTTAGATATGTTTGCTCATATGCAAGAGTCTTCTTGCATGAATATACTTTCTGGGTCATAACATGCTTTCTTAAGTTACTAAAGAACAGTATATGATAGATTTAAGATGGTTGAGAATACAATTTAATAATAAACGTGTGCTCTCTCTAATGGCTTAGGCTTTTAGATGAGATGGTTACACACTTCAACAATGATGAATATTTTTTTTCTTTCTAATGTATTTGATCATTTGAATTTAGTGGATGGTATTATGTAACTACACGCTGTTGGTATAAAAAAAGTTCACGCTGTACCTATAACAGTAGATAAAACGCTGGAGCTGGAAAAGCTAAAGTGGAGAGAGAAATCACAATTTGGCATGCCATGACTTTTTTGTGGCCAATTATGTGGAAAGACATTATTACAGGGCCAAATGTTTTCAGAAAATGACCTGAAGATAATAGGTTAAGCCCTTGTGAAGATTCTAAATGTAGTCTAACACTCAACATGTTCAGTATCATTTCTTCCTAGAGCATGGAAAATATGATCTTGTGATGACAAAACAATAATAAAGATAAATCTAGAGGAGGTGCTTATATTTGTATGTTTGTCTTTGCCTGATTTTTCCGCTCGTGTCTTTCTTGTTCCTACTTCTCTAGTATATCTTATTTTAACTATAATAAATAATAACTCGCCTCCTCCCTCCCTCTTTCCTACTAAATTTTAGAGAATTTCATTTATTTCATTCTTGGAAAGACTACTACTTTTGGACTAATTATATTTGGTGAAGTAATCCAATCTATCTTTAAGACTTGTCAGATTATCAATCTGTTTGGATTTAATTTATTCATGATACTCATGCGCTTTTCTTTGAGAGAGAACGAGTTTGTTGAGACCTGGAGTTCGTCATTTTCTTTTTTGTTTATTTGGAGAACTTGTTGTGGTCATGTGCCCTATTGATTTTTCCTGATCGTTTTTTTATAGGTTATACAAAGCAGAGTCCCCAAAGCAGATGAGGCCATTTTGTATAACATGGCTCTTGTATTCGATCGTGTTTTTGTGGATGTGAAGGTATTCTTCTGCCGTGTTGATTTTTCAAATTCATGCTAGAAGTTTCCCCTATATCTTTGTTTCTCGTTACTTCATCTAAGCACACATGTATTCTATCAAGTTGTTAGAATGTAAAATTGTAAAATGTAGCAATGCTCTTATTTCAGGATCCTTTTGAATTCTCGCCGTATCATAAGGCCATTCGTGAACCTTTTGACTATTACAAGTTTGGTCAAAATTATATCCGCCAGCTAGTTGATTTCAGGTGAGTCTCAGTTCTCTCTCTGTAGTGTGTCTCATGTAATAGTTTGACTAACTTAAAAAATGTGCGGTTCTTTCAATCTTGTTAATGATTGAATTCACAGGAATTATTCGAGTAAACAGCTTAAAATATCCTTTGATTTACATCCTTTTGTCGTTGTAATATTTGCTTGTTCAGATCAACGAATTCAAGACCAGGCATGCTCTATATGTCGTCTTTATACCTTGTAAATAATGGAATGATGTTTATATAGATTTAGGTACAGATAAGATGGTGCTAGTTCTAGTACATATACAAGGTGGTGAGTGAATATATGTGAGAATAACTTGTTGGAATATTGGGTTAAGAGCAGATAGTAAAACTACTGAAATCATTTATATCTCTAAAGGGGAAAGGGCTTATGTCATGTTAGAATAATTGTTCTAAACATTAATGGCCAGCAGAAAATCATTTTGACCATATTGATGAAAGGGATAACTAAATCTTTTGCAATTACGTATGGGGAAAAATAATTTTGTTATTACCCTAATTATTTTTTCATTGTAGTTTAGGTATAATGATGCTATTTTCTCAATTGGTTGGGAAAATTCCAATTTCTTTAGCTGAAAGAAAGAGCTAAGCTGTTGCACTATTCTTATGAATAGTTCATCATCCTCTGGTGTCTGTATATTATTTTTACCCAGTGATGTTCTTATTAATATGCCTCATAGCAATCCTTAAGTCCAAAAAGGATGACGCGATTCAAAATACTGGGTGTCTAACAATTTAACTATCCATTCAATCAGACCTTATTCCATTGATTTTATGATCTAAATATGGATATTTGAAAACGACATAAAAAGTATCCTTCTTTTAAAGAAGGATACTTTTTAAATATGTACGAAACCTCCTGAAAAGAGGAATAATTAGTACTTACAAATTGAAGTCCCGTAGTTATTGTATGAACAATTTGATCACCACACTAAGTTGATTTCTATTTGACTGTTTAGCAGCTAGTTAGTCTGTAGCATTTTGACGAGTTTTGTGTGGGTTGAGTCACCAATGAAGCTTAGCCCATGTGTAAAATTACTATTGTGTAGGGATATATTTTTCTCCCTCCGTTTCAATTTATGTGTCTTAGTGTGGCTGGACACGTGTTCAAGCTAGGGAGATTTTTTAATCTTGTAATGTTAAACTAAAGATATAGGTAATTTATCAAAATGATTTTGATTCTTGTGTTCTTAAACATGCTATGCAGGATGTTGGAATTAAAGAGTTAAGCATACCAAAAAGGAAAGTAAGACGCATTATTTTAAAAAGTAAGACGCATATTTTAAAACAAAGGGTGAAGTTGCACATTGTTGAGTAGTGGATAGGAATTCAAAATTTGTAATTCCTATATATGAAGTATGATGTTAGAGGGTTGTTTTTCTTGTTCTAGGAACTCCCTGCTTTAACTCTTAACAGGGGTGTTTGCGAACAATATCTCCATTATTAACAGACATACCGCTGCTATTGAATTTTTTTTAATCAGCTTTAGTGAGTGTATATCGAATGTGGTTATTAGAAATTGATCTTTCTTTGGCTCTTTGCTTTAAAGTGAACAGCCTTGTTCCCTGCAGATCTCATGATTTACTTCGGAATCTAACCTCTACTATTTTCGAGTTTGTAGGAGCTCTTATGTTGGGAATATGTCAGTTTTCAGTGAAATGGCAGAGAAGCTTAAACAGGTTCGGCATTTCAGATTGTTAAGAGTGTTTATTTATTAATTTCTTCTGTAATTATGCTAACTAGTTTCTGGGAAGGTGCGTTGCACGTTTATCCTTTGATCAAGTTTAGCACATAGTGATAGAGTTCTAATTCAGACTACTTATGAAAAAGGTTTTGCTAATTGATGTTTGTATCTGCTTAATGTGGGTCCACTTGTGTTAATATGGGTTGGTTGGAGAGAGATAGGAGTCTTTTTGAAGGACTAGTAGTCTCTGTTTCCTTATTTTCTTTTGGGGCACACAAAAAGTTCCTCATCATATAGATGATCAAGTGGAGATTGTAGAGAATTGTATGTTTTGTAGATTCTCACCTTTTGGTATACCTTTTGCATACGACTGTTTATGGCCATGTATATGAACGAAAATACTTTTACTTGATAAAAAATTTAAAAAAGATTTCTTAACAAGCTATTGCATAGGAGCGAGGTTTTACCATGTGCATACCAAAAGGGTAGAGGCTGTGGGTTCCCCTTGTCATAAAAAAATGAAAAAATTCCTTGATTCATCAAGCAATGATGGAAGATTTTTTCAGAGCTTATTCTCAAAATTTGAGCTTAACATGACCTTGTTTTCAGACCCCCTTACGCGAAGATCCATATTTTCTTCTTATTCGCCTTACTGGATGAACCAGATAACTTTTCCCGATTTCCACGCTATTCAGCAGTTTCCTTGATTGGGGGGACGAATGTACACAAGACTTTGTAATCCTCAGCTTTAATACATTATAAGAGTGAACCTCCAAAAGATGGTAGAAACTCCGAAGTAGGAATATTGACATATTTCATACTTCCGAACTTCTGTCATCTTTTGTTTGGTGGTTTGTCTGTCTTATTATTGAAAATATTTAGGTATCTTTCTCATTCTATGCGTTTTGGCAAGTGAAGTTACTTGCAAGTTATAGATGTATGTGGCTTCTTGTCCATCAAAATTATGTGCTCACTATTTATACTGGAGTTACAAATAACAGTCTTGGCTCAAAATGTTGTGGGTGGACCAACTGTATAATTTTAATTCTCTCTTGATATCATTTTGTTAGTTCATTTACTGTTAATAAATCTCAAACTTAGTCGCTGATATGTTTACCCAGTTCTTTTTTGCATGGCTTTTTACACATTGCCTTGATCATTTTTCCTGTTGCCTTTACCAAATCACTATTTCTGTATACTAATTTCAGGGTGATAATGTTGTCTTGATGTCAAACCATCAAAGTGAAGCCGATCCTGCGATTATTGCACTCTTGATTGAATCAAAGCTCCCAGATATTGCTGAGAACATTGTTAGAACTTTTTCCACCCTCTTGCACTTCATAAGATATTTATACCTGAAGTAGCTTAATTCACTAGATTATCCTTTACTGGTAACAGATCTATGTTGCTGGAGATAGAGTTATTACTGATCCTCTTTGCAAGCCATTCAGCATGGGAAGGTGCACTTAGATAGCATTGTCAGAGTATGTACAGAAATCACCATTTACTTAGACATTTGACAAACTTAATATGTGTAGGAATCTCCTGTGTGTTTATTCGAAAAAACATATGAATGATGACCCCGAACTTGCTGAGATGAAAAAGAGAGCAAACACAAGAAGCTTGAAGGAGATGGCTTTGCTATTGAGGTACTTATTCTGCTATTGCTTTGTCTTTCTTGGAGTATTTTGGTGAAGCTTATACTTAAGAAGTTTTGATGTCACACAGTATTTTATCCTGCGCCAATCTCTCATAAACATTTTTCTGCCAAGTGTTACGAAAAAATGAAAGATTCGCTCTTCTAAGCTCTACACGTGTTGAATATGATTAAATGGAAAGCTAAGCCTAATGTTGCATGTGTACTCTTAATCTTCCCTACCTATCAGAAAATCTTGTTTGCTCAGGCGTGTAATAGTTCTTTCACGAGGGGGTTAACCCTGCTTGATTATTCTGCATGGAAGAAAACCATACAGCAAGTCACGGTAGAAATGACTTCTAACACGAATGTGCAGAAGATAATACAGATACGATAGATGGAAGTTTTCTCATGATCATGGATGTGAAATTCAATCATCATCCATTATATGATTGCTTTATCAGATTCATACTTCAAGTCCTAGTAAACTGTTGGTATAGTTAGCACAATAATAGAAGAGGAAATCAAATGATACATGTTTCTTTGGCAATTCGAGATAGCTCACAAATGCTCTTTTTGATATTCCACTATTGCTTTTTTGATGGAAGCATACATCTGAGGATACATGTACTTGTGATCCAGGGGTGGATCAAAAATAATATGGATTGCTCCTAGTGGTGGAAGAGATAGGCCAGACCCTGTTACAAAAGAATGGTATCCAGTAAGATTCCTTTTTCTATTTAATAATTATAGTTGTCTTTCCATATATTTATCTTTTCCTTTCATTCTATTTGATGGACATACCTGCAAACATGGCCAACATCCATTTCCTCGACAAGGTATTTTCTCCGTTTCATTCATATGACTATGTTTGTACAGAGGAGGGGGTTTAATATATTAATTTGACTCTGTATCTTAATAGTGGCAGTATAGGAATTTTTTTTAAAATAGTGGTTCAAAAGTTAGTTTTATGAAGAACACTGAAACAAATTTGAATTCTTGGAAGTCGTATAAAACAATAATCTAAGTGGAGTGGTGAAAACATTTTGAGAAGTCCCATAGTTGAAAAGCTATCATAATTTGAAGGAGGAAGTGTTGCTACCTTATTCATTCTTTTAAGTGATTCTTAATTCCTTTGTGGGCTGATTTGCTATCCCTGCCTATGAAATATAGGGCAAGGCTCATATATCTTCTGAATTACATCTGATGCCAGTTTACATCTTAAGATTTTCTTCCACGACTTAACTGTCTTCTGTTCTTGATTGCTTCCATTTCCTTGGTGAGGTTGTTCTTGACTCTTTAAGAGAATAGTCATCTGCAGCCGTGTGCTGGCACATTTATGATTCAGTTCTCAGAATGTGTTGGCATTATTTGCCTGAACTTTAAATGAAAGTTAACTGTTCATATCCAATTGAGATTTACATGGATACATGCTATGGTTCACTGCTTCTTCCTATTCTGTATGTTCAGCAATTCACTTCTCCATTACACTTGCCTTGTGACAGTTCTAGGGTGATGTTGATAAGCGTGATAATATCTCTTCTTCTCCAGCATAGTTCTATGTATATGATGGGCAGTTAGTTTCAAAAGTTTTGGTATTTATGCTTCGTCATGATGCTTAGTTAAGAGACATTTTTTTAACATTTAATTTATTTTTCCAAAAGAGCCAGATCCATATAGGTAATACCAGTTAGTTAAGACGCAGCTAATTATTTTTCAATGAACAGGTGTTTGGTTTAGATAAACCATAATTTGCCTTTAAAAGGCCAAGTATTATGCATTGGAATGAAATGGGCCTGAATGGATATAGAGGGATCATATAACAGATTCCAACTGATCTGTTGATTAATTGATTTTGAGCAGCTTGTGGTTGAACATTTTGCTTGTGTTTCTTCAGGCACCATTTGATGCTTCCGCGACAGACAACATGAGGAGGCTTGTACAACATGCTGGCGTCCCTGGTCACATTTATCCTCTAGCAATATTGTGCCATGATATTATGCCCCCTCCCGCCCAGGTTGGTCACTGTGTCAATTATGTTTGTTTCTGTGATGACTATATTTTTTTTGACATATCCCTGCTTGCGAGAGTACAGGTTGAGAAAAATATCGGAGAGAAAAGAGTTGTATCTTTTCATGGAGCTGGCATATCTTTGGCACCCAAAATTTATTTTCATGAGGTTGCTGGTGCTTTGGAGGACCCTGAGGTTAGTTTTTATGGGAAGTCCACTTTGGTTTAATACTTTAAATTATTGGAAGCTTTTCTTAAACTAAATTTGGCAGCCTAATGAGAGGTTTAGTGATATTTGTTGGTGAACCTTGGGGGGGGGGGGGTTCATTCTATTTAATGGAGAACGGAAGTTGGACCAAACTCTTTCTCTTTCCTATTTGAGACCCAAATGAACAGCTAGTTGACCTTTGCTAAGAGGGGGTGCAGGTTCAGCAGAAATTTTGATTCCTTCAGTTGAGCTTTCTCTTGTTGGAAAAGTTAAGAAGTAAAGCTCCAAAGGAACTTTCAATATGCAAATAAAACATTCATCTAATACTGTTTTGTTTATTTATTTTTTGTCAAGTTAATTCTATAAACTGAAGAAAAGATATGCATCTATAAGCTCTCTGAGGATAGTTAAATCTGTCCCCAAACCAGAGGAAAAGAAAATGAATAAAAGATGGAAATTTTGTGATACTTTTTTTCCTTAAAAATAAAATTAGATAGAGAACCTTCCCATGTGCCTAAAAAGAAAATATTGTTTCCATGAAATTCAAATGAATGATGAACTAGCGAAGAGTGTTAAATTATATCTGAAGTTGGTTGATGCGACTTTTAGTAACACTAATTGCTAATATAAAGCTACCTCCACAGGTGTAAACCGACTTATTTGGGTGTCATCTGTGTTTTCTCCTTATATTTTAAGCTACCTAAGCTGCTGTACTTGATAGTTGTACTACTGTAGTATCAGTTTTCTGTTGCAAAATTCTTCTCTTCCCAGATCATTTTAGATCTTTAGCTCAAACATTTTTCTTTTGCCTCTCTTTTCTATCATTAATAAATAAAGAAGATGGTTCAACTAATTTCACCGCCCTTACAAACCTTAAGCTCAAACATTTTCCACTTGCGTCTGCTTTCTACTGTTCACTGAAGGAAATGGTTTCACCAATTCAGTCTTCTTTCATTTCACTGCAAGAATTCTCTTTAATGTTCTATTCCATGGGGTTTTCAATCTTAAATCGATGTTCCATTTTCACAGCCAAATATTTGCATCTTATTTTTATGAGATGCTATTGGAACTCTTTTTTCTTCTTCTCCCCAATCCCCTCCCTCCTCCCAAATAGATGGGAAATGCATCATGGCTGGTTTGATCAAGGAAATGAGAGATGAATCGAAAGCTAAAAAACTGCACACCGAAAAATTAATTGCATATAAATGAAAAGGATCTTATGAGTAAATACTTTTCTTGATGCAGGCTAAGATGGTATATACAAAGGCAATTTATGATTCTGTAAGCCAGCAGTATAATGTGCTAAATTCTGCTATACATGGCAAACAAGGACTGGAGGCTTCAATACCTAGTGTTTCATTGTCACAACCATGGCAGTAGCTTCTCTTCCAACTTTATTTTTCATACCTTGTTGCTGTAGTCAGGTATGTACTTCACCCAAAAATGATCTGTTGACAAAATTTAAACTGGAACAATTGGCTTCAATCCATGTATGTCTGATTCTTGCTTTGTCGGTATATATTACTAGTTTTGCAGATGTTTGTTTGGCAGTTACTATCAAATCACAAGGATTACACACACAATCTTTCCACATACCACGCTTGCATGTGGATTAGTCTCTGCAGAAAGTTGATACAAACAAAGTAATTCTTGAAGTTACAGCAAACATAATCTGAAGGATTTTTTTTTGGCAGGGTTAGATGATTCTTTTGACACGAATGTACAGTTGCTTTACATTGTATTTGTATCAAATGTTAGATCCAAATTTGTTAGTAATGATAGCTTTCAAGTACTGTTATGACTTTCTAAGGTTTAGTGTTAGTAGCTATTCTAGATTGCTGCTCATCTTACCTTTGAAGTGGTAATCCAATTTGTTGGGAAATATAATATTTGATGCTCTGCTGCAGTTGTGTGCGTGTGTTGTAGTTTCTATTAGCGTTAGATGCTATTTGATGCATTTGACAGTATTGTCTCAAAAGCTCAGGTGTAGTTTCTACGGTAGTGACTATTAACCTATCTCCTTCGATTGGCCGCGTAGTGTGATTTAACCTATCTCCCACTACAACATGCATATTCCAGCGGGCTCTCCCGGCTCATTGTGTTCTCTCCTTTTAATTTGTGTTCTTTGTAAACTTTCTCCACTTGTGCTTCCAGACATCCTGTAAATATTGTCTTAGGCCCTTTACATGGACATGTTTCTTTTATAACTACCTTTTTGGGTGTCGGTTTCAACCCAAGAAATTGTTTTGGTGAGGCATTACGTGTCTAAGCGTGTCTTGTTACAACAGTGTCATTTATGCACTATGATGAAGGCACAGCACAGAATTTAATTTTTTGATCAAAATTTCTTTTTTGAGTCAGGCATATAGATGACGTTTTAAAACGAAACAAGTACTCTTTCTTGCTCAATTTTGAATTGATATATGTATTAAAAATAATGATTTGTATAGTGATTTTACTATTTTATCTCTATTAGTTATGACGTGGATAAGTTGAATTTTTCTTTTATTATTTCTTAATTTGTTTAAATAAACAAATAATTAATTATGCTAAAAAAATAAAAATGAATAAGTAATCAGGCAGTACAATTTAATGTTCTCTTTACAAGGCCGTATGTCATAATACCAATTTCTAGCAACAATCCAAAACTCAAATAGTATCAAAAAAATAAAAATAAATCCGCATGACATGTGTCCCTCCTGACAACAAAAATTACACAAATTTTGTGAAGCAGAATTTAATTCAAAATAAAGTAAAGCGTGCCAAATCCATCTCCACCATCTATAAAACCGAAGGTCTCAAATCACCGTCGACAACCACCGCTTCCGCCTCCATTTCCACGGTTACACCGCCGGAGGACGTCCGTTTCCAGAAGTAATTAAATATGTCCACTCTCTACAATCCTCTAATTTTCACCATTCAAAACCCAACAGTCAGCCTTAAACCTCACACTTCCCTTCCTTCTTCTGTTCCGACTTCTAGGCTTCGGAAATTTCAAAATTTCTCTGTTCAATCCTCCATTTCCTCATCCAATGAGCCGGAAAAACCCACCTCTATTTCACCGGATAATGATAAAGCTGACGATAAAGCGGTCGAGTTCGTGGATGAATGGGGAGAGAAGTCGGAGCCCGAACCCGGACCAGTTACGAAGTTAGCGGATTCGGATCCTCCGGAGTATGATGATGAGTGGGGTAATGGAAGACCCGGAGTTGACGTGAGTGGTGAAGAGGACGAGAAGCTTCTAGAGCTGAAAAGGTGTTTGGTGGATACAGTTTATGGGACGGATTTCGGATTTCGGGCTTCATCAGAGATTCGGGCCGAGGCATTGGAGTTCGTTTCTCAGTTGGAGGCAGCCAATCCTTCTCCAGCACCAACTGAGTCTCCTGAGTTGCTTGATGGGAACTGGATTTTAGTGTGAGTTTTTTTGCTTCATTGCTGGATCATTCAGTCACTTCTTTTACTATAGTTCCTCCATGTATTACGTTTTGTGTTGTTTTTATATGGAACTAGCTGAGTTTTGATATCTTCCGCAAGCGTGCTGGCTTTGGTTTGGAAAAAATGGGTGGTTTACACTTCACAGGACTATAACAATCTCTAATAAATTGATATTGATCTCACGGGGCTTATATTTAAGGGTAATGGGTAGTTTCAGATAATCAAATTGACTTTGATTTCATTATCTATGGGTTAAGGCATTGATAGAATGGGTACTGGTATGCTTGTCTTGAGCATTGACACCACAGAACAAGTTGCTCTCCCCAATTCTAGGTGCATGACAGAAGTTAACCGTACAATGTAGGTATTGCACCTAAAGCAGTAGCTAGAACTTTATGGTGGGAGTTCACTATGCAAGATAGGTGCATCATAACAGTTATAAGAGGGATCTCGAGATTGGCCTCTAAATAAGCACCTTATGAGTTGAGCGGTCAGACGGTTACTTGTCAATATGCTTGCATTCGGCTGTATCGTCCAGTTGTTAACAACCATAATTAAAGACCATATATCTTTGTTTGTCCTGTAATAACATGCTTTGGATTTCCGAGAATTTCATAACTAATTAGCCTGGTAATCTGGGAATAGGACGAACCAATGCTTCTTGGATTATTTTAATCTTGATGCGATGTCTTTTCAACTAAGTATTGCACTTTCTTCACATTGCAACTACCATTAATCTAATCTAAAGAATTGTCTGCAAACTGTAATGTGAAATGTATTTTATTTTTCCTTCATACCCTTTTGGCTAGTCAAACTAGAATCTATTCAAGAGTGCAACAAGAAAATTGTTGTAGTAACTGGAGCTTGAGTTCATGATTCATTTTCATTCTATGGTTTTCCCGTTGGGGTTTAAAGCCTCCTGGTTGCTGCTTCTATCTTGGAAGGAATGTTTTACTTAGCTTTGCTCTTGTTAAAGAGTCAACTTCAACAACTAATGATCATGGTATCACTTTACCTGTCATTAAGATGTTCAAGCAAGCCTTCACTCCCTTTTAAAGTTGAATATGTTTCATTTTCTACTCATATCCATATCTGGTCTTATATCATAACAAATAGGTTAGGTCCAAACTTGCAATATGTTGTACTGAGTTATTAACCCCACATAAAGCGTAGAACCCAACCATGACATGACTGCATTTTTCGGAGTTTTTTTTTTGAAGTAAGTTCTGAAAGGAACCAGCAGTCTGCCTCTGCGTAATCTCCATCATGTCAAAGAAAGATATTGAACTTTGCCATCTATAGTTCCCAAATTTCTTCTCATTTTAATCAACTTCATTAAACTTATAGGGAAAGGTTTTAACTAGCTTCATGTGAAAAGGGGGATTATCTTAACTCTATAGTTGTTTGCTTTCATTGTTATTGTAACTCTTATGTAATGATTGTTGTTCTTATTATTATTTCCCTGGTTTTACTGGGGAAGTCGAGTTGTAGTAAGTACTGGAATTTTAAATGCTTGGAAGTGGTGATAGACTGTTTTTAATAGTTCCGAAGTACAATTTTATAGGATAAGATCTATGAACTTATGATCGATGACATTTACTATCTATGCTCACATATCACAGAAGAAAACGTAAAGGTTGAAGATTGTTGTTGTTATTATTATTTCCCTGGTTTTACTGGGAAAGACAAGTTTTAGTAAGTACTGGAATTTTAAATGCTTGGAAGTGGTGATAGACTGTTTATAATAGTTCTGAAGTACAATTTTATAGGATTAGATCGATGAACTTAAGATCGATGACATTCACTATCTTGGTTCACATATCACAGAAGAAAATCTGAAGGCTGAAGATCGTTGTTGTTATTATTATTTCTTTGATTTTACTGGGAAAGTCGAGTTTTAGTAAGTACTGGAATTTTAAATGCTTGGAAGTGGTGATAGACTGTTTTTAATAGTTCTGAAGTACAATTTTATAGGATTAAATCTATTAACTTAAAATCGATGACATTTACTATCTTGGTTCACATATCACATAAAAAAACCTGAAGGCTGAAGATATGCCTTGTAAAGCTATATTTATAGTTGATATCCTGTTCAGGGTCTATAACATAGAGTAGGAAAATGTCATTGAGGCATAAATATTGATGATACTTGTTGTGTGCTATGCATTATTAAAAGTTTATTTCTTCATAAGTTTATTTTTAAAGATTTTTGGTTGAACACATCGACAACACATTTAAAATATGTTATCTCCTTCAATTATACACAATAGTCTTAATAAGCCGTCAGGCCTATTCGATGTCGATGTATATAAATAAAGGGATGATTTGTAACTTAGCCCAATCTTAAGGGACGATTTTGGGCTTTTCCTCCTGAACATTGTAACCTTTTGTTGTGAAATTTCATGCAGAAACTGATTTGAAGTAAGTGATAAGTGATGTTTCAGCAAAGAATCTTATTTTTCTTCCTCAATCTGTCAGGTTCACTGCATTTTCTGAGTTGTTACCTCTTCTTGCTGTGGGTAACATTCCTCTGTTGAAGGTAGAAAAGATTAGCCAAGACGTAAATACAAACAGCTCGACTATAGAGAATGCGACTACATTATCAAGCCCTGTAGCCACCTTGTCCTTTAGTGCTACTGCCACTTTTGAAGTTCGAAGCCCCTCTAGAATACAGGTATACTCGTTGACTCCGTTCTGATTTCCTTAGAAAGGTACTTGCAGCAATTTTCTGCACAAAGTGAAAGAAAATGAGAATTTTGGGATCTAATTATGCAAGATATTGAGAAATTGTAGAGGGTGATTGTGGTTTTTTGGTTAACTTCTGTAGAGTATGTTGGGAGTTTTTTTATTTTTCCTTCCGCATTTGGCTGACAACTGCTTACTTTTGCAGGTTGAATTCAAGGAAGGGAATTTTAAACCTCCAGAAATAAAATCGAACATAGATCTGCCGGAAACTGTAGATTTGTTTGGGCAAAAGATAAGTCTCTCTCCAGTACAGCAATCTCTAGGTCCTCTGGAAAACGCTGTGGCAGGCATAGCACGAACTATTTCTGGTCAGCCTCCTCTCAAGATCCCAATTCCAGGTGGAAGGACAAAATCTTGGCTTCTCACAACCTACCTTGATAAGGATATGCGGATCTCCAGAGGCGACGGTGGGCTTTTTGTGCTTGTTAAGGAAGGGAGTTCTCTTCTATATTAATAAGGTATCCATTATCCTATATTCTGATTTACAAATGTCTTAGGAACTGCAGTGATATGTACTGCTACGTCGATTTATCGCGGGATGTAGAGTTTAACACTCCTTAGCTGTAAGGTGGGACACTCTTTTAGGACTCAATTACTTGCACTGAATTACCTCAGGATCAAGCTGTGAGATAAGTCCTAGTAGAAGTGTGCTGAAATAAAATGTGATATAGCTTTGCATTTTCCTATGTAGTAAGATGACGATTTCTAGTTATGAGTATTTAATCATTTGGAGGTCAATCATCAGTAATTTCAGCTTATCTGGAAAAATAACTTAACAATTACGTTTAATCTAGACTTAGCTAATTCTAATTTGGTAGCAACTCATATACACCATAACTACCCATGAAGATACCCTTCTTACTTGTTTTAGAGAAGACTGCAATATTGGTTCCCTTTCATATTACCACTCTCTCGACTTAAGTAACCAAATAATTTTATTGTAGATATTTATTTGTGATCGAAGTGACTTGATTGTATAAATATCTTTTACGACGTTATGTAACTGTGCTGCTACTGAGTCTAAGATGTGTGTGGCACACAACACTTTTTCTTTTAGGAAGATGGAGTGGTTCATTAATGCAGAGTTAGCCTTGAAAGTCTTCTTGATGAAAGTTGAACTTTTCTTTGTCCCAAAATTTATTTATGATAGTAATAATTGAAATAGTTCTAGACTTTCTCCAAGTCAACAGTAGTTATTTAGCAACCAAGTCAAAATTGAAGCTTTCTAAGAATGGGTTGTTCAAAGAAGACATGAGCATCTCCAGTCAACTACAAAATCCTTCAAGTCTTGTTTAGACTCGTGGATTTGAAATTTGACAAATTCACTAAATTGTTCCCTTTAGAATTCTTTTTTTCTTGTTTTGCTATCAGATTATAATTGTTTTAATTTGTAATAAATAAGTTAAAAAACAATTAGAACTGTTATCTCACTAGTGTGAGGTTAAAAACAATTATTACAAAAAGTAAAACAAATTAGCAAAATAATTATAATATGGCAACCCAACCTTGGAGACTATTTTGAAATTATTCCTTAACTTAATTATTGTTCATCCAATAGTTGATTAACTAGGCATTTTTTTTTTTTTTGATAATTAAGTGATTTTTTGTCAGGTTTTACTTTCCAAGATCTAAATGATAATAGAGGAAAATTGGCCCTGTGTTGATATAATTAAAGTATTAAAGAACATTTCTAAGGGTTAACAATAATTGATAGCTTTTATAATAGTGGTTTGGTTATTTTATTTTTTTATCGAACAGGTCTTTTGGCAGCTGCATTATGATTTATGGAGACTTAATTTGTGAGAATAATTAATCAAATAGAAATTAAGAAAAAATGAATAAAATAGGAAGTCGCACATCATAATTATATGCCATAACATTAGTTAGTAGCGTCATTTCACATAATTTAGTCAACCCCACCCCACACCACCTTAGCTAATACCAACCTTCCAAAAGGTCCCTTGGTGTTAACATAATTTTTTTCGTAAATTGTATTGGGATGGTTCAGATCTCTCTATTAATATTAGAGATACGTAGTCTCAATGTTATGGAAATGAAAGAAATTATGTTGCAAGTGTTGCTTTAAGAAAATACTATGACCCTTATAATACGTAAAATCCAAATTGATTCGAATGAAAACAAAAAGAGGAAAGTTCCAATCAAAAGCACCAAGAATCATAAAGTAAAATTATTGTCAACAACTCAATATACTAAATTCAGAATTATTGAATGCTAACTCATAAACTACCAAATGTCCTACCAGCAGGCTTCGCTCTTTGAAAATTCTATTCAAATATCAACGTATTCTCCTAAATCACCTATTTGCTCCGTCTCAATTTATGTTATTGTTATATTATTTGAATCTTGAATTCGCACAAAGTTTTTTTTTTTTTTAAGGATTTGAAACATTTTTTGTGACTTTCTGTGCCTATAAATAATCCATTAAGATAAAAGAGAAATTATATAATTAGATCCTTTTAAAATTATAAAAAAAATGACATTTTATTTGGGACACATTAAGTGAACCTTGATATGGGAAGGTTATATACACACCAAACTACTTTTTTTATATATATTTTATAAATTAATTGGCCGGACTATGCATTGATAAATATCTTGTCTTTAACTATCTATTGACTTCTTCTTTCATAATTAAACTAGTCATCGACCTTGTGGATAATCTTTTATCATAATTTCGATCATTTGTGAAAAATGTTGAGCATTGTCTTTTCAAATTATTATTTGATAGAAAATACACATCATCATCAACCATGGGCAGAGCTAAGGCCGTAAGGGTTCATCCAAACCTCATACTCTAAATAATTATATAATATAAGATAAAATTAATATTTTTATATATGTATAATATATACATGTTGAATTATTATTTTTTTAAATCTTGATTATGGGAAATTCTGAATCAGCCAATCGGCACTATCACAATCTATTTTTTTGTTGTCACAAATAAATATTGAAAAGCCAAAACAGGCCCACACGACATGGGGAATCTGCCATGCCAATCACGAAAAGGTAGTACTAGTAATACAATAAGAAATCTAGGCTGAAAAAAACAAAAAGAAAATGAAATTAATAGTTTATTTGTTAAAATAATTACCGTCCTTATTGAAAATATATATACTCCATACTTGTTACTTTAATAGTTTGCTTTTGTTAATTTAATATTTTATATGTATTTATTTATTTATTTATTTTTATTCTCAAATTTATCACGTTAAGAATAAATTTTTTTTTATCAAAATTAATTACTTTTATGACTTAAGATTATGAATCAATTAATATGAATATTGCAGTAAAATACGTATGTCAATTTTATGAAGAAACATATAAAGTTCAAAGTTAAAGAAGTAAAAGTAAAATGAGTGAACTAATTTAAAAGTATAAGATAAAACTATTAATCTCTTTAAGATTACATTTAATTGCTATGACAGGTGGTAGATTAACAATTTATCTATATTTAGTTAATTGAATGATTTTTTTACAAATTTAAAAACAAAATTAATAATTTATACCAATTTTTAGATACTTCTACTCTCTCTTTAAAATTAAAAAGAAGAGAGTTGACAAAGTCATAAACGACGTGCTTAATCCTGACGAAACTCCCGTGTTTGGTGCCGCAACTTTTTGCCCTCCTCGACTCTCAAGTCCATTCATTTCATGTTTCATCAATCATCATCATAATTTTATTTCTCCAAAAAAATTAAGTATATTTTACTTAAATAAAACAGGAATATTGACTACTGCACAAACTATATAAAAAACCTTTTTTTTTCTTTTGGTACAAAAGAAACTAAACAATCTGAAAATTTGCAAAGTGTGTTCTTCTCATACATGTTGTGTTTGCTTCTTTTAAAAAGAAAAGTACAATTTACTATCAATTTAGGGCAAGCAACTTATTACTAAAAGAATATATAAGCACTAAGTACCTTCGTAACTTAACAAAGTCTATAACTACAATTGAGTAACAAAATTATTTTTGTGTAAATTTTGAATTTCAAATTATAATACAATGAATAACATTTTTTAGAAGTTGACTCTTTAATAAATATCACAACTAATAATATGTAGTCTTTATTGTAAATATACATATTAAAATATATGGTAGTTGAACTTTTTTCTTAGTTGGTATATTAAATTTGACTAATTTAAATTACATTTTTTAGGCCTATTCGAAAATTTATATTCAGAACTTAAAATCGAGTGTGATTATAAGAAGAGAGACCCCATCCCCTGCCCCATTGATTAGATAAACTTCTTACGTTATAGGAAAACCAACTCTGTTTAAAGAAACAATATAAAAAGTCTTTCTGTAGACTAATGACAATAATCATCTCCAATTCATTTGGGAAGAAGTTGTCAATATTTTCTTTCAATATCAATTCTACAAATCTGTATAACTTTTCCTTGTAATTCAACAAATTCATCGAATTTGGTGGATCCATTACCAAGTCCAAGAAAAATAGCTATTCGAAAGTGACACAAAATTGAGCAAAGAGTAGTCAAAAGGTCAGTAGAACAGCAAGAGAAAGAGGACGGCACGAATAGCAGAAAAACAGAGTACCCAGTTGGTTGGAAAAGGGTATCCATTGTTATTTTTTTTGAAGAATAATTCAATCTGCAGATCAATTGTTTGATTTATTGCTTCACAGAGAAATATGAGCAATAAAGCACCTGTTAAGTTAGATGATGAGCAGTTGGCTGAACTGCGAGAAATTTTCCGATCATTCGACAGAAATGATGATGGGAGTCTAACCCAACTCGAGCTTGGCGCGCTATTGAGGTCTCTTGGTTTAAAACCAAGTCCTGATCAGCTCGAAACTTTGATTCAAAAGGCGGATAAAAACGACAATGGCCTTGTTGAATTCTCGGAGTTTGTATCACTCGTTGCACCGGAACTTCTTCCAGCTAAGTCCCCTTACACAGAGGAACAATTGAAACAGCTATTCAAGATGTTTGATCGGGATGGAAATGGTTATATTACGGCTGCAGAATTGGCTCATTCTATGGCGAAGCTTGGACATGCTTTGACTGCTGAAGAACTTACTGGGATGATCAGAGAAGCTGATACTGATGGAGATGGCAGGATCAGCTATCAGGAATTTACTCAGGCGATTTCTTCGGCTGCTTTCGACAACTCTTGGGCTTGATATGTGAATCTCCTTTCGGTATATCTTGTCGATTTCTGTTCATCTAGTTTAGATATATATATATATATATATATGTTTTGTTTGTTAATGTACTTTTTGTTGTATGTTTTTAGTGAGTTTACTTTCCGATTTTCTCTGCTAATGTTAAATGTGTATTATTTCAAACGATGATTGCTATGTTGTTAATGGAACTTAAACTGATATATTCTCTTCTACATGACTTTTTCTCCCATTAATTGAGCCTTGTATTAAGTTTTACTGGATTCTGTGATCGATAATACATATAAACTTTATAAGATGAATTTGGACTTTAAATGAACATGTAATTAAGTGTGATTCCTGCATGTTATTTCTTAACTTTAAATGATCAAGTTAGTGTGACATAGTTATAATGGAACAGACCAGCAGAAAAGGAATATGATTGCAACGGTCTAGATGGTGGCATAGGTATAAGCATTCTCTGATTTTAACCTAATCACGAGCCAGGAAATTTACACTCTCCTTGTTAAAATTGATGTTTCATTAGATGTTGTGTATCGATCAAACAGGAGAATAGATCGATTTATGTTCTGTATGTTCTGATCAAAGAATTTCAATTATCTACTTGTAGCAGGCCTCCTGTTCTTAGCAAAGTAGTTGGAAATGAGCGTTGGTGCCAAATGAAGAAGTAGAAGATTTAAGATGCAGAGTTGGTGTTGTTGTGTGGTTACATCTTAATGTATTGCTTCTATCTGTGATGATGCAACATTATCTTAGTTTAGCATCCGATAGAACGTTTCTTGCCATGAGAAAAGACTCTTCTTTGTCATTCATTTTCCTTTATTGATCTATCGTTGTACTTTCTTTTTAGAGTAAATAATACTGTTCGAGTGATAATTTGCAGTTTACGTTAAGAGTTTTTTCATACAAGAGTTTCATTAGACATAACAGTGTTATCTTCCCAGCATAACTAAGTTTAACTAAACAGAAAAAAATTTAAATCTAGATAGGAACATACAATTGTTTTACTATTATTAGAAAGATATGCAATATCCAAGTAATAATATGACACAAAATTGTTCTGTAGAATAATATATACATAATCAGCAGACAATAAGTGCTTAATTTTGCAATCTTATTGGCTTCATTATATTGTATCCTTAAACTAGTCTGAAAGAGTGCATCTTCTGATCAGGTACTCCAAGTCTGCAGCCAAAAGGATTAACCCTTGATGTTATCCCGTGAGTTTCACGCATCCTAGTACATAATAAAGCTTGTTGAATAAATGGATGTTGAAGTAGTTGTTGCGTCGTCCATCTTTTTAGAGGATCCTTTATCAAACACTTGTACAAAAAATCTCTGGCAATCTCAGAAACATCACTAGGAATCATTGGTTCTTCATTCATAATCTTCCACTGCAAATCCTTAGTGTCGCGATAAATCCAAACGCGACACCCAGTCATCATCTCTGCCACAGTACACCCTAACGACCATATATCATAACTCCTGCCATGAAAACCACTGATCAAAGATTCTGGGGGCGCGTAAGGTAGAGTCCCTCTATTGCTCATCGTAGCACCAGTCATATATGCCACACCTTCGGGAACTCTCAACGACAATCCAAAGTCAGCCAACTTAAACTTGTGCATCCCACCACGTTCAGCGTTGTTGAAAATCAAAACATTAGCAGGTTTAATATCACAATGAACCCACCCTTTCTCATGAACGTGTTGAATACCCTTTAAGAGTTGATATGCATAGAAACCTACTTCCACTTCAGACATCCGTATCCTTCTCATCTTCGAATTAACGATCAAATCGTGTAGCGATCCACCATATGCATACTCAAGAAACAGATTGTAAGTTGAAATACCACCGTTGTCAATGCTAACGTCTGATCCAATGAACTGAACCACGTAAGGTGAATCTTTGAGGGTTGTCAAGATTTCTGCTTCTTGTTGGAGTGAAACAGAACGGTTCATATCAGCACATTTAACAGCAGCAACAGAGACACCTAAAGAAAAAGGATCCATCTTCACTGCATAATAAACTTTGCCGTAAGAGCCAGCGCCAAGAACGTAAAGCTTCTTCCACTGATCCATAATAATATTTTCACTTTCTTCTCACTAATTTTTTTTTTTTTTTTGGTTATTGAATGATTGTGAAAAATAATAAAAGGGCAGTTACTTCTTTTTATAGAGAAAAAAAATTATTCAATCCTTGGTTGATATGGAAAAGGTGAAGAGTTAATTTTGGTAACTTTTGCGTATCTTACCATTGTATTTATTTTAGGTAACTTCTTAAAATCAAAACTTTACCCACTTTAAGGGCAACACGGTGTACACTTGTTTGTACTTCAAATTTGTAAATTCAAAAAGTTTCTAAAACTTTTAAAATAGTTTTTTTGCCAAAATTTTATATATACGGCCACATAATTAAATAGTTACTAAAAATTTGTATGTATGGTTAAATTTACCATGAAGCTAAGTACTGTTAAGTTGAGTAATCACGTAGGTTTGAAATTATTCTAGGTACTTAAACCAAATGGTGTTAAATTTAAAGAACGCAAATGTAATTAAAATGTAACTTGTTATTATAATTATAAGAAATTAAAGCTCAAATTTAAAAAGGTTTTTCTTCTATCCCAAAATATTTAACATATTTCATTTCTCGAAAATCAATCTATTTAAATTTTGTCTAATATTTTAAGGTGCATTTTCTCACCATATTAATATGAGAATAATTGTAACGTATATTATTTTTAATATAATTTTTGAATGTATCTAAATTTTAAATTTTAAAATATTGAGCTAATCTAATCTAATTTAGCTTTAAGATTAATCAAATAAATAAACGTTATTGAGAAATGGGGAATGCTTGACATTGAAATAGCTCCCTCTTATCTCCAGGGGCGGAACCACCTTATACTCCTTCGACGGAAAATTATATAATTTATATATAATTAAAATAATTTCTAACGTATAAATAGTAGATTTCGTACCGCCTTTGGTTACTTTTGTGTTTATTTTTACATATTTTAAATTCACTTATCAAAAATTCTAATTTCGACAATACTTATATCCCTCTTTTATATCTCGTTTATCATAAACTAATTTATAAACACACATTTTGCCCGTGTATATAAACTACTTACAATAAATTAACTAAGATATTATTTGTAATTGCATTCGAGGTATAAATATTATTATTTAACGGTAAATCATTTAAGTGGTCTTTCTTTTACATGTATGTGTATTAGACCATCTTCTATGCATCTCTATTTTACTCTGCATTTTCTATATTTAAAGAGTAACATAGAAAATTGGTTCTCCAACCATTCTCTATTTAACTCTCTCTTCTTAAATTATAGAGAGGTGCCTCACTATTTTACTTTTTAATTATTACAATATTATTTCTATTATATTATTAATTTAATATTTATCATTTTAACAAGTTACTGCTTCCTTCAAATTAATTATTTTTTATTTTATTTTTAAAAGAAAATTGTCACTTTAAATATAATTTAAAGTTATTTTAATATTAATTATATTATATAAGATTATTAATTAAGTCTCTAATATTTGTAATTTATTTTTCAAGTAATATAACATCTGAAACATATTGTTGATTTTTAATAATTATTTTTTGTCATTTTAAATATGTAATTTAGATTACAATTATTTTTTATTATGAAGTATGCACAAAATTTACATGATAGTTCAAACTACTTTTTATGTTATGATGATAATTAATAAACTATACTTTTATAAATGAAAAATTATTTGATTCAATAGTTCAAAATAGAATATGGGAAGTAAATTAGTACACAAAATAATTGAATACAAGATGAAATTGTAATTTATACAATTTTTAGCTACACATAAAAATAAGGACAACAAATGGTCATTTTGGACTTTGTAATACATTAATAGAACATTCATGACTGCAACGTAATAGTTTTGAAAGTTTAGTATTTATATAAGATTTAAAATAAATTTTATGATAATACAATATTTATGATGCAATTATATTTCATCAATGATTTCACTTTTATTTGAATTATTCGTTAATATGCAATATATACTCCTTTTGTTTCAAAAAGAATGTCTTTATTTCCTTTTTAGTTCGTTTAAAAAATAATGACTCCTTTCCTTTTTTGACAACACTTTAACTTTAACTTTCCACGTGGCATTTTAAAGTCACAAGATTAAAGGGCATTTTAGTACATTTGACATAACTTTAATGTAGAACTACAAAATTAAAAAATCTTCTTTCTTTTCTTAAACTCCGTTCTAAGTCAAACTAGATCGTTCTTTTTGAAACGGAGAGAGTAATATTTATCGCAATTTATGTTACTTAGAATAAAATATAATTTTGTATTAAATGAAGAATTGAAAAAAAAATGAATTACATAAAGATTATAAAGTGATTATTTTCAAAAAGAAGAAATAATTTATGTTATGAAATTAAAAAAAAAATGAAATAGAAATAATAAATAATATTTGAGGAGAGAGAAGAAATAATTCTTCTTTAAAGAGTAAGATAGAGATTTGGATTGGAGTTTATTGTCCGAAAAATAAAGAATTTTATATTAGAGAGTAAAATAGGGAATACGGTTGGAGAAGATAAAAATACTATCAAGTATGTACTATATAATAATTTATGGTTGAGATCTATTTAAATTATATACTCATTATAATTATAAAAATAACAAATCTATAAACTTTTTTATTTTTTAAAACTATCAAATACTGCAATTAAGTGTACCTAAGCTAATATTTTCAAGAAAAAAGATTTAAGATTGACACTAATATGCAAATTTCTTGATTCTCTTACCCGCCAACATACATGTAATTTTGTACTTGAACATGTAACTTATTCTTAGATTTCAAAAGTTAATTTGATTCAATTTATCTCAGAAGATTAATCAAATCAACATTAAAGAAGTGAAGAGCCCTCTTGTCTCCCTCTTTCATATCTCTTTATATTACAAACTAATTTATTTTGAACACACGTTTTGCATGTATATTATTTGTATGAGCAACTAACAAAAAAATTGACTTTAATACTATTTGTTATTGCATTAGAGGCTACAACAGAGTAGAAACAACAGAAGAATCAAGGTTGGTTGAGGCACACACAGGTCAGAATCTGAAACGAATGTACAACATTGACTGAAAAGTACCAGGTTCAGCCAAAAGAAAACACAGACTAAATTTTTTTCATGACGGCACTGATCTAGTTAGCTTTTATTTGTGCCGGATATGCACCTTCTGCAGACGTTCAAGTCCACAAGTGTAAAAGCCAAAAGGCAGCAACAGAGTAGTTAATGGATTAGCTTCGTTGAATCCACTGCAATATGTCCGGTCGGATCACTCCCTCAAAACCATGTTTCATGGGTTTGAAACTAGTAGGCGAAACAGTGTTTAACTGCCTGTATTGGATATTTGTTCCAGCTGGGCTTCTTGGTTTCATCATCATGGAAATGGTCGGGTATGCTTTCTGCCATGTGTTACTAGCTGAGGTAAACAGATGCCTGCTGCTGGATTCCTTGTCTTTGCCAGCGCTGTATTTCTGGAAAGCTTCAGGCTTGGGGGAGTGAGATGAGTTCCTAAGCTGCTTAGTTGAACTGGTAATTGCAATGTTATCTGAGCCTCGAATATTAGCAGATGGCTTCATTTTGTCAAGCCATCGAAGGATACAATTACCAAGGTTCCGACCAGCTTCAATATCTCTTTCCTGTACCTTGCGATGAACGATCAGTGCCATATCAAATGCAGCTCGCGTTCGCCTGGAAAAGAAAGAAATATTTGAAAAACAATAATACAAGGATGAAGGAACAAAGCAATCAATATTAGAAAGAAAAGATCCTAAACAAGCATAATCAATATTGGACAGAAAAGATCATAAACAAGCATCCAACAACAGGGAATAACCATCCTTAGGCTAATCTGGCAACATTAACAACCTTGAATATTATCCAATCAACAGGTGACAGGGTACATCTCAAATATGAAGAATAAAAAAGGAAGAGACAATGTGAAACTATTGTGTGTTGAAAGAGGACCAGTAAACATTAGACAGTAACACTTCCACAAGGTGAAGAATTTGATCTCACTACCGTAACAAGAAAATTGAGGAATTACATACTAAATATACCATATAAAGCTCAACACAGATTCATATTCATGATAAACTTGGATGTGTACACGCTTGACATCAAATACCTAATTAAATTTGCCACAGTTCATGTCATGGATATACTACCTTGTATCAACACACACAACATTTTCTTCCAGGCCCTATATTACTGATTGTCGTCATGAAGAATATTCACTCTCAGCTCATCCTGCTGACTTAAAAGCTATATCTAGCCTCTTCTTCCTCCTCATATCAACAGTTGTTCATATAAGGCGTGAACAAGAGAAATTATGCTTTATATCACTCAGAATCATTGATTGAACAGTATACTATTTCAACATGGCATAACATGGACAATGTGGTGAAGATGTGGTTGGTTTGGTCATATTAATTGAGATATTTTGACATCTACTACCAACTCAGACAGTAAACTAACTCATAAAATATTGATGAAGAAAAATATGGAAAGTTTTCTTCTAATTTTATTATCCTCATTTTCCTTAAACAGTAAAAGAATCCACTCTTTACATTTATATATTTACTTCAAATTTTCTCAGACATGCACGCAGCATCTTTATCCATATCCTTCCATCTTGAACATAAAGGATTTGGCAAATCTAACACCTTAAAACACATAAATGATCTAATGGATGACCTAACGTGCCTACACAAATCCAGGAAATATAGGCCAGTGTTGCATGTTAAACTGAAAAGTGCTCAACTCACCACCTACATGCATCATCAGCTCTAAAAGTATTTACCAAGCAACTGTTCTTGAGATATAAGACAAGCATATATTCCAGTCCCATTGCTTATAGAAAATTTAACTTTCACGAAATTCCAGGAACAAAAGAAAGAGATGTACCTGTAACAATCTTATTCCAACAAGATTGTCAAATGTCGGGGGAGTCTGAGAGATAAAACTGAGAAATGGTACATTGAATCCACCATTACCACTTACTAGAAGAGAGTTCATTTTAAACACAAAAATAGTAATATCCAAGCTAAGAGACCTCTATTCAATAGTTGGGAACAGAACAATGGATCTGAAAATCCATATCAACAATACTCAAACAAATAAGAACAAAATCAAGTGGTCGAAGCCAGAATAGCAAACGTTTGCCGTTTTATTTGAGAGAACAGCAACCATTGTCACTGAGAATGACTAAAAGCAGAAAGATACATGGGATGATGGGAAGGGTATCATGACAAAAAAGGTCATTTAGGAGAAAGAACTGTATAGTACAATAGTCAAGAACCATTACGCTGAGCTAAAATAACAATAAAAGTTGATGAAGATATAACAATAAGAAAACGACCAACATAACATTTTGAGCTTAGACACCTATGGGAAGTTCTCCTCTTGACGGACTCCTCCAAGACAACTTCTCCATTTGCATTGGGAAGAAGTGACAAGTTTGTCACCGAGTCCTATAGAAACTATGTCAAATACTAGAACATGAAACTGCATATGCATTCAAACTGGGCCCTGAAATTGGAAATGTCCCCCAAGTACGCTGATAATTCATCTGTCATCCTAAGCTTCTCTCTTTTTCCAATATCGTCCTAAACTTCTTTTCACCTTCCTTTCTATAATTAGTGTTGCTAATTGAAAGCTGAGAGTAGTAACATTAGATGATCGCTTTTGTCGATACATTAGTCTCTCAATCAGTTTTATCCTAATAATAACTCCCAATCAGTTTTACCCTACTATTACTCTTCCAATGTCTCCCACACTCTCTTTCTCTTATGGTTCTCCAAGTCCTGATAGCAAAAATTTTGCCTCCAATTCAACTTTGTCGTCTACCCTTGCCTCTTTTCTCATTCTTATCCTCTCTCTCACTCTTCTTTCTCCCCTCCTCCTATCTCTCCTCTCTCATTCCTATTAGCCTAGTTCTTCAATCATTCGATAAAATGCAGAGACCATGTATATTAATATCCCACTGTAACCTATCTTTAGCCTCTTGCTCTCCATTCCCCTCATTTACCTAAAAGCACGAGGACAATGACAATGGCAACCGCTGCAAACACTCATATGCTATTGCTTATTGTATGATTAATTATGAAGCTGTTTCTCCAGATACTAATTTTTCACTTTCCTCTCTGAGACTTGCCCTGAAATTGAGTGTATACACTGTAGAATCAATCACATTGAATCAAATTAGTTGTCTCTATTTCCAGTCAACGGACTGATAAATTATATAAGCTAAGAAAAACTAAACCGAATATTCACAAAAACAAAAGAATATCATAAGAGATCAAAATCAGATCCAATTCAAATAACAAAATACCTTTGAGCGAAATCACGAAGCCTGGGATACTTTGGACTAATGAGCTTACGCTGAATCCTCAAGAACAGCCTGTAAGTTCGCTTCAGACCCAAAAAATACGCCGTTCCCAATGTGATCTCCCATAGAACCATTTTCTTTCTAGAACTTTCTTCTTCCTCTATCAGTCTCTTTTTCAGGCCAAAAAAATAATCTGTTTTTCTTCTTCAAGTTTTATGAGAAAATATGGCGTTTCCGTTTCCGTTTTCAACAAGGCAAGTTAAAGTAGTCCCTTTCTGGATAGCCGCCGGAAAGTACCAGCAATTTCCCTTCTGTCGGCTTTCTGCCTTTTCTCTAAATTTGGGCCATTTTGGGCCACGGTAGACTGACGGCCCATTTAAATTAGAATGACTTTCAAAAAAAGGAAAAACACTGAAATACACTGATTGTGTTTCCCTTTTTTCCAATATACATTTCTATTTCTAAAAACCCCTAAAAACAATATTTCTTTAATGTATGTGAGATATATATCAATGTTTCCGATCTACATATTATGTATTCGATTTATGTTATAATGTATTCGAGATACTGTATTCGGTTTATGTTATAATATATCCGAGATACTCTTTAATGTATCCAAACTACATATTATGTATCCATTTTGTGTTACTTCTTAAGGGATTCATGTAATTACAAACTAATCTTCAATCCTCATATTGGTCCAATTCTAAAAGCAATGATTGACGGTAGTAGATAAGGCAAAGCGTCAATTTATAAACACATACAAAAAGTTGACCATCTTAATTAACTTTATTTAAAAAGTATATGTAAGAAAGCAAAGTTCACTTGCCCATTTTATTTCTTTTTAAATAGCTTAAGCTTCCACTTTAAGCAAGAAAATGGTCCTTCTAGTTTAAAGCCCGGTCAATTACTTGATACTGTTAGAGCAATTTCATGAACAAAATGATTAAAAAGCAATTTTAGTACTTTCTGTTCTTGAGTTTGACATCAAAATTGAATTTTGATCGTGTTATTGGATTTCCACAACTAATTTTTAAAAAGTCCATGCAATCAATCTTACGTTTTGATCCGTTTATAATTTGAAGGATTAATATAATAAAATTTTTCTTTTATTTATAATCTTTTAAGAACTAAGAATTATGTAGAATTAATAGTGAACAAATATTATTCAACGAATCTTTTAAAAGGAATATGACACCTATTAGGTGGGGAATAAAAACATCTTTTCGAAAAGTAATTCCTCTTATTTCGCCCACTTATAAGCTAATAAAGTGAACTACAAAATCCTTGTAGGAAAAGTACCAAGTAATTGTAGTTAACTTTACTAGCAAAATTATGCTCATTTGGTTGTTATTTTAATAGATTGCAAGATTTTAGAATAAATTTTCTTCTTATGTGATCTCTCTTCTTAAAGACTTGTATAGAGATATTAAATTTACGGTATTTGATAATTTAATTATTATTACATTTAAAAAAGATGTTTTTTATAAATTAAAAAGGAAAAACTGTCAAATAAGTTAACTTAAAAGACAGTATTAAATAAATTACTGTGTAGGATTTTCATAAATATCGGGAACTAAAGTGTCTTTGCAACACGGAAGATTATCTTTCTTACTGTGTTGTTAGAGCTACGGATGTTTAGCACAAATTATTACTCCCTTAATCTTATTTTATGTAATATTCTTTGACTTGATATAGTATTAAATAAAAAATATAAAAACTTTTAAAATTTCTTGTCTAGAATAATTTTTTAATATTTGTGTGTTTATTATTAATTTCATTAAAAATAAAATAAAATTTTAAAATTAAGTTATTACTAATTACAATAAAATAATATTTTTTAAAAGAAAAAAGAGAAAAATATCAAATGAAATGAAAAGAAGAAAGTATATCGTTTTGTTTTTGGCACAAGTGTATTCTCAAACTTAATGGTACTATTTGCTGATAAATTCCATTCTAATTACTTTCACATCTCTAATTACTGGTCCACTTTTAAATTAGTATATCTATTCGAAAATTAATTATTACGTAAATTTATTATTTTATTCTTATTAATTATAAAATAAATATAATGAATTAAAAAATGTTATAAAATCAAGCACATAAGAATATAATCATAAAGAGAAGAAGACAACTGAAGTAGATAGAAGAACGGAAATTTTCTTCTTATTCTAATGTATATTACAATGGTGAATGATATCTCTATTTATAGGTAGAGAAATCAACCAAAAAGTCACCATGTTTAATGTCACATTAGTAGATACATTTCTATCCCAAAAAGATTCATCACCTTAGGAATACATATCCATGATAAGAATAAGTTTATGATAAGCTTAATGAACAATCCACTTAATTCAATGTATTAACAACGAATTTTTATTTTTTTTTGATTCATAATGTATATTACAATGGTGAATGATATCTCTATTTATAGGTAGAGAAATCAACCAAAAAGTCACCATGTTTAATGTCACATTAGTAGATACATTTCTATCCCAAAAAGATTCATCACCTTAGGAATACATATCCATGATAAGAATAAGTTTATGATAAGCTTAATGAACAATCCACTTAATTCAATGTATTAACAACGAATTTTTTTTTTTTTTTTGATTCATCAAAATGATTGAGTATCATCTAGGACGTAGGGAAGATTAATGAACGACACAATTTCAATAAATATGAAGTATACAAATAGCTAGAGATTTGAGTTTAGGTGGCTAAGTGGAATAGGTGGACAAATCTAGGAGGTAATGTGTACAATTTTATAAATATTGGGGGCTAAACTGTCTTTGTAATAAGGAAGGTATCTTTCCACCTCAACGGTTAGAGTTACGGATGCAATTTATTACTATTAATTATTATTTTATTTTTATACTCTTATTTTAATGGCATTATTATTTGCGAGTAAATCCCCAGACTACTAAATAACCTCAACAGCTACCAAACACTCGCTTCGCTCACTCTTTCTCAATCGCCGTTTCTCTCTCATTCTCGAATCTCCAGAATCCGGCCAACATGCATAGACAATCACTCGGTTCATCGGGATCGAAGTTACACCTTGCACATGGAGTCGTCCTCGTCGGCGGCAGCAGGGACGAATCCGCCATCGTGACGGCGGCAGAGTCTCAGAAGATAATGACGAAGGACCAAGCCTCTCCGTCGTCACTCTCTACCAACTACGATGAAGGAGAAGAACAAGTACGCAAGTCAATCAAGGCTCTTAACAAGTCATTGTCGAGAGCTGAGAAGTACATTCACCTCATTCCTGTTCTCACATTTCTCTGCTTCTTCATCCTCTATCTCTTCTCTCACAGTCCGTCTGATAAAGGTACACTACATCTTAGTTTCGTGATTCAGAGAAAAAACGAACTCGTTTACTGATTTACATGTTTTTTGTTTCAGAATTAGCTCAATTTCAAGGATTTGAAGGCTTCGCTAAGCGTATAGGTATGCATATTGCGCATTTTGTTTCGTCGTTCCGCAATTGTTTTTTTTTTCAATTTAGATTTCAGATTTAGTTCCATAGTTCCATTATACTCAAGTATTCATCAATTTCAATTAAAAAAAATCGGCTCTCAATGTGTTTTACATACTTCTCAGATGCCTCGTGATCCGTATTTTGCTTGCTCTAATGAGTTCTCTCTTTTTGCTCTGTATATACAGAATCAGCAAATATTGACGACGAGTTGCAGAGAGTATTAGAAACTAAAAAACCGGAAGTTTTAGCGATCCGAAGCGTAAGGAACTTGCAAGAGATTGATAGACAGGATTCAAATCATCGGCGCCACCGAAAACTCGCCGATTTTTAAGCCGCTGTTTGTGCTTCTTACTCTTCTTTATTCTCCGTATATTACTCAACCACCTATTCATGGCGAATTCACCTTCGGCGGAGCTTCTCTCACGTGCGTAACTCGTTTCCTTGCCAATTTTACCGTTTCATTATTACCACGCCTGTGTGCATGTGAATTTCTTATACTAGTAATTTTGGCTGTTTTGAACAAAATCAAATTTACCGGTGAAGTACTCTGTAAATATTTTACTTTACTATATATGATGTACCAAAAAACAAAATATTCACTTCCAAGTTTGGATACGTTAAATGGAAATTTCTGAGCTGGAGCTGGAAACTAAGAAAGGAAAATATCTAAATTTGTGTTTGTATAGAGTTATAAGTTATAACAAAAGATCTTCGGTGAAACCGACAGTTTTTTTTTTCTTTTTCAGTATTAGCCATTTAAGTTGATTTATTTGGTCAATTAAAAGATTTGATCAATCTCTAGGAATTTAAATCAGAATCAATGATTACTGATACTAATTTAATACTAGGAATAAAATGGATTAGTACTTTCGATTAGGAATAAGCATTTTTAACTTTTAAATTCTTAAGTTATGAATTTAAATTAGGAATAACTATAAATATTGGATAGGGCAGAGGGAAAAGCCAAAAGGTGAGGCAGGAGTGAGAGTGTGATAGAAATATGAATGCAGAGTGATTGTGGAAAACAGCTGGAAATTTGGGACCGTTGCAGATGCCTCGTGTTTCGTTTGGAATTTCCAGCTGGGAAATACTTATATATTCATATGCTAAATGCCCTATTGCCTTCTCCCTAATTTAATTGTAGATTCTCTTTTAGTACACTTCACATTCTCACCCACAAGTTCATCTTTCTTATGTGCTAACCTAGCTGAGCTTATTTAATTATTAGTTTTGAGCTTATTTAATTATTATGTTTTACTATTCGCATTTGAGTTTCACTATTTTAAATTAACATTGTTTCATCTTTCTTTTAATATTTTTTTTATATTTGGGGCTTGAATTTAAATTTTCTATATTCACTGGCAGTAGCTCAGTGAATCACTGCACATTTATTGGTAATAGCTCAAATGCGTAGCTAAATGGGGATTCATGGGTTCGGACGAATCTACTAACTTTTTTATTAACTCTTTAATTTATTGAAAAATTAAATAAATATATGTATATTAACATGTGAACTCCAAAAAAAAATTGATTTAGAACCCTCGAATTTCTAACATTGGCTCTGCTGCCGAGTAGCTTAGTATACTTTTTCTTATGCTTTTCTTTTGTATAGAACACTTTGTTTTTATTTTGCTAAAGGTATATTTTAACTTACAAATTCGATATAACTCAATAATTTTTTAATTAAATTTTATATTTATATTAATATTATCATTCATTTTAAAACTAGTGTCCTCTTCCAAAATTCATAAATTCAATTGGTTGATTCATATATGTTTATTTTTAAAAAAAAATTATTAATCTAAATTAATCTAGCTCTAAAATAATATGAAACTGAAAACAAGAAAGTATACTTCTCCTTTCCCTCTATTAACTTCCACCTTTTTATTTTTGTGGCTAGATAAACTTTTTTTTTAATTATTGTTTGGTACTTCCATTATAGCTCAACTAATTCAGATTTATGTTACGTAAAGTCACATTCTAAAGGGAAGCCTAGATAAACCTTTTCCTCAACACGTAGGAAGAATCTTCTTCTGCAATTCTTCCATAACATTTCACTGTCCATATCGTAATGGGTGGTCTTCCATTTCCATTTTCCAATATCTGACCGTGTCATTTGAATTCGTCTATGTTTGGTAACTTTCCCCTATTCTTTTTAATTTACTTTTGCGACATATTATCTAACATGTAATGTTTGGTCTAAGGCATGATTTTTAGTAACTAAATATTTTCATAAAATTAAATGCCATCCTTCATATATTTTTTTTAGTGACAATAAGCAGTAAATTTAAATATTCCATAGTCCTTGTCTAGTTGGAAGTTTTGGTGTACGATAATGTAGGTTGCTAGTACATGGTTTATATCCATATAAATATCTTTAACTTATTATAAATCACAATTTTTAATTATTTTTGTTAAACTTGTTTTCAATTAAACAACTTCACATGAGTTGATAGAGAGTAGTATATTTGTTTCACGAAGTTTTTAATAGCATTATGCTATGTAAAATATTACACTAGCAAAAGATATATAGCATGAGAGAAGTATATCACCAAATAGTCGGTGGGTAACACAAGTATTTTCTCTTCTTCATTGTTGGTCCCATTGAGCTTACAAAACTCTAACAAACCATTGGGATAAGAAGAAGCATTTGTCTTACTGAATCATATGTCACTACCTAGCTGTGATGATTTTTCGTTTTTTTTTTTTGGATAATTTAGATTATTATGGGAGATTTGGGACCCCACTAATAAACTTTGGTTATTATAGTAGTAGCTTTTTTCTTAAAGCTGAGTTTTTGCGAAAGAGGCTCCTCTCCATTACGCCAATCTCCAATTGGTGTACTGTTTATTCGTTCGATGATGGAAATGGTGTTCTAAAGAAGCTTGTTATCATCTTTGAATCGGCAAAATTATTTTTAATTTGGGTTTCACCATAATTGTAAGGGCGTGAAAAAGGGCAAAATTGAGCAGAAAATAAAAATGGTATTTGCTTTTTGCTGCAAAATTCATTTAATAGTTATTTAGAAACGAATTATTAATGAAGAAATCCTCTAAAGAGAGCAAAATTGTTTCCTGCAAAAAAAGAAGAAAATGTTGGAGAGAGAAAACTACTAACTAGAGTTCATATATTTAATCATAGTTTAAAAGTTGCTTTATTTAAATAAATATGAACCATTAAATTTTAAAATTGACGGTTGTCATTAAGTTAAATATGTACTGGATCAACAGGAGAGATTGGTGTACTGGAGATGAGCCTCTTCCGAGTTTTGCTACTTTTCACTTTTCAGCAATTTGGATACAGTGAAAAATGGCAGGACAAACTCCAAATGGAGCAACACAAGAAAACTCGAAGGGGTGAAATTTTGTTTAACTCCTGAGACTTGAATTTCATGTTGATTTATTAACTTTTGAGAAGTAATTCAGGCTTCACCTCGATTTAATAGGAAGCTAATGTGAGACTTATATAGTCGTGGACTTTCTAACCTCAATAATTAACATTTTGGATGAATTATATTAAAAAGGGGCAAAAGGGGGCACAGAATTGTGCAGTTATATTGAGGGGTAACTTTAAGGTTACATAACATAACATGTTGATCACCTCATAATCCCAGTTATATATTTTGGGTCTCCCAACTTTAATTAAAAATATAAGACGTCCATCGATAAAAATATGCTCTAAAATTTGTTATAAATGTTAAAATTTGAGTGAGCATCAAAGTTTGATTAAATTTCGTTATGCCACCATTTGAGCCATGATAGAATGTTTGAACAAATAGGGAAAAAGAACACTTGAAAACTGAAGTTAAGCATAAAATGGACAGCATTCAATATGGATTTATAAAGTGAGATTTGGAAGTTGATTAGATTTGTCTCACTGGATTTGTTGATCTCTTGTTGGAGGACACTCATATTTCACTGTAGCAACTTTAAGACAATTGAAATAAAAGGGATAATGCCTAATACCCTTCAACTTATGTCCGAAATTTCAGAGACACACTTATATTATACTAAGGTCCTATTATCCCCTGAACTTATTTTATTAATAATTTTTTACCCTTTTCGACCTACATGGCAATATCTTGTAGATCCAACAAATGTTGACTTTTTTTTTCAAACTAGTGTCACGTAGGCTAAAAAGGAGTAGAAAATTACTTATAAAATAAGTTCAGAGGTAATTGGACCTTAATATAGTATAAGTGTGTCTCTGGAATTTCGGGCATAGGTTGATGGTGTACTTGTGCATTATCCCAAAATAAAACAATAAACTTAGAGACAATTATAAGTGTTCAATTATAATACTAAAGTTAGCCACCTTGAGTCCCCGAGCTAATAATTGACCATAACAGTTTTTTTTTTTTTTTTTTTTTTTCAACAATAACCCTTGGATGGGTAGGGGCTGAGCGACACCCCCAGGCTTTATCATTAATAACAAAAAAAAACAAAATACAAGAAGGGTCATAAACCAAACCTCCAGATTTAAGATGGGTCGGAGTCAACTTTCCAAAAGGAAGGTCAACTCTCCCCCTTACAATAGAAGATGAATTCCAAATACTAAGTACCTAGTGAGAGGACTCCTCTCAATACAAAGCATCTAGAAAGCATAACTCATGGAGACTCTCCCTTTACAAGAAAGCCTATAATTAAATAACCTATTCAAAGTAGCTATAATTTTAATTATAGCTAAGTTGAAGAGTTATAAGTGATCAAGGGGGTTCCTTAATTCTTTTAGTCTTCTTTCTTCTGAAATTTGGCATTTGCAGTAGATCTAGGTGATAGTACGACTTTGCTTCCTTGGGCATTTGTTGGCTATTGAAGTATATTTGAGGATTGTTGATCTTGTGGCTGAATTTGGAAAGTGCATCAGCCACACAATTGGCTTCTCTAAACACATGTATGCATTTGAAGTTTTGAGGTTTTACGATTTATTGAATTTAATCTGTATAATCAATGGAGTTAAAGACGTTTAATAATTTGGATATTTGAAAACACAATTTATATTGAAAGTGTTTGATAAAAACATTATATCACATATATTCGAATGTCCAATTGAAACAAATCATAATTTGAGTGTCTAAATAAAATTTAATCACAAATTTAAAAAAATTTTGATGTATTAAACTTATTAAGTTTACGTGAACACGTAAATTATTATAAGTTAGATTCAGTCTTACCCTGCGCCACCTATCGATATTATGACGTATATTATGTGGAAAGTTGAGTGGAAAAGGATAAGATTATAAAACAGAAAATAAGTCTACTAAAACTCAAAACTAAATTTTCCAAGGTGTCAAATGTTATTGGCTGTAGTTCTAATAATTGAAGTAATAATGTATAATTTCTTTGTATTATTATATATAAAACTGAACCAACTGCTAAGCTATCCAACTTTTTTCCCATCACATCATCATTGAAAAAAAAATAGCTAGATACTCATGGTAGGTTGGTTGATTTTGTCCCTAACCATTTAGCTTCTCTTTTATAGGAGGTAGCAGACTTGCAGTAGGAATAAATGATAAAAGGTCCACTATTATGTCAATTTCGCGCTTTAGATATAAAATTATCTTTACTAGAAACTTTTTACTCCTAAATAAAATTTTACGATATAAATTTAAATTAAATAAAAATTTAAAATTAAATGAATATCGAAAGCCGAATAAAAAAGAATTGTGAGAGGGGTCCATTATCACGAGTTCATTTCAAGGACACCACGAACTATATATATATTTTTTATTTTATTATATTGCATGCAATTTCTGGCCCTACTGATTTTTTGTCAAAGCTAAAAAGAGTTTGCTATCAGATAAGCATCCTATGAATGGAGAAACTGTTTCTTTTGCTTATGGAAGGATTCTTGTGTTTTAAGTCACAAACATGTCACTTTCGACCCCCTTTTTTTTTTTTTTTGCTAAGTTTATCTTTGAATTATTTTCGAGTAACAATGGGTGGTGGAAATATAATAGGGAAGAAATATAAGGAAAAGATAGAAAAAGAGGAATTGTTTTGATTGGTCAACACTCAATACCTATACTTAAATAGCACAATGTAGACCTACAAATTACATTAACTAACCTAAAACTCCAAATGCTATTGAGCTGAAAATTTAAGTAGCTAAACGACTGGATTATCATAATTTTGCTAATTGATTCTTTCTTTATTTCAATTTATATGATACAAATTTAATTTCGAAAAAAAAAATCTGAAAATCTTTTATCATGATTTACTTGTAAGCGCCTTAACATTAAATATTTTGAATTGTTCATTCTTGTGACTTATAGTAATTTTTATGTAATTTCTAAAAATATGTAGAGTAGTTTTCAAAATTTTGAAGATTTCCGCATGAGAATCTAGCCTACTTTGTATAATAATTGGTTGGGTTTTTTTCACCGGAAAGCATAGCATGGCTAATACATTATTTGGTTAATATTTTTCTTTTTCCGCATAACTAATATATGTATAAATTATGAGAGATTTTTGTATTATTTTATGCAAGATATACATCATATATATATATACTTGCATAACTCTTACCAACAACTAGTCAGCCAGAGTAAGGACCAGCAAGGCAACAACAGCCTTAGAAAATTCGGAGATAAAGAGTCCATCCTTCCGCCTCTCCACTTAAATACCCCGCTTAGTTCAATGGTGAAGAACTCGACCTAAGCCACAATTCCCTCCACCTTTATTAGTTGAACTAAGCCCTTAACGCGTCCTCCCATGAATTTATATCTTAGAGACCAGAATCAAAGGAAGAAGGTAGAAAACCTAATCAAGTATATGCAAGGGTTACTATTTGCGACTTGATTTGTCCCCTTTACTTCCATAGTGCTATTTGTCCCCATTGCTGAAGGCTTCTCAAGTGAAGTTCATGTCATTCCTAAGTTGTGTACATCTAAGCCTATCAAATAGACAAGAGTAGAAAATGGTAGTGATCAAATCCTTTGTTCAACAAATGAGCTTGGAGATTGACATAGAATTTCGAAATATTTAATTTGATAAACAGATCTATCTGAATTCCTGACAATTAAAAAAATAGATAAACTTGAAGCTATTATGAACTTGTTGAACAAAGAATTCTTGATAGTCTGATCAAAGATTAAAAATAAAGGCAAAAGCACATCCTTAACACTGAATATTAAACCAGGTTGTATGTACTCACGTGAAGAACGTCTCCAAGACTTCGATCTAAAGGTTTCAAGCAAAACCCGATTCAGATATTTGTAGTGTAGACTGCAACATAAACGTTAAATACCTGGAATAATTGGGCATTCTCCAGCATAGATGGATTGAGGCATACATGACTAAATTACATCTGATTTTCCTATAGTACAATGTTAAAGAACTACACACACTAATAAGAGTGTGCCCTGCTTCAAATTTGGCCAATACAGAATACCCTTTGCATTGGTAAATACTCTGCATTCACACCCAATGAACTGAAAAGAATGCTAAAAAAATGCCAAAATAGAATTCTGCAATGCCAGTAAAAAAGAGGTGCCCAGCAACCGCCTCACTCGATGTAAAATACAATCCGCATTTACTCCACAGAAGTATCCTTAAATACTATCTATGGAAATTTACTGAAGTCAAGAAGGAAACCTCATGCAAATAACAAGAAAGATGATGAAACTTTAAGCGCAAAAGGGTGGGAGCACGTGTATGTCTGTCAAGGCATAACAAAAGACTTGCAAATTTATCAACTTGGAAATATCATTGATGTTCAATTCAATCAAATTCTGTAGCAGTAAAAAGCACAAATACAAAATAAATCATCTAAATATTGTGTATTGGACATACTGTTTTACATTTGCCATTTCTTTATAAAACAGTGGATTGCAAAATGAAATGTAGTACGAGGTGGAAGTCTTCAAAGATACTTACAAGGGCCTTCAACTCAAAGGACTAAACCTTGTACTGGTGCAGGCTTGGCTGGCTGATGTTCTGTGAACTCGGAAGCTTTCGGAGACTCAGATAAATGAACCTGTGCGAAATCAGTAACCATTTTCTGCCTTTGCTCATCCTCTGTCATTCCCACTTTCTCTTTTGTCATCTGGCCTACTTCCCCTGCTGCCTTAGCAACCTTACTAAAAGCACCGGCTACCCAAGTGGACCCAGTGAGAACATACCGATTTTTCATAATGGCTGATCCAGCGCTACTAACTGTTTGCTCAGCTGCAGAAAGTGCTGATTTTGCTTTATCAGAAACTTGGAGTTTCTGATCCACCTCTCGAACTTTGTCATTAACAATGGAAGTACCAATGCTTATCTTCTCAGTGAGACCAATTTTTTTGTCGAGAGAGGCCACTTTAGCAGTTGCAGTTGAGGTCAACTGGTGTTTCTCATCAAAAGACTTTGCTTTGCCTACAGCATCTTTACCTAAGATATAACCTTTCGCGAGCATGCTGCTAACAACGTCTTCTGCTTTCTGAAAAGCGGATTCTGAATTACCAGCACTTTTCTTTCCCGTTGGCTGCAGATCACAAATATCATATAAGAAAAGTGTTTTTTCATGTTCAAAGGACATGTATGTATATTTTTTTCTTTTTACCACTGATGCTGTAAAAGCAGTAGGAGGAAGCTGGTAAACTGGATCCAAAGTCACCGTAACAGACATATCAACTATTGTTGCACCCTGAAATAAATACAATCACACTATTGAGAACTCTTTCTTGTTTCTATGTTTGTAAACACTCGAGGCCTACCACAATCTCCACATTGAAAGGGAAAAGTGATAGCCATTAGGAATAAAGTGAGAAAAACTACAAATTTATTTCACAAGTCTTGCCACTGACACTTTCTTGCTTCCAGTAAAGTTCACGATGTATCAGATTTTTTGAGCCCTTACAAAAGAATTGCAGGAAAAGACTCAAAAGAAAATGAAATCAACCACTCGGAAGAATACACTTGTTTGCATAAGAATTACATCATAACTGTTAATACCCTTTTTAAGATGAATTGTCAACATATAAACTTCAAATGTTACAGGGTAGAGGTCAGCATTGAGGATATAGATGACACTGTTCTGAAATGCAGTATGGTGCTTCTGGCATAATTAATACCTCACTTGCATCATAAAATATAAAATCATAACTTGAAAGAGTTTACATTATCATTTTAGGGATCCGCTAAAGCTCACACCCAAATCTCTGCCTAATGGTCAAGGAAGCTGGAAAAGAAATTGCAAGAGACAGTGTTCGATTCCCAGCAAGGGGCAAACAAGCTAACTGATTTCTTTCAATCTGCCTAAGGCGTGGTAGGCAAAGATATTTTGAACCCGCCATGGCAGGAGGATGCATGTATCTAGCTGAATAGTTTAGTTTACCCTGGAGGACCCAGAAACCAGTTTTATAATTTGTTTAAAAAAAGACAGAAGCCAAAGGTTGCATTCATTGAATACCCTCTGATCCTAGAAAGCCCAACAATACCTAGGAAGAGAAGGAGAACAACATGAATGGCCTTCCATTTAAGCCTTCACACCCGCATGGACTCAATGCTGACCTGATGTTAAACCTCCAGTTCAGTGTTTAGTCTATTTACCAAGTGATAGCTCATGTTAACATTCCATTGAACACTCTAACATCTTCCCTAGAACGAAAAAGGATAGAGAAACTTTTACAAGTATCTAACAAAGTTTTGGAAGTATCTGACAATTTTGTGCAGATCACCAGACTTAACGGTCTTTGATGGAGAGATAGCATAACATCAAACTAATAAACATATGAGCAATTGACATTAGGAGAAGAGCTAAGTTTGTGTATATAGAACCTAAAATAAGATTCTTCCAAAATCAACATAAATCAAGAATTACTACAACTGAACACCATCTTTGATCTTCCTTATAAAAACTTCAGACTTTCAGCCTTGCACCTCCCTCCTTATAACCTATTTAAGCAGAACTTAACACAATTCCAACAGCCCTAAGAAAGTTTATTTTCCCTTTCTTCAATAACATTTATATGATAACTTATCTTGGGAACACAAATATGGTGAGTTAGCCAAACTCACTCCTAGTGTTTTTCAAGGGAACCCTGCAGTAAAATCGTCTGCCCTACAATCAAACTCTCATGCTTAGATAAGCATTTAAGTGAGAACCTGGACTTCTGCAGATGAAAACCGAAAGCAACAACCCCAATGCCAGGCTCTGTAGTAGCACTAATTTCAAGAATTTAAATTAGCTTAAAAATTTTAAATGACAAAAACAAAGAACTATCTAAATGAATACATACAATGGCCTCAAATAAAAAGTTTTTTGTCCGGCAATTGCATCGTCAATTAGCTTAAGTCATTACTTCACATCTTTATACAGTCAAACATAAAATAAATACATATGCATACATACATACATACACACACACACACACACACACAGAGAGAGAGAGTCAAACATGGCAAAGAAATCTGCCAGCAAACAGCATATTAACGAGACAGAGAAGGAACGAGACCAAGATAGAGGTTCGTTACTAGAAAATAACTGCTCTAGCAGTGAAAACTACCATCTCAGTCTCATGCTCAAATGACATGGTAATTCGCCAGAACTTTAATGAAGAAAATAATCATGAATACTACTTGATATAAATGCACTTATGCGCATAGGAGGAAACATTGTTGCAATAGTCAATCTTCAGATTTCAAATTATCAGCTTGATGTCCCAGCCACAGATAAGCATAATGCAAAGAGTAAGGGAAACAAATAGTAAAATTTGACTGATAGGGAGAACGATGATAACCGAAAGAAGAACTGCAGTGTCAGCTCCCTGAGAATCATTGAACGTAACATATGCTATTTGACTTCGTTCAGTATCACTACAAAGTAAGAAAAAAAATGGTGTTAATGACAAACTAAACGAACGAATTCACTCAAAGAAAATGGTAAACAACCTCAAGCGCTAACCTTTGCATCTCAACATATTCAATATCACCAGAGAAAGAAAAGAATTCCTTGATATCACGCTCTGATGCCCCTAAGGAGACATTGCTAACTTTAACAGTTTTCACCTGCTCATGAAAGCACACTGTCAAGAGCTTGGGAAGACAGTCTCATTTTCAACATTTCAGTTATATATGTAATCCACAATAAGACATATTCGGACAACATTTATCATCCTTTAAAACAAAATAGAAAATGCAAAGCAAAACGATCATGCGAAGATGTGTAATAGTAATTTAAAATGAAGATTTGGGACTATTAGGAGTAAGATATGATGAGAGAGGTCTTGACTTGATACTTCAGCAAATGTTTGAGCATTAGGTTAATTGATTCTGATTCAATGAGAAGTTACACCCGTTTATTTTGATCCCTTCCCGTAAACTAATTAACATACTCCCCAACTCCACTATTCCTATTCAACATGCATTTTTCCATTTTTGCTGCTTGACATTGTTAGAAATGTAATTTAGTGATAGTTTATACTCTTTCATATCTTCGTTTTAAATTAGATGACCCCGACTTATTTGGGACCAAAGCCTAGTAGTTATTGTAATACTCTTTCACACGAAGAGCAAAGTAATGTTTTTTGAACTAGTCATTTTACAAGAACGTCATGAAATTGCAATTATGAAAATCAAATCAACTTTTATTTGATATCTCATGTATGAAAATGCCCTTGGCCTTGAAGATGTTGTACATCCACCTGTGACTTAACATTGCATATGAAGATGTTGGTCTAACTTCTTTGGTCTCCTTAAGCACAAAATTTCACATAATTGACGGCACAAAATTTCACATAATTGACGCACAATTTAAGAAACCAGCATGGAAGTAGCAAAGCTAGTATTATACTACGCCACCTCAAATCTGAGGATAACCGATCTTATCTCCTCCAGCTTCTCCTTTCTAACACACATAATTATATAGGAATATAATATTCCTCTAATAAAAATAAAAAAGTGATCTGGCCTAGAAATAGTAGTCAAATAATTACAGTTTGAGCCAGAAAATGCATGTCACTATACTCATAATCCAAACATGTTTTTGTAAAAGTTCAAATTGTTTGTGCAAGAACTGTTTATTTGCATGATCCGCAAAATAGAGGATTCATCAAATTACAATTATCTTTAAGCTGGCTAGACATCAGAATATTTTTATATACAAGTACATGAATGATACAGCCTCAAATAGAGTTGACTGAATGTAGAGGGGGTCTAGTCGACTAGTCGACTCCAACTAGCTAGAGATCCATACTTGGTCAACTAATGATATGATTACTATATTAATCAAATGCAGAATATGTCGCATATAAGCCAGAACTCCGATAATACACAATATTTGTTCAGATGAAAAAGGCATGAAACTAACATTTTCCAGGATTATTTTTTTTAACTAGTCAACTTTTTAAATAAACGCAAATCTTTTACTTTTATACTATTACAGCAAATTTTCCAACAATGTCGCTAATACTCCTTTTGATCGCTTCAACATTGACGATTTCAAGCAAATCAATATACGAGTCACATAAATATTTCAAAGATACCTAAAAAGCTATATTAGCTTATAATTGAAGTAATTAGACACTTCAAATCATCTCAATCTCAGAGCTCAAAGATAATCGTAGCTGAACTTCAACAAAGGCAATCAACAGAAGCAACATCCAAAACTATCAAATCAGACGAATATACAGCAGAAAATTCCGTTAAAGATTTAAAAAACGGAATCGCAACTGGAATGCTCAAAATGTAGCTTATATTTGAAGTAATCAGATAATTCAAAACATCTCAATCTCAGAGCTCGAAGATTTAAGAAGACAAGAAAAAATCGTAGCTGAATAGAAGCAACCTTCAAAGCTATCAAATCAGATGAATATCCAGCAGAAAAATCCGTTCAAAACTTGAAAAACAAAATCGCAAGTGGAATACTCAAAATGTAGCTTATACTCACCGACATCGCAGCAGTTCGATGAGAGATCGGAAAAAATCAGATGTTGAAGAGAATGAAATGCAAAGGAGTAGAGAGAAGAGAGGATTTATGAGGATTTTGGAGATGGGGAAGAATTGAGGGTTGACGGAGTTTAGAGAATGAAGAGCCGGCGAGAATTAACGGCGTTGACGGTGGTGACGGGTGAACTTAATCCAAATTGACGCCACGACTGAATAAAGTAGAAGATAATTTGACTAATCTCTTATTTAATTAATACTACTTCTCTTCTACATCACATTAATATTTTTTTTCCATATTTATAATTTAGATAAAAACAAATTATATTTTAATTTCTTAAATAAAATTATTTTAAATTATCTTAATTTTAATGGAAATAACATAAAACTGTAATAGCACTCAGTCCAATTTATTGGTGGTATTGAAATTCTGAGGTTCAATCAAGTTTTTTTGTGATTTGATAATAGTAAGCTAAATTAATATTAATTATATCAAAAACTTAAAACAATTTCTATTATAAATTATTAAGTAAAATTGGTGCATATTATTTTCACATTTTGACATATAGAATATTTTCAAAACGAATACATGTACAAAGTACAAGCTGCTTTTTTAAATATTGATAAAATTCCCATCTAAGGAAAATTAAATACTCAAATGGAAAATTAGAATTAAAAATAAGGATTTATATATTTTTTGTTGGAGCAAAATGTATTTAACTTATTTAATCATTAAGGCAAGTTTTATCACTTAGTACCGGAATAAAGCTTAAATGTCGTAATCACTACTACATGATCTACCTCACTTAATATCCACAACAACTCATTTGCTAGATGAATTAAATATTATATTTGTGTAAATGATTCCTTTCGGGTTTTTGATCACAGTAATCCTTAAATTATATTTTAATTTTAAATTATATTGTAAAAATATATTTTGATATAAAATATTCTTTAAATGTTTAAAAATTAACAATTTTATTTTTTGATTAAAATTTATTAGAAAACTATTAGGTTCCATAACAATTAAGTTATCGATTAATTATTTATTATTTTGAAATACGCTAAAAATATTATTGTGAACTTTTTTGATAATTATGTTTAGTATTATGCAAAATCTTTTAATTTGATAATTTTTTTAAATTATTTTTCATGTCATTTGATATCTTTAAAAAAAACCAATTGAAATATTTTTCTTCTCAATTAAATATGCTAGCAGTGTTGTTTGTTGGAGACTTTCAATAATAGAAAATGAAACTCAAACGCGAGACAAAATCAAAATTTTGATCACCTCAATATTAGATTGTCTCAAAAAAAATATTTATTAAACTGCAATTTGATTTTGAGAAAAGTGAAGATAATTAAGCTCCAACTTCTTTGCTTTTGTAAATGAGAAATAGAGCAGATTATATATCCTTACACCTTTCTAAAAAAAAAATATTTCAGAAAGCAATGGTGGTGTCCAAAGATTTTAATATTCTTCTTTCATATGCTTTTTATGGAAATTACGCCTGAACACTTTTGTTCATAGTCATGTAAACTGTACATGTTTTTTATATAGGATTCTAAAGTTTTTTGACGATATATGATAGAAAGATGAAAATTGTTAACTTGCAAATACTTGGAGGACGTTCTCTGTCAAAAACATATTTCGAAAATATAATTTAATTATATTTTTTATCAAATACTCTTTTCTTTCTTGTGTTGCGAAGAGGAGAAAAAGAAGAGAGGTTGAAAAATATTATATTGCATTTGCGTTTTGAGGGCAGAGTAGTGAAAGAGAGAGCTAAGACAAAGAAAAATATTTTAAGTCTTCAATTTATTTACTATTCAAAAGATAGTAACTATATGTTAAAGGAATATATTTTCTTTAGTGGAGTTTTGAACTCTTCAATTAATCGAGAATTATTCGAGTGATATAACATTATTAAAGACTTCATTGAATCTCGATAGATCAATATATTCACACTCTCACATGTCTTATAGAAAAAAAATTTACTAAGGTTGTCCAAGTATTACATAAGCAATTTTTTTTTTTATGAATGCATTTTGAAAAAAATTAAATTGAACTGTGTAATTTTAATATTACCTTTTTTACGAATAAATATTTTAATTTTTTAAAAATCAAATTGCATAATTTTTAGCTTTAATATTTGTATATAATTTAATATAAAGTGAACAAACAAACAAAAAAAAAAGGGGAGGGGGGGAGGAATTAAGCTTAAAATTAAATCATTTTTACGTTTCAAACTTTCACTAATCTATGATGATCACAACAATAACGAGACATGAATAATGGAAGCATAATCAAACATGTGTTTTTTTGTGAGTTTTTGGCTTAATTCATATCTCAATTATGACTGAAATCTAATGTACATCCTTATATTATTTAAGTGTGAAAAAATATTTTTATACTATTCAAAAAATAACAAGAATCACCAGTCAGTCTATTTTTGTTAAGAAATTAATTGAACAAATAAAAAAGTATTTTTTAAAAAATTTGATTATGTCTTAGCTACATCGAGAAGATCAATGATACCCAAAAAGAACAAGGATATGGATATAAAATAAATAATTTATTCTCATAATTAAAATTTTGTGCGTTGTTAGTTTATATGTTTTTTTTTTTTGCATAATCAAGTAAATTGACTTGCAACAATACATAAGTTTTAAAATATTTATATAGTAAAATCCAATAGTTTGAAAGATTATGCAAAAAAAAAAATCATTTAAAAAATATTATGTGCAACTATTTAGAAATTCTCTTTAATAATAAAAAAAAATATAGTACATATATACTATATCGAAAATGCAATTCACATTTTATACAATATATAAAAATACTGGTAATTTAGTGAAATTATGTAGGCATTTTGTTGTGAAAATTAAATAATAATTACTTTATTTGAATTTTTTGAAAATGGAGTTGTATTTGGACAATTTTTTTTACAAAGAATATTAAGAATTTGAATATATTTTGTCTGAATATTTTAATTCTCAATTTCTAAAAATAAAAAAAATCACTCAACTTGACTAGCTTAATGATCGTGTGTACATATATTTATTCGACTTGATACAATTTTTGTTGATGGCCTGAGTTTCTTAAAAAGAAAATAGACACAAAGATGAGTCTTGCAACTTTTTAAATAGATCAACAATGTCTTTTGTTAATTTTTATAAATACAAGGATGTACTTTAGATTTAAGCATAATTGAGAAATAATTTTAGCCAAAAACTCATTTTTTTTCTCTTTTAGCATCTTTATAGAAATAATTTTAATTAAATTAAATAATTACATTTAAATTTAATTTCGAATTTTAATGAAAAAAATTAAAAAAACAAATTCATTGAAAATTCAATAACCTACTAAACCTAGATTTCTAATTAAAAATGTGATTAATTAGCTTAAACAATCAAAGAAAAAAGTTAACAACTTAGAGTAATAATAAAATAGGAATGTTCTATTAAAAATGATTGTAAAGCGCAGCTAATGAGGAATCAAACTCACGCCTACAAGCTACAATGTAGGTAGGAAAGCCTCACAGTGCTAAGCCGCAACATTGTATTCAGAATGTCCAACATGTTAAATTTAACAGTTACAAATAATTTTTTTACTTATATATATACAATTAATTTTTCAATAAAAAGCGTCTAATTAGACACCCTTAAAACACTGTAACTCAACACTATTTTGTCAATTCCAAACAAAAAGAGAGCTTCTATTGTAGTAGCAGTAGCTTCCTATTTTGTCATTCTGATACTCTTTTAAGTCTTGTTCATGGTCCTTGGATATATAATGTAGCTTCGTGTGATGTTTCTCTATACTTAACACTATTGTGTACTCCATTATTTTTAGTGGAGTCAATTTGAAGCTATCCTTTTATATTAAAGATGAACGTTCTTAAATAGAGTTCTTTTTTATCATTATTATTTATATGTCAAAGGAGAGGTAACAAAATAACAATAATATTAGTGTGATTTTATCAAGTGTTTTTTAAAATGAATTTTAAGTGTTATCTAATTATTAATCTTCTCTCCGAAGTATAAAAGTTATTTCTAATAAATAATTTGTAATTCAAAGAAAAACATTTTAAAGCAGTACATAAAAAGAATAATGGAAGCACAATAAAAAATATATATAATATTTTTTTTAAAAAAAAATTACAACAAAATAATACATTCAAAGCTTAAAGTAATAGAATTCAAAAGATAAAAAAATTACAAAAACAATATTAAACTAGTAATAAGGATGAATATCAACACAATACATTACTACCTAGTAACTTTCTTGGTTTCTTTCGTAACCTCTTATCTAAATTTTAAGTAAATAAAAAATATATTGTATCATTTTAATCATCTTTTTCTAATGCCTCTTCAATTAAGCTTTGCCTCTCTTGAAATTATCTATAATCAATCTCCTCTTTATATACTTGAATAATCTCAATTTCACTTTTTATATTTTATCCTTTTCTAATATCCTCATTTCTAATTTATATACTTCGTTCGTTTCAAAAGTAATGATCTTTTTTTTTAGTTCGTTTTAAAAAAATGATCTTTTTTTTTATAACAAATTTTCACATGACATGTTTAAAATCACAATATTAAAAGATAATTTTATACGTTTGAAATAACTTTAAATATAATTAAAATTCTTCTTTATTTTTTTTAAATTACATGTTTAATCAAATTAAATCTCTCTAAAACGAAGAAAGTATTATGAAATGGAATACCTACGCATCCATCCCGACATTTCATCTCCACGATGGAATAATTCGATAATTCTGTTGCGTCGTGCGTCAACAGCTTATTTGATTACACTAGAAAATGTGTTGCATGTCTTATAAACAATTTTTAATATAAACAGCTAACTATACAAAGTACATACGCATAAAGCTGCCGACAATATCGACCTGTCACATTATATAACCACACCAGTCTCGCCGGCCATTACATGGCGCTGATTTATTACTATTTTATTCAAAAATATATCCCGCTAAACCTAACCCCCACCACCCAACGCATATTTAATCATTGTGTCCCTTTCCCACTATTTATTTTCTTCCATATTATAAAATAAAAAATAATAATTTACGTTCTAAACTACTCCTCTTTTCAATTTATTTTATGAGTTATAAATGACATATCTCTTTATGAGTTATAAATGACATATTTTATATTTTCAATTATTTCGCTATTCTAGTTTTTAGTTATTATTTTATTTTATATTTTGTTAAAAAATAATATAACTTTATTCTTCTATATTTATTTAATATTTTTTAAAATTGAATTTATCAATAAATAATAAAATTAATTATTTATTTTATCAAAGATATAATAGATAAAATATAATACTTTATGTGTAAAATATATAAAATAACAAGTGTTGTCAAGCGATTTATAGAAACGAATGACATATAAGATGAATTTGAAGGAGCAATAATTTAACTTTAGAATACTCATTTTACTCATAATGAAATACTCTAATTTTTAACCATATAAATATTTCTAACTTATTTTAGATTATATAAATTTTAAAATTATGTGTTTCTTTTTTAAATTCTATAGTAATGAATTGAAGCGGAAAAAATATTTTTTTAAGAGCAAAAAGGAATTTAATATTAAATTAATTTTAATTATAGTAAGGGAAAAAAAGGTTGACACGTAAAAGGTGAAGTAATAAATAAAAGAATAAAATTTTTTGTTCCTTGAATTCCTCCCTCAATTCACGCCCAATTTTCTCTCTCTTCCCTTACCCCAAAGGTTCCATCTCTTTGCCCTCTTTCCAAATCTCCCAAATCCCCCAAAATTCTAGGGTTTTCATTTCCCTGTTGAAATTTGGATCGGTGCTTTGTTTTAGTTTTTGTGTAGAGGTTCCGATTCCTGGATTTTGTGGGAGAATTTTGGGGGATTCCAATTGTATATTAAGAGAAAGAGATGAGTTTTCAAGATCTTGAAGCGGGTCGACCATTGGGGCCCCGTAGAGGGTATATGAATGGTAAGCAAGACCCAACTCAAGCTGTGGCTTCTGGAATTTTCCAGATTAACACTGCTGTGTCAACGTTTCAAAGGCTGGTCAATACACTTGGAACACCCAAAGATACACCCGAGCTCCGTGAGAAGTTGTAAGCTCTCGAAATTTTGTACATAAATTGAAGTTGTAAGCTGAATTTTTGGATGAAATTTTGTAATTTTTAATACAGTTGGAATTGCATACATTTCTTGTTGAATTTGATGTTTTGTGGACTTACTGTATTGTCAATTGATGGATTAATTCTGAGACAAGTTTATAGCTTTTGTGGTGATTGAGGTCGCACTTTAGCCATAATCATTTATTGAGATAGACCGGGTCAACTGATACTGTTTTGTGGTATTTTGTTAGGCGATTTCATCTTTTACTGTTAATTCGTGAATCTGTAACTCATCCTGTATTAGTTTTAGCGTACACACAGAGTAAGAAAGAGCATTATACTTGAAACTGATGTTCTGCATTTGAGGAAACTCTTTAGGAAGGCCTCAGCACATGCGCACACACTAAAAGTGATGTCTAAATTATCACTGAACATGTGCAAATGAGTTCATCTGATCACTTTGAGAGTTTTGATATAGAGAAAATCAGTAAGCTTGCAAAAATTTATAAATCAAAATTTTAGAAAACCATTTTCAGTTTTTTTGTCCACCTGTACTTCGTCTGGATGACTGGGAAGTATATATTGTTCAGTATATGGTTCTGATGAATGATAAAACATGTTTTTAGGCTAATTATATACATGTTATGGGAAAAAGTTTGAACTTTATGTTCATGTGCCTTTTAGAGGGTTAAATAAGGCTTTGCTCCACTACTTACTCAAACTGGAATTGATTTACTGAAAGTATTAACTAGTGTAACTTTTCAAAAGAAAAGGGATTAACTAGTTGGATGTTTGCGCTTAGACATTTATATGAACAAATTCTTTTAAAATGCTGCCACCCTACTATGTTTATTATTGAAACTTCTCTTTGTGTGTGCATACGGTGTTTATTGTGCAATACTCTACAAAATAGTATTCAAGTTGTTGAGTGAGTTCTTACGGGAAGAGGTTTGCCTATCATTGCCTCTAGAATGGGAATGTGGTTGAATGTTGCGTCACTCATTTTCATGTGATAAGTGAATGTAATATGGTTCACCGCAAATAAGTGGGGTGAGGAGAAATGTGATATGCGGCAATCATGAACCGGAATCTGGCATGTTTTGACCATCACTTGAACAGAATCTATAGTCAATACTACCTTTCTGGTTCAATTTCTGTTTTCCAGCGTGGTGCTGCAATAATGAGATTCTGTTGTGTTTAGTTAGCCAATATGTGACTTTGCTGTTATCTCTTACTAATTAATACTACCAATTAACACTGGATTAAATATCTTAGTTTCACTCGGGGATTATGCTAACTTTCTCAAGTACAGGCACAAGACGAGGGTACATATTGGGCAGTTAGTGAAAGATACATCTGCAAAACTTAAGCAAGCCAGCGAAACAGATCATCGTGTTGAAGTCAGTGTAAGTATTAAGAGCTCACCTATTTCTTCTTACCCTTTGTGTTTTCCTTTGTCAGTGTGGATTTCCATGACATATATTTGCAGAACACACATACTTGTTTTCTTCTGTCCTCATTATATATATGAGGTTCTCATCATTTTTGATTGACTAGGCTTATGTTTACTTCTTGTTCTTCACTCTTTTAACTTTTCTCTTTCACTATTAACTGCTTTCTTCTATCAGGCTAGCAAGAAAATAACAGATGCTAAACTTGCTAAAGATTTTCAAGCAGTCTTGAAGGAGTTTCAAAAGGCTCAAAGACTTGCAGCTGAGAGAGAGACAGCATATACACCTTTTGTTCCCCAAGCAGTTCTTCCTTCAAGGTAAGTTTTCCTGATGGTACTTTATCATATGAAATTTCTGTCAACTTTATAAAAGTATATAAAGTATGAAATACATATAAGCAATGTACCCTAGGGCTTTTATGTGGTGGTAAGAGTGCAACATGGGATGTGTGGTCAAGCGCATGTTGGGGGTCCTAGTATTTAAGTGGAGAACAGTAGAGAGGTGGGTGCATTATTCATGTAGTTTCGGACCTTGTGCTGCATGTTCTCTTTCATGATAATAAAGAAAATAATACATATAGGCAACTTCTGCTCAGACCGCAGGAAATGATAAATTCATTCTCTCTAGTTTACAATCTCAAGTGAAATGTTTTGCCATCAATTTTATTGATACCTCTCATTTTTGGTTTGGTCATCTTTTGGTAAACAGTTATACAGCCAGTGAGATAGATGTCTCTTCGGAAAAGAGTCCAGAACAGAGAGCTCTCCTTGTGGAATCAAGAAGGTCAGTTAGCTGAGTTCTTGTGAAGATTTATTTAAATTTTGTGCTTATCTGTGAGATTGTTAATATCATAAATTATCAAATTCAGCTATGCATTTAGTTTATAGACACCATGATGATTCGATTAATTCGTTCGCTCTTTCCTTGTTGGCTTTTTCAAAGAGTGTGCTTCTTAAAAGTCACACTGCTCAACCTGCGCGGAAGTTATAACCGTTGATGGGTGATGATTTTTGTCTAAAAACAGAATATAGTGCTGCTGTGGACGTTAAACTACTTATCTACGCTTCCTTTAGTTGGTCATATGCCGAAGTCATATTTTATTGAGTTCAGATGCATTATATGGAGTTATTTTTGTGATTTTGTGATCTAAGAATAATGGTGTTGCCTCATCAGATGATGTATCCTCTTTTCTTCCTATATTTAGTAACTTATATTTGTTGTGTTGCAGACAAGAGGTTTTACTTTTGGACAACGAGATAGCCTTTAATGAAGCGATCATCGAAGAAAGAGAGCAGGGAATACAAGAAATACAGCAACAAATTGGTGAAGTGAATGAAATTTTCAAGGACCTTGCTGTGCTTGTTCATGAGCAAGGAGCTATGATTGGTAGGTCATTTTGTTTTGTTTTAGTATTCCAAATTTTTATATGGAATGTCCTTTGATATTTACAGTTCTGTTTTCTGCAGATGATATTGGTTCTAACGTTGAGAATGCTCATGCTGCGACTGCACAGGGGAGATCGCAACTTGCTAAAGCTGCAAAGACCCAAAGATCAAATTCATCTCTGGTACTGTCTCACATATGACCATTCATCTTACTGATCATAGAACTCTATGACTGGTACGATTAAGCATGATCGCTTTGGCTGAAGTCAAAGCTTTAATAGGTTTATGATTCTGATACTGTGACAGTAGGACCATTTAGAAGTTGGTGAGTAGTGCTTTGCATTTGGGAATATTTTAGTTTATACCTTCTACATTTTAGAGTATGTTTGGTAGAGTAGATAGAAGGTCCAAATTTGATTAACATGCCGTCTTGACAAGTGTTCTCACTGGACATATTGACTGTGATGGTATGATAGGAGAGGGAAGTCATGAAACGACTGGCAGTGGTATGTTTCATCCTATTGGGATACTTTAGATGGTTCCTTTTTTAGATCATACAGTCCATTCTATTTTCACATGGCCCTTATATCGAATCCGGTTGAGAAACCAATCATATTGCGTATCTTCTTTCCCTTCAGAGTAGCACTTGTATTTTTTATACTTACATTCCTTACACTGAACAGTATATGCTCTGTAAATGGCTTCCCTAACTTGTAACATTTTCTGCAGACTTGCTTACTCCTGGTGATTTTCGGAATCGTGCTCCTCATTGTGATCGTAGTACTTGCAGCCTGAGCTGAAGATTACTGGGATATAGAGAAGGGTCCCGAACTCTGTTCAGACACAGAAGTGAGTGCTTTGATTCGAAAAAAAGTGACTGTTGTGATTCGAGTCATTTCAATAGGCACCTGGAGTGTGGCTCGGTTGTCCCAATCCTTGTTCTTCTAGTCATGGTTGATAAGTCGTGTAGTTAGGGAGGTGGGATAGGAAAGGTTCCTGTTCAACTTGTAAACCTGGTGCTGTGTTTGCAAGATGTATTGCTGCCATGTATTGGTGGGTCTGTCAATAACAATTTATTTTTGTTTGAGGAGCAATCTCTTATATTTGCCCTTTGGATACTCTTGAACCAGATGACATTCAATTCTTTATTGATGCTTGTGTTTGTGTGAAGTTATCACTAATGGGATATGTTGATTTGTTTATCTTGTCTGATGGATAATCTTGCATGAGAAGTTTCCTGCTTCCATTTATTGTATAGCAACTTGATGTGTCCGTAATTGTAAGATAAAACTTATGCACCCAAAGTGGCCTAGTGACCAATGAAGTGAGAAGAATCATTGAAGTTTTAGGTTTACGTTCCAATTTATGATGAGACAGGTGAAGTTTGTTCCGGACTATGATCTACTTATGCTGAAGTTATGAGGAGATAATATCCTCCATATTATGGACACTGAAGGTCGCCATCAATAAGTTATCTTCAGTCTCAAATATGTAATTATGTATATATTTTTCATTATAAGTGGCTGTGAAATCACATTAATAAGGCCATTTGTGGCTTTGAATATTGTAATAGCATATGTAAACATCATTGTATATGTTCGTTTGTAGCTATGGAAGCTGTACGTATAAATATAGTTGATCTGAATAATTAGCAAATGGCAAAAGCACCAGAACTCTTGAACACATAGCAGAAACAAACAGCTCGTGTTGCTTCATTGTGGCAGCGCAGAAACCAGTCAGGTGAAGCAGATTCAACTCTTGAGAAATAACGGGTGTCCTAGTGCGGGTTTACCAAATTTTCATTTTGTTAAATTAGGATTATGCAACATATAATTTATCAATATTAGGTGCATCCTGAAGAAGACGGGGAAAACGTAAATATGCATTAATAAAATTGAGTCTAAGGTTTCATCAGCAACACCTATCTGTTTACAGTTTTCTGTAAATTTTGAATATTACTAACGGCCAAGCTGCATATAAGGATGAACAATTGTACATCTTGAATATAAATGTTAAAGACATTTAATTGTTCTAAGCATAGTACATTACTCCATATTTATGCAAGTTGTTTATATAACTGTGAATCTGGATCATCAGGTACTCATTGCCATGTGAGAAGGCAGCAGCTGATATCTATGAAGTAAAGACAATGAGGATATTTTTATAGAGCTTTACCTTGTACCACATCGTAATAAGATAATGTGAAGACAGCCGAAAACTGCTACATAACGGAATGTTCATTTTCTTGTTAAAGCATACCTTTCTCGGCCTTTTGGCTAAGATCAAGTGTAGTATCTGTTCTTATCAGTTTAATATCTGATATGTGGACCATTGGTCCACACGATATTAATTCAATTTTTTAAGGGGAAGAGTCCATTAAGGTAGCTTGCTACCTGGGCTCTTGCACGTCGCCCATGCGTTGCACTACTGCACGGGCCTGGCGCACCCCACCAAATCTAGTACAATTTCTTTACTTTTTGGTGAAGTCTCATTTGTTTTGATTGATTAAAGTTTTCAGTATTTTCATAGCATAGTTCTTGTCTGAGTAGTCGAAGTTTTGTAATCACTTTCTTATTGTGCATATAGTAAATTTGAAGGCACCACTAAGAATCAATAATAGATTAGATGCAATCAGATACAGCCAAATTTATGAGTTATGAACATGAATCACCAGTAAGCTGAAACAGATCCGATAAGCTTTGAGAAACGAGTTGAAAACCAAACGCAATCTATAAAAATTAACCAGCAATAAAAGCTGAAACAGATCCAATATGCTCGAGAAATGAGATGAAAACAACCTGCACATGTCAAACAGATCACGGAGTCTAATAGCAATTTTTTGGAGGCACGTACACAGCTAGAAACAAACACTATGTTAGGTTCAAATCTACAAATCCTGGAAACAGCAACAACACGTAAACATGATTCTTACTGAAACAAACCACCCCCACCCCACCCACACACACTTTGTGCAAGGTATTGGACTTGAGTCCCACATCAGCTCTTGAGCTGTGGGGGGGACTTGGATAACCCTGGGTTCTCCCATCTTTAATTACGAGCTTTTAGGGTGTGATTCTCTTGAGGTTGTGTCAAAAAAGATGGATTAAAAGGAGCAGTTAACTAGGGTTATCATTTTTTTCTTGTCTGCTTTTTGAGAAATGGTAAAAACACTACTGGTTATTGAGACAAATAGAATACGCAGGCAGGCAAATTGATTTTGGTCTTTGCTGTAACATAGCATTTGCAAGTTCCCAACCTTCTCAAACATCATGTAAGCAAATCAGTGATTTTGCCAGATAATTGTGTACAGAAAATTCTAACTAAAACAATACACATGTTATGATTTTGCCAGATAATTGGATTCAAATCAGTGACCAACAGCAAAAACAATGTCTTCACATAATAGTTGATTTGAGAAATTAGTAAATGGCAAAAGCAGCAAAGCATTTCAAAACATAGTAAGCAACGGCCTAAACATTAGTGAGGTTCTCTTGCCAATGGTTAGTCCAAAAGGGGGAAAGAAAAAACTTGCTACATTTATCAATTACTCATGATTGTTTAAAGACATTACTAGATGCATTTAATTGAGGCAACAATGATGAGAAGAGCTGATACAAGAGCTGAGATGAATGTAAAAGCAGATACAACTTCAGTGTGTTCTCGATTTCCACATGGTACTTCCCACACAGGGTGAGTATCAATTGATTCAGCATTCTGTTTGTCTAGCAGAAACAAACAGCCCGTGTCATATTCTTTTCTTTCAACGTTGCAGCGCAGAAATAAGTCAGGTGAAGCAAATTCAACTCTTGAGAATCCATGTCCTAGTGGCTGCCAGTAAGAAGCCGGGATGTTACAATAAAGTCAAGAAGCTTAACAGATATACATGGCTTCCTACATACTTAATGCATCTTTTCTTGTACAATTATCAACTTCAATTCAGGGGGAGTAAAAATGACTGACTACACTGAATGCCTGGAACGTATTTTAGAGACCCCGACATAATTTTGGGAATCATTTATGTGATGTACCTGATAGCGTGCATGTAGAGGAAGTTCCATGTGTATTTCCAGTTCATCCTTCTGTTGTGATGTTAAATTGGTACCCACTTCCAGATGAACCTCAACAAGCGAGCGGTTTGACAGAAAAGAAGGCAACTCTAAATTTGTATCTCCAAATACGGCAGCATCCCTGAAAACTACAACAAAACGTGGACAACAACAAGCCTCAAAATGACGGGTAGCAGTGTTAGAAACCCATAAAATCTAATACTTAGTAATTTACCACCTCGTTGCACAAGGTGTTGTAGCTTAAAAGGATCTGCAAAGACTCTAGAAGGCAGTCTTTCAACAATTATAACCTCACAAGATTTTGGAGGCCTGGAAATGGACTCTGATGATAGACGCCGATGGGAGCCTTCACCAATAAGCTTTCCATGTAAAGCAGGACTCTTATATTAGCGCGGACATGATAAGAAAGCTTCAAGCATGTCAGTACCTAAAAGATTACCTTGTATGTTTTGTCTCCAAATAAGTGAATTTCATTGAATTCTTCAAGGTATCTCAAACAATAAGTCTTATCCCAACCTTGGGGAAAAACCTATCATGATCAAGATCCCCAAATCATCTGTCAAATACTTAAAACGTTTAGCGGTCAATGAGCACAAGAAAAGGCTAAAAGATTCTCACATCGAAACTAATTTGGCCTCCAATGGAGAAGGTGAGGTTAAAATGTGCAAACTTTTCTCTAAGCACTGATACCATTGTTTCGCGTATCTTTTGTACCTGATTATAGTTTCAATTGTCTTTAAATCACAGAGAAAAAGAATCTATTGTAGGTATATTACTGCAAAACATATGTGCAATAGTAGAGCAGTTATCTATACCTTGTCATACTTTTCAAATTCGTCCCTGGCTACAATTCCTCCCAATAGGCGACACATTTAGCATGCGACTTCTGAACTCAATGAATGTTCCTCTGCAAAGAAAATGATTAAGAAGTTTGTCACAACAAAGCAGATAATTCAACCTTTGGTCTATGTTTGCTTGGATACTTCAAAAATGTTGTCGGGTGTCTGTCAGGTCCTCCAAAAAACAATTTTTGGAGGATCTGACAGACTGGCATGGATGCACGACATTTTTTGAGGATCCAAGCAACACAGAATTTGATATGCTTACCTCTTTATTGGAATATCCAAGTCAGCAACGTAATGGAGGGTAAAGTTAAAAAATTCCTGCATATCATTTGCATCCCATCAAGATTTCTTGGCCATCTACATATAAACTCATTTCTACTTCAATTGGGTGAACCTAAGCTATAAACATGAATTCTCACCCAATTATACGCAACAAACATACACAATTGTAAAAACTTAGTTTTCAGATTTTTATTAACTATTATAAACATTGATTTGAAAACTTACGAAATACCACGTTAGAGCAGTTTTTAACAAAGTACAAATAACATAGTAATCTCTCTTTTTTGCTCTTAGGCAAATTATTCTTCATCTTTGATGAAGGCGTACACGCAGAGACTAGTTTATCACTTCAACGAAATTATTTTTCTTATGCTAAACAACAAATAATTAGAAGGATCACTAAGCCTTTATCGAACTGCACTTGGTTGGGTATGCTCCCCTCTTTACAATACAACAAAAATAAAACATTTTCTAGTTAAATAAGAAAAACGTATTGACTAACCTTGAGCTTCTCGTCTCCAAGATATGACAACAAGCTCTGCACGCATACCAGGAGTCGTGTCAATTCAAAACAAATCGCCCTGCTAATTAACAACTAAGGAGAACGAAAGAAGCAATGCACATTGAAGATGGGTAGATAGAAAATTTCTTCAAGTTGTTCAGTAGTTCCAATTTTCATGAGACTTTTTAACTTGGTACAAAGTGTTTAAGTAGTGGCAACAAGGATGTTGCTTGGAGTTGATATAGTATCCGAGATTTTGTTTTGTCACAGAATGAATATGCATTCACAAGTAATATTATACGGATACGATATCCAATTCTAGTCATTAGAATTACCTGTTTCCCAATAAGCTTGCCATCTTTATGTGCTACAAGGCCATTTTCAGAGAAAACATAATCATAGTCATTTGTAACTGCGCGCATCACAAATATTAGAAAGATCCAAATGTCATTATTCTCAAGGAAGAGAAAGGTTAAGCAATAGTGGTACTTTTCTCATAAAAAGGTCACAATGAACTGCATATACTTCAATGCTCAAATACCTATATTATTATTGAATTATGTACCACAGAGTTAGATTGTGGATACCTCGTAGACCTTGCTCTGTTTGCTTTTTATGCTCTTTGAAGGGAAGAACTAAATTCTTGGCTCATTTTAAATTTGGCGTATATCATACGTTGCCAAAGAATCTTTGTTCTTGTCTAGCAAACATCCTTCACTGGGTGCTGTTGAAAACGTGCCTGAGATGTGAGAAATCTGACTTTGTTGGCACTAGAAGTGTCTTAAGCCATCTTGATTTGGAGTTTGTTAATTGGTGACACATTTTATTGTCAATTGACGATATCTTTCACATGCACACAGACCTATCATTCAGGGCAGTTCTAATTATCTTCTAAATCTTTACATGCAAGGTACTAGTGATTGCTCACCGTTTTGAAACAGTTTTAATGGCTGAATGAGTTTTCCTTTAAGAGGATGGACACTTGCAGGAGGTTACTTGCTCCTCTCTTTTGGACAGTCAAAGTGGCTCACTGGCATCGATGAGTTTAACAATATGATGTATATATGTCCTAGTGTCTCACAAGTCATGTTTCAGTCGTCCAGTGAACTCTTCAACACTGGGTCTACCAAATTTTCATTTTGTTAAATTAGGATTATGTAACATATAATTTATCAAGATTAGGTGCATGGTCCTGAAGAAGACGGGGAAAATGTAAATATGCATTTGATAATATCGAGTCTAAGGTTTCATTGGCAACACCAATCTGTTTACAGTTTTCTGTAAATTTGAATATTACTAAACGCCCAAGCTGGCATATAATGATGAACAATTGTACATCTTGAATATAAATGTTAAAGACATTTAATTGTTCTAAGCATAGTACATTACTCCATATTTATGCAAGTTGTTTATATAACTGTGAAGCTGGATCATCAGGTATTCATTTTCATGTGAGGAGGCAGCAGCTGATATCTATGAAGCAAAGACAATGAGGATATTTTTATAGAGCTTTACCATGTACCACATCGGAATAAGATAATGTGTAGACAGCCAAAAACTGCTACATAACGGAATTTTGATTTTCTTGCAAAAACATACCTTTCTCGGCCTTTTGGCTAAGATCAAGTGTAGTATCTGTTCTTATCAGTTTAATATCTGATATGTGGACCATTGGTCCACACGATATTAACTCAATTTTTTAAGGGGAAGAGTCCAACAAGGTAGCTTGCTACCTGGGCTCTTGCGCGTCGCCCATGCGTTGCACTACTGCACGGGCCTGGCGCACCCCACCAATTAAGGCTAAATTTCTTACATTTTGATTATGTTTGATCTGTTTGGTTTTGCCATAGCTTATTTATAATGTAGTTACTTTTGAATATTTCTTACTTCAGTAGTCAATATAAGTTCTCTAATAAGCAATCACTTTCTTATTGTGCATACAGTATATTTTAAGGCTTCACCACTGGTTATTGAGACAAATGAAAAACGCAGGCAAAATGGCAGACAACACAAATTTTGGTTCTTTGCTACAACCTTTTCAACACCATTCCAGATTTGTATACAGATATTATGATTGTGTCAGATAATTGGATTCAAATCAGTGACCAATAGCAAAAATAAACTCTTCACATAATAATTGATTTGAAAAATTAGTAATGGCAAACCATTTCAAAAAATAGATAAGCAACGGCGTATACTGATAAAGGTTACCTAGCATTAAGTGAGGTTCTCTTGCCAATGGTTAGTCCAAAAAGGGGAAAGAAAAAACTTGCTACATTTTATCAATTCTCATGATTGTTTTAAGATATTACTAGATGCATTATCAGAGTACTTAATTGAGGCAACAATGATGAGAAGAGCTGATAAAACAGCTGAGATGAATGTAAAAGCAGATACAACTTCAGTGTGTTCTCGATTTCCACATGGTACTTCCCACACAGGGTGAGTATCAATTGATTCAGCATTCTGTTTGTCAAGCAGAAACAAACAGCCCGTGTCATCTTCTTTTCTTTCAATGTTGCAGCGCAGAAATAAGTCAGGTGAAGCAAATTGAACTGTTGAGAATCCATGTCCTAGTGGCTGACAGTAAAAAGCAGGGATGTTACAATAAAGTCGAGAAGCTTAACAGATACATGTCCTACATACTTAATGCATCTTTTCTTGTACAAATATCAACTTAAAATTCAGGGGAGTAAAAATGACTGACTACATTGGATGCCTGGAACGTATTTTAGAGACTCAAACATAATTTTGGGAATCATTTATGTGATGTACCTGATAGCGTGCATGTAGAGGAAGTTCCATGTGTATTTCCAGTTCATCCTTTTGTTGTGATGTTAAATTGGTACCCACTTCCAGATGAACCTCAACAAGCGAGCGGTTTGACAGAAAAGAAGGCAACTCTAAATTTGTATCTCCAAATACGGCAGCATTCCTGAAAACTACAACAAAACGTGGACAACAAGAAGCCTCAAAATGACGGGTAGCAGTGTTAGAAACTCATAAAATCTAATTCTTAGTAATTTACCACCACGCTGAACAAGGTGTTGTAGCTCAAAAGGATCTGCAAAGACTCCAGAAGGCAGTCTTTCAACAATTATAACCTCACAAGATTTTGGAGGCCTGGAAAATGACTCTGATGACATCTTCAATCTGAGAGTTGATGACAGACGCCGATGGGAGCCTTCACCAATCAGCTTTCCATGTAAAGCAGACAGTTTTGGTGAAAATTCGACGTTGCCTTGCAGTGATTCACATGCACCGTACAGTATGTCATGTGCAATGAAATCTTCAAACTTTGAATCTACCAAATTGTCATGTTTGTTAAAGTAGGACTTTGACACGTAAGTATCAACATAAGGTGCATGCACCTGAAGAAGATTGAGAAAAAAGATAATCTGGTGAATAATGGAAAGAAGTTAATGATTGCATGACTAAATTGAGTCTAAGTTTTCTTGTAAGTACCAATCCATTTACAGTTCTCTGTAAATTTGAATATTACTATCACTCAAACTGCATGTATCGAGAAATAATTGCACATCTTGAGATATTTTAGCAGCTGGATTACTTACTTCACTTAATACTGCAGTATTGAGACATGAGCTGATCCTAGCAATTAGTATCACTGCGATGACCATTGTCGAACATCGTGCCAGAAGTTCATGAAGTTCCATTGTAAATCTGCGAAGGTTGCATGCACATTAGGCACCGACTCCATTACACACGATAGATATTAGATATATTATACATTTATGCTTCCGACAACAAACAACTTCTACTACAACTCATCAGATATTGTCACATTAGTTGATTTTCTATTGAAAGAACTTCCTACATCTATACATAACTTCCCATTACTAATATAGATTGAAGCTTATGAGATGCAACTCAAAGTATCATTGTGGCAGGACAAAGGCAATATATAATCGGTTCCACTCAAAAGTATAGCTGAAAGTATGCTCAAAAGATGATTATTGTTTCATATTGAGAGGGGAGATTAGTAGTATTCAAGTTAGTTACATTATCAAGATGGTTAGTTAAGTAAATGAAGACGTGTGACCTCCCACCAGCTCAAGCACCGGATAACTATGTCCATCAATGCTTAAACAATTGGGAAGAACCTAGTGTTTTTACCTCCGATAGAATTTCCTGATTCTCAACCCACTTCATTATTTTCATGCTTGTATGTTTTTCTAATAACTTTGTAAGAATGCCTTATATTATATCTAATTAGAGTAACAACAAAAGAATCATTTTCGCTCGATATTGAGCTCTTTGGGATTCATAACAAGATTGAATCTATTGTGTTTCCCAGTATTTGAATTCAATCCTCATATCTATATGAAACCCAACTCTTTGTTCAATCTTGGCTCCAATATAGAAGGAAAAAGTACAAAAAAATTACTTCCCAAAGAACATCAACATATTAACCACACCAATACAGTAGCTGATAAAATAGAGAAAATAACGGCAATATCATCACAATCTACATGAAATTGTTCTCCTTCAGAAAAAAAAAGTAGCAGCAGCATTGCAACAAGATAAAGATCCAATTTTTAGGGTGAAATCCATCATTAAACTTCAATTTCCAGATGATAACAGAAGCTTCATCAATCAAATTGAAGCGAATAATTACCAGAAATTGAGGAGATTCAGATAACAATGGGGTTATCGATTTGAAGGTAAAAAAAAACCCAGAAAACTTCAAAGCTAAATTTGATGAAAATCTTACCAGTGATAGCCTCTTACAGGGCAATTCTAATCACTAATTTCGTTTCAATTCAGCTGATCTGTGTTTTGTAAGGAGAAGGAAGGAGGATAACAAATCAGATCCTATTCCAGTTCTTCTGTTTTTTCTTTCTATTTCATTTTTCTTACTGAGTATTTTTTTTTGGGATATTATGCTGAAAATGAATATATAAAAGTAAATAAATACAGTCAATAAAATAAAATAAAGTGATTTTGTTTATGAAGCTTTGGGAATAAAATAATATTATATAAGTTCATGAAAAATATATTCAGTATTTACGGGATTCAATTTTAAATGAACCTAAATTTTATGGATTTCCATTTTCCATTTCGTTTTATTCCTGAGCATATTATTCCAAGGCAATTTAACCACTTAATTTATGAATTATGTCGGAGTTGTATAAATGTGATATTAAGTCACTGTCAGGAACGACTCAAACATATTAATGGTCTTTAAACTTGAGTTGTTAATAATTTTTATATAATTGATTTCTTCTAATTTTCAATTGATTAAATAATTATTCCTATTTTTTAATTAGTTTTCATGAGATATAGTACATTAAATATACTAAATTTCTTCTAATAATTTCTTCATTTTTCATAAAAAGTTTATTTTTTCTACAAATAGTATTCAATATTTATTAAAAAAAAAATAATAACTTATGATCTATTATTTTTAAAAATGAGACCCCTTAAATTTAAGGATCTAAAATACATGTCTTTTTTTTAAATATTGTCGCCTTGGTCACTATTTTGTATCAAAACATCAAATTTTCAGGAGAATTGAGAAGCAATTAACGAAATGTTAATTTCTATTAGGTATGTTTTAATACATTTAGTAATGTCTGAGTTTTTTACCACTCAAATTTGAATTATCAAATATATTCTGTAAGTACAAATTTTAGTAATTTAAATTCTAATCATTTGAAGTATATTTATTTTATATTTTATTTACAATCACTTAATAAATTTGAGTAAATCCGCCCCTACATTTATTTATAGGGTTTCGGGACTCACAAATCTGAATTTTCAGGGGAAAGGAGGGAAAATGAGCACTGGAAGTTCGCTGACGTCGTCACCGGCGAGGTCATCGAGTTCGACAATGGCGAAGATCGGAGGAAATGTCGGGCCGCCATCGTCTACAGCTGTTGATGACTTCAATTTTCCAGTTGATCTCATCTCCGTTCAAGACCGCAAAGATGAGGCTCTTCAAGGTCAGTACAATTTTTCGCATCTACTTTTTCTTTTTGTTTAACGTTTTTAGTTTATCAGTTATAGTTATATTTGTTTTCATGTTATAATCTGATTGCTTGTAAAAAGATGGAGTAAGTTATTTTGCAAAATAGCTGATTAACCTCAAGCTAGGCATGTTTGTACTGTATGTTGACTATATGAGTAATTGATTATCTTAAGTTATTGAATATTTATTCTAGTCTACAAATTTTATTGCAAGAACTTGCTTGTATATTGAAACTTAGCAAAGTTATGCTGGTAGACAAAGCTCTAGCCTTGAGAGTGTTAATATGTTTTATTAGTTGGGGAAATGTCGATAAAGCTCAATTTTTAGTTTTATACTTCTGTGTATCATCAGTATGTGTATATTGTTCTATATCTAGGTTCCATTGAAAACAAATAAGTTTCATTGGTTTTAAGTGTTTTTCTTACCTTTTTTTTATTCTTTAATAGTATAATGAGTACTTGTTATTATGATTCAGTGGATAGATTTTATTATGCAATAATGAAGTTGTATTCCCTAATCAAAAGTTTTTGTAAGGAACCTGTGTCATATATCTAGATTGATCTTCTTGTTATATAGGTAGTTCTAATAAAGTAGATAACGAGTGTTGGTTACTTTGTTTATAAGAAGTAAAAAGCAAGTTAGTGGGCCTTCTTATAACTTTTATTGCTCGATAGTTATAAATTGTTGGTTTAGATATGTACCGATTAATAAGTTTGAGTAAATTCACATGTTAATAATGAAAGTGAGTGACTTTACTCTCTCTGAAACAAGTCTAATTTTGAATTCTTCTTGTGAACTTTGAGGGACATCATATTTCTGATCAAATGACAAAGTAGCAATAATGTTTGCATAAATTATCAGGCATCACACCCTGTGCTATACGGGTGGAAATGATAGGGATAATGTTTCAAATAGGTGAAATGTGATGGTGATTTGGTTTATTCTTGTAGAGATCAGGTAGTGAGAATGATGATTGTGGTTTCGAGTGTGTTAATCATTAAAAGTATGCATGTTAGACTGGTTATCAAAGGATTAAGTTAGTCTTACATTTTATGTGAGAAAAATTCAAGTAGATGTGTTCCGTTTACTCCAATACTGGCACCTTTTTCTTTGTTATTGATGGAAAATGCTGAAAGCTCCTTTAAATTTAAGTGACATTGACTCCATTTTTGCTGGACGGAAGACAAACTGCTAGAGATATTAAGTGAATACGTGTCTTAGTTTCCCTACAAACTGGTTTAATTTCCATTTTTCTAAGATGGAAGTAAAAGAAATCGACCATCTAACTGACTCACTTGCCATCATCATGTTTAGAAATAATCACTGGGTGTCCACTCACCAAAAAAATACTTAAAAAGTAAAACTGAAACGACGTGTTTTATTAGGATCCTTTTAAACATTGTGCAGTGATTGATGAACCACGTATCCAAGATATCATTGTTTATCCTATCAGATTTGCCTGTTATAACCTCTGCTAGATGTTTTCTTGCAGAGAAATATTTGTAAAATCGTCCAACTTTTTGGTTATTTCTTTTTCAATTTTGACGAGATGGTTAAAGTCATGCATCTGGAACAGCCTTCGCATCCTAAAGTTCATTTGATAAATGATGAAGTAGACAATAAGTGCTCCTTATTTGTATGTGAAAGTAAATAAAGGTGAAAAACTAATATGAGCTGTATTTCAGAAGGTTATGTCTTTTATATTGAGTTTTTTTTTTTTTTTTTTTGCTAAAGCTATTTTATCAAGGATTTAGCATGGTGTTGTATAAGGTAGCAAGATACTTAATTTCTGCCTTATACTCTATATATGCGATGCTACACTGTCTTAAATCTGTCAGTACTTCATGAAGAGTACTCATATTTGATAACTTTTAGCTGTTGGTTCAGGTATATCAGATAACTTGTGATGCAAGAACCTAATTTTTTTTGGATTATTATTAAGTAACCTGTTGTCAGTTCAGTGAGCTTATTTCCTCAATTTCATCTTCTCGTGCCCTTTACCCTTGAGGAAGGACCTAAATGGTCCATGTGACTTTCTATCTGATGGAAAAAAGTTTTTGCCATTGTTTTAGGCCATCTGTACTTGGCTTATACGTGGGAGCTTTAGGGTAGCAGAGCAGTGTCATGTAATTAGGCAAACTCCAACCAAAACATCAGGAACGGTTCTTTACCACCCCTTTTGAATAAGATAACATCGCTTGCAATTAGTCAAAAAAGTTTGGTCTCTCAATTTGGCTTCTTGGGTTGTTCGAAACAATTTTCTTATCAAGCTGAGAAAGCCAATGCCATAGTCTTAGCCGTATTTTCTACCGTCTTACCAGTGGAAAGATGAACTACACTAGGTCAATAATGCAACAGACTTTCTTTATTCGAGAAATTTTCAGTTGTTAGCTGATGATATAGTTTGTTCTAGTTTTGATTCAGAGAATTAATGTTCTGTTTGCAGTTCTCAAATCTGATCTGATGGCTTCGCTGAACAAAGAGGTTAAATCCCTAGACGAAGATAGCTGGATGTTTGATGGACCTAGGTCTCGTATTCACAGGATTTCTAGGCCAGGTAGCTCACGAAGAGCAAAAATGACAGTATCGTTCATTTAGGAAACTTGGTGATAATCTTCTTTTCATTTAGGTGACATTATGATAGTGTACTTGATGCATTACTACTGTGCATTTACAGGTCGCCTTCACAAACATGTAGAAGTTGGAAAGCAGAAATCTAAGTTGGCGGCCACATTAAAATGAGGAATGTTTTCTTGTGCAGAATTGCAGTATAATGTAGCCTTTTATGTGAATTATTTGTACTAATAATTTTTTACTGTTAATTTTTGCTACAATGATTTTCCAGAAGCGTGAATTCCATGTGAGATTTTGTTAAATTTAGGAAATTATCCTTTCCGTTTCAGATATAAATGTGTATTGTACTCCTAATGTAACTACATAGCCCAGATGAGCGATAACGAGTAGGTACTCTATTTACTAATAGATCGATCTATATGGACAAAAAAAATATGATGAGATGTTTTCCTTCAACAAAATTGGTTTCTAAGACTATTTTATGTCTTATTTTCTTATAAACGTAGAGTTGCATCAGTTTTTCCAAACTTACATTGTATTGGTAAGTGTTTAGTATCACCATGTCATGAGCTTATTTCGTATTTAATTCTTTTATTCCACACTTGCGATTTATTAGGAACGGTTAATTTCGCTACGAAAGTTGGTAGACTTAGATTTCCAATCACAATTTTAGTCTATTCTAGTGGACGGTTGAATTGGTTGTCAAATATTTGTATGTAATGTATGTATATTATATTTATATCCTACAAATACTTGGTTTTTGTTTTTTCTTTTAAATTTGAATAATCACTTATACATATTTCACAAAATTTGAAACTCTGATATTCCAAAAGAAGTTATTATTATTTGCACTTTACAGCAAGAAATTATCCTTTGCAGTGTGAACTTCGTCTTTTGTAAATGCAAAAGTTACCAAAAAAATTATACACGGATTTTCTCCACATCGTATACGTATTTCGTCTTTTGGGAATGTAAAGTTACCAAAAAAGAACAACACGAAATCCTTGTTGTCCTCAGGCGAGTTTCTGCCATTCAACTACATACAACTTGCCGAAGAAACTACTCTTACTAGAAGAACTGGACCTAAACATTACTTAATCCAAAGAAAATACAATGAGTGATCGTAAAGGAAAATGCATGCTAAAATAGAACTTACTGACGAAATTAGACGAAAACAAGGCTAAAGGAAATTTGAAAAGAGAAAACCAGACACAGTAGAAATTTCGAAAGTCATTTTCTGGGGTTGGGTTACAAGAAATATTTTCAAGGAAAACATCTTTCACCCAATGGGAGAAAATGACTACCCTTACTCTTAGACTCTTAGTGCTCCAACCAACATACATTGCAATCATTCTTTAATACTAAAAAATTTCAACACTTCCTGTTTGCAACATCATAATTATCTTAATATATATACCATCTCAAAAAAAGAAATTTTCTATAAATATTTTTACTTGAAAATTAGTTTCTGGTCTCCGACTCGATACCTGATGAGTCATTTTTCAGAAAATAGTTTTTGGGAAATGTTCAGAGTTTTGCCAAACACACGAGCATGAAAATGGATAACTAAAACCAAGTTGTTTCTCTTAAAATCTGCAGTGAAAGACCCCCAGCAAGCTACGGATCTCAATCTTGCATTGACTTGGTACATGCAGGATAAGTTCTCTCTCTCACAATGGCAGAACTTTTCCAATTGCCGCCTTGAGAAAGGTTCTTAATTGTACTGAAGACTGAGAATCTAATTAACTACTAGTACTAAATTACTTGCTAACAGACTAGTCTAACAAAAGGTTAAGGCATCTTCCTAATAACAACATCAAAAGTTTTGTAACTTCTACGTACTTATGAATTCAAATGACCAGAGAGCTTATACAGGGAGAAATTAAAAAGGGGAAAAGGAAGTGTCCGACATAGATTTAGGCATTTAGCATGGTGGATCGATTCAGCTTTATGCAAGGAAGAAACAAAAAAATGGAGGTGAACTCCATAAGACTCATCCAGATCATGAAGCTTTTCCATATATGAAAAGAAATCCAGTGACAAAGGTGAAAATAGGTATTAGAGCTACTATCTTATGGGAAGTTTCCCGTGACCCAATACACTAAGAGATGAGATTTCTGGATTACCTCAGGTACATCTTCTCGGTGACTGATCATACTTTTTTAGTGTTTGATGTTAGTAGCCCCATTTGCTCAGTAAGATGTTCCATATGCTGAACATTGTACCATCCATTTCCTAGCAGCTCTGTTTCAGTAGTCTTATCATTTTCTGTTTCAACCGAACCCATCTCCTCTGTCTCAGTAGGAGGGTATAGGCTTTGAAGAAACTTTTCCCAGGAGGGATCACCCACACTAGGAGGCTCTCCAATATCGTCAACCAAAGCACTTTCCCACTTGATTTGAAGGTCGGGGGGGAAAATATCATTTTCCAATGGCAGTTCTCCATTTCCCCAAAATGTGGGATCCATGAAAGAATCATGGCCCCTCTCTGTTCCATTAATATCCATATTGTTTCCAGGCACAATTTCTTGTAACTGTGAGGGCATAGGCATAATCATATCTGATGAAAACGGTACAATAGGTGGCAAATCTTGAGCTCCAACCGGGGAACTGCTCTCTGAAAACTGAATGTTGGCAGACAATGAACTTTGTCCTGCAATAGCTGAAGTTGTACTTGCAAATGGCTGCGAAAAAGCAGGTGAAACTTCCTGAAGAGTGACTCCTGAAATTCGACTGTTACTTCTGCCATCAAATGCATCACCAATCGGTGGACTTTCAGGACTGTTGCTGAAGTTCTCTAACCTAGGAGAAGAATCTAATTTCGTTATATGTGTGAGCATTCCTTTCGCTGTCTCATTCATTATAGGTTGGTACTTCACAAGCTGTCCATCAGCAGGGCTAACAGAATGATCATCTGAAGGAAAATCTTGTCTAATCCTGCGTTTCTTCTTTCCTTCCATCTTGCGCTTATTGTTGTCATTTTGCTGCTGTACAAACTGTGCCATGAATCCAGGGCTGTTAACAGCTTTTGCCAGGAAAGACATCATCTGTTGCTGCCGCTGCTCCATAATCTGAAGGTTCTGCACCATGTTTTGCATCTGATTATCAGTAGTCTGCTGGTGTTGTCTCAGCTTAACCAGCTCTTGCATAAGCACATTCTTGTCCCTTTTCAGCCACTCAACCTCTTTCTCAAGCCCAAAATTTCCAACCTCGACACAAGCCCCAACTGACGCACTCTGACCATGCAGCTGCTGCTGCTGCTGTCCATGAGCAGGCTTGCGCCTGCTAATATTTTTAAGCAGATGCTTTTGACCTCTTATGAATCCATCATTAGAAAATTTCCAGAGGTCCGAACCAACCTTTCTAAAGCCCTGTTTGTAGCACAAGAAAGAGAAATATTATAAGCCTGACTTGAGGTTCACTATTAAAATATTACTCTAACGTGGGGTAATTAGTCAAGTAGGAAAAGAAAAAGGATATTTCACAAGTGACTTCACATAATCACCATGACTTGCTAACCTTACCTTAATACCCTGAAGAAAATCTACAAATAATTAGAGCTCTGTTCAAACTCAATATAGCACCTTATCTCCAAATCAACTTTTAGGCAGAAAGGAACAGGAAAATATCTATAGCCTTAAGAACAAGTATGATGAGATGGAAGCTTAAGAGTAATGCAAACTTAGGATGCATTTGGAAATAACACATTATCTAATAGCTCCTATATAAGGAACCACTTTGTATTGAGTTTTTTATTATAAAAAAAGTAGTGCTCGTTCTTTTTTAACTAGGTACCAAAATAAGGAGGAAAGACATCTGCAATACACTCATTGTTGAAGTTATCAGGCAAGTTTAAGAGGAAGTTCATTTATAGTATAAAAAGAATTGTTTTAGTCTCATCAACAAGTCAGTGAATTGACATACTAGGAGCCTCAAGTCGATGAGGCTAAAATAGTGACCCAAAGAGCTCACTGTTCTTTGATGCATGCACCCACGTGTGACATCACTATCCCTATCACTCACTGTTTCGTAACTTCACAGGCCACATGTGCAGATATTATCGTGTGTGTACGTCAACATTATTTCTGCATTCTCAGTCCACAACAGTAAAACGTGAATCTGGATTGAACCCAAGCATGTTGAATGCTCTCTCTTCTATCAACATTATATACTGCCTCCATCTAGCTGTATAAATTAATAATATTACCATCACTAGAGTTGGTGAAGAAGGGATTAACTGTTGGAAATCCTTTTTCCTAACATTAACGCACTGAAACAGCCTCTTTCACCGACTTCTAGACGAAAGAGTAGCAATGACTAAAATACTTTTGGGGATATAGATTACTCAGTCACCACAAGTATGGACATCTCTTAGAGGGAAATTTACTCTGCATATCCTGGAGGGACTGTAGGCTGATTGACTACCACTTTCAGTAGTAACACCATGTAGAGAAAACAAAAAAGGGTTACTTTGTCCAAATCTTGTAGCTCTTGTTGAAATTCTTTTAGTCTGAATACAATTAATATGCACCTAATGAAAGAGAATTAAGTAAATAAATAAAAGTGTGTTCTCTCCAACGACTTAAACTTTTATATAAGGTAGTCGTGACACACTTGAACATGGTAGCAGAACAAACAAAGATATGGGATCAAGTCTTACCGCCGCCTATCGTTTAAAAGAATTTTTGCGTGCTTACGGATGAAACCACTAAAAATGTAGCAATCAAATATCACCTGACGTTGTGAAATGACATTTTAACTAATCAAGACTAATGAAATCCCTATAAAATATTGTCGCTATCAATTCAAAGTTTCTCGATAACAATCCACTTTCTACTCGAATTAAAAATTAAAATAGTTAATAATTAACATTTCAGCTCAAATTCAATAAATGCCAAGCATAGAACTAAAAATCACCAAATAACACAAAACCAGAACAGTTAAATCAGATAAAACTCAACTAAGACCAAGAGAAATGCATACATAAGTGTTCAACTGACGAACGAAGCTGGAGAAGTTACTATGCTTAAAATACTTGGGCAGTAACTGCTTGGCGAACTCCGGTGGATCCCAAATCACAAAGCTACTATCGGTAGGACTCCACGAAACAATCTTGTCAGTACTCGGATCATCAACCATATCATAAGTCTTCATCAAAAAAGGTGGTACCGCATTTGAGCTAGGCATCGGCGCCGGTGTTATTTCCGGTACCGGAGAACCTCCTCCGACGTCCATTGAATTAGAACCTATTCCTAAACGAAGAAATTAAATTTTCAATTAGTTAACACAACGCTGATCATATATAAATTCACAAATACACAGGGTTTTGGGGATTAGGACGGAAAATTGGAAGAAGAAAAACTAAGTTTTAGAGAGAGAAAGACGATTGGGTATTAAAGTGGAGAGAGAAAGTAGTTTGTACGGCGAGGGAAGAAGAATTGGGTATATATATCGGAGGGAAAAGGGAAAGAGAAGTTAGTATTTTTGTTTTTCTTTAAGGAAGTCTATAATTGTAGTCTTTTTGGCCCACATTTTGGAATTTTGGAAGGTTAAAAGTGCAAAAATAATAATTAAAATTGAGATATTGTTAAATATTTTAGAGAAAAAAAAGTATTAAATAGTATTTCATTTGAGAGTCTAACTCGATTAAATTTTTAGCTAAATGAAAAAGATTAATTTTTAAAATTAATATTAATTTTTTAAAAATTATATAAAAAAATGTATAAGTTATAATTTTTTTATATTAATATGATGAAAAAATATTTTATATTATTTATTAAATTTTGTATAATTTTATTTTTGAAAAATAAAATATAACAAGTAAAAGTGATCAGAAGAGTAGATTTTCCCAAAATATTTATACATATTCTTTGAGGAAATACTTTTAGCATCACTTTCTATTGGGAAAAGTATTTATTATATATACTTTGAGCAAATATTTCTATCATCACTTTCTGCTGATAATTCAATATGTAATTATTGTTCAAAACTATTTTTTAAATTCATTATCACACAAATATTTTCTCTATCTTGAAATAATATACTTCTTACAACAAATTAATTTTAGATATTTGACCAGATAAATTATATGATTGTATTTGGTATAAACAAAATGTTCTTAACAAAAATATCTTTTAGAAAAGAAAATCGTTTTGAATTTATCCTTTTTCATTTGATAAGCATGTTAAAAAGACAATAACCACTAACATACGTTGTGATATAGTGATAAAACTGTTTCACCCTTAATTAAAAAGTCTCAAATTAAAATATTAAGGAAATGTCACCCCTACAAGCCCTACAATATGCAATTCAAATTTAGTCGGATTGCAAATGTGAACTTCGGACAACATATAGAAACAAAAAAAAAGTCTTAAAATTTATCAATAATACTCCCTCCATTTCTATGTAATTATCACCATTTTAGATTTTAATGTCCTTAAAAAATTAGGTAAAGTTATATTTACATATTTATTTAGTGTTCTTTCAAAATAATTTTTTAATAATGAACATAAAATAATTTATTTTAATTAATTAATTTAATCAATATACATAAATAAATTAATATACATAATATTTCTATATTGATCAAATTATCTTTTTGGCTAGAATTTAATCAGAACGAGATTTTTTTAATATAATTTTACTTTTTTAAAACATTTTTATTCATTTAGCTTTAAATACCTTATACTAAAAATAAAATAAAATCATTTTAAAATAAAAAGATATTATAATTTTTTTATTTTTTCTTAAATTCTGATTAAATTTTCTAAATATTTAGCACTTTCTCTCTCCTGAAATATCAAAGTTTAGAAGATATAAATAGAAACAGAGAAAGTGGCAAACTGGCAACTATGAGGTAGAATAAGAATGTGAGTGGACAGGGGTGGTGGAAGTTGGCAGCTTTCAAAAGCATTGTGCTTAGATTACTGAAAATTGTTTTTTTTTTTTAATATCTTCGATGTGGGTTATTTTAATAATTTAAAAAAAATGTTTTTTCTATTTAACTGTTCTATTTTGTTTTCCCTCTTTTTTTTTTCTTCATTCCTTCCTTTTATTTGTGCAAAATTCAATTAAGTTTTATGATAAGAATGTATTTGCATCAAATATATATTAAGCTAATTTTAAAATTAATTTTAAAAATTAAAAAATTCAAACAAAAAGTATATATATCATTCAATTACTATTAAATGATTTATATATATATATATATAAAGTTATATTAATAATGAAAATTTTAAAATTTGCTCCTGCGTAAGTCATATTTTCGTTAATGGTTGGAAATTGGGCCTTTGCTAAACTGACACATTTGTCCTTTTATTTATAAAATAAAATAATTCGCCTGATTTTAGTCATCGAAAGGAGGACATAAATGATAATTTTCCTCCGTTACCTTCATAGGCAATATTTCGACTTTTTCCCAAAATACAAAAAGGAAAACACATTAACTTGATTTCTTGTACGTTAAGAATACTTATGTATTAACTCTTAAGAACATGCATCTACAAACACCTTACAAGTAATTTGGCAAGCTGTTATATATAATGCAAGTCCGATTATGTGATATAAAATTATAATTTTATTTGAATATATGATATATTAAAATGTTTTTATGTAATATGTTTTTTTATTGACATAAAAAATTTATACGTTGTAAAATTATTAAAATTATTTTAATTCTTTATACAAATTTATCAAATAAGTATAAGTTTATAAGATCGCATAATAAACTAATTCTTAAAAAATACAATATTTATTGATCAAGTTTTAGTTCAAAAAATAAAATATAAGTTTTATTGTACTATTCTTTAATATAATTCTCCAACATAGTACTGACAATCTTCTCACGTAATAAATCAGGATTGTTAGTTTGAACCATTTGTTCGACAAAATTAGTTGTTACATATATTTGATAAAAGTAACGAATTTGGTGAATGTAAATAGTAGAGTAGAAATTGATTTGAAGTAATAATAAGTTTTATGTTAGTGAAAATAATAATTATATGAGATCTAAATGGTTTAAAAAGTAATGATATGAATTATAAATTATATTTACATACATATATATATATATATATATATAGTAAAAACTTGTGAGTCAATTTTTGTATTTCAAAAATTTAAGACGAAGAATTAGAGATTATATCTCATGACATAAAATGAGATGAAATTAATATGAAATATCGTGATTTCAAATTGTTTTGTTCTTCTATAATCTATAAATAAGAAAACAATTCAGTTTACATATATTACAATTTCTTTTAGTTATATCTGTTAGTTATTTGATATATATTTTTCAATTATTATTATTATTATTTCATAAAAAGTCATTGATATGAAGGCTATAATATTTTAATCAAATACTATAAAAACATGGAAAATATAAATTTATACTTATTGCATTCCATAAAAGAAAAACTCAGGATGATTAAATTTATTTACGCTTATGAAATCTAGTATACTTTATATAAGGTATATTGGAAAAAAAAAACTTTAAATGGGTTTTGTTATATCATTTGGTTGTGTTTTGTTATATATAGTGTCTTGATCCACTACTTTGTTGTGTTTTGTTATAGTCTTTTGCAAATGAATTTTAGTTGTTTGAAATGTATTTTTCTTAAAAAACATTGAATATAATTTAAATGACATTATTTTTATAAAAATAAATTTAGGACATTATTTTTATAAAAATAAATTTAGGATGATATATATATATATATACACTACTTTGTTGTGTTTTGTTATAGTCTTTTGCAAATGAATTTAGTTGTTTGAAATGTATTTTTCTTAAAAAACATTGAATATAATTTAAATGACATTATTTTTATAAAAATAAATTTAGGATGATATATATATATATATATATATATATATTATGTAGTGATAACAATGTTTGGATATTTTCTAAATACAACTTCAAATTGTAATTCTTTTTGATGATCAAACTCTTATTTTAAAATAAAATGGAAAAAAAAAATACAAAAATATAAAAATAAAAAACTCTCATGAGTCATGACCAAATAGGTCCTAATATTGCATTATTTAGACAAATAATGAAGTGAATAGTGCTTTTTGTGAAAATGCAAGGATGATTACGAGTATAAACACAAAGATAAAGGTCTATTTTGAACATTTAGAAAAATTAAATTTAATAATGAAACCCCCTCTCTGCTCACTCCTTTTTCAGCCAGTGTTCTCCTGGTTCCAATTTGGCGGGAAAAAAAATGAGCTCGTCGGCGGTTGAGCCGGAATCTCCCGATCTAGTGTGCCAGCTTGACAACGTTCAAGGCGTCGTCGATGCTCTCACTTCCGTTCGCTGGAAACGCCAACAGGTTCCTTCTTCAGCTTCTTTTGCAGAACAAAATACTTCTAAAATTCATATTGTATCAATAGTTTTCTGTTTACTCCGTCACTGACTCAAAATTTCCACCAGGATGCAGTCTTAGAGTTATCGGAACACGGCATAGTGTTAATTGTTGAGGAAACCGCTTGTCTTCAGGCCAAAGTTTACTTGCAACGAGAGGTTTCTAATTTTTTTATTATATGTGAATTTGTAGCCTTCTGATACTGAATTAGGTGTTTATTATTTTGTGTAGTTATTTGTTCGGTATGAATATAGCGCAGAAGGGAGGCCGCGTTTTGGAGTGAGCTTAGGGTTATTTGTTGATTGTCTGAATACATTTTCAGTTCAAGGACATTCAAGTGCTATTGAACTACGCTATCCTGGTCCTGATATGCAACTTCTTCTCAAGTAATTATCCTCCAAGCCTCGTTCTCTGTAATTAGGTTGTCGAATAGCTTTTGGCACCTCCACTCCATTTCTATGCTCTTTTTGAAAATGCTCCATTGGTTTATCTAGGGTTGTTTAATCAAATGCATTTCAATTGAGAGTACAATTTGAAAGATTGACACAGTGAATCTAGACAAAAAGACGAAGAAGACAGAAAAAATGACATCTTTAGGTTTTTGCGCCCCACTTTCCCATGTGAAGTCAGGGCAAGATCTTCTAACATTTGAAGTTAATGGGGTGCACCTCTTGATATAATGTGCATATTTAAAAAGTTCCTTTATAATTTCTATATATGTTTATAGTGTTCGAGTATGATACAGTGAGCGCACTGCTTATATGCTGGATCCACCTTTGGTGTCGAGGTCATACCAACTTACGTGGCATTTTAATTAGAATAAATGTGAATTAGTGATAGGAAGTCTTTTTTTTTTTTTTCATTTATGTGCATGGCTTTCTATACATCTGCCTTTTATTGAGCGGAAGTCTAGAAAGACCTCAATAAAGAGTGAAATGGGAGTTGTCAATGTTTAAGTAATTGAGTAGTTCTGCCCTTAAATCAATGTTGATGAATCACATCTTTACAAGTTTTGTTATGTGTTAGCCTTCCCTTGACTGATAGAGGAGTTCTGCAGAATCTAGGAAGCAAATCACTTTATCTTAGGCACATTTCTGCTTATTACCAAGTCTTCATTCACTGGATGGAGCTCCATCGACTAACTTTAAAGTTTTGTAACCTATTTTCTAATTCTGGGGTTAGGTCTGTTGAATCTTCAGATTCTTGTACTTATGCGGAAATCAGAACAAGGATTCCTGATACAATATCATGGGACTACAATTTTGAACCTGCTGGAAGTAGTCCTCTCAGTTTTACTGTGAAGGTAAATATTCTCTTTGGCAGCAATTGAAGGTAGTAAATCCAGGTATATGGTCATTGGTGACCCCCAGCTCCACAAAACACATATATCTTTAGGCTTCACATCTTATGCTTTCACACTAGACAGGATGGACTAAAGAACATATACTAATCGTAAGTCACTTAGAGGAACTCACTTTTGTTTCCTAATATTTACTGAAAATTGAAATTCTGCAATTGTTCTTTTATTTAGTCTTGGGAAATAAATGCTATCTATCAGGTCAGTGAGTATATCAAGCTACGTGATTGAATCAGGTTGTAGGCAGGCTTTCTGTGATGTTTGTTATAAAGCTTGGCTTCAATTTCTTCTAAGAGCTGAGGAATAGAAAACGTCTTAAACATTATAATATCTGGTCTGTATTCAAGCAAAGTATATGTTCTTTCTCCCAGGACTGTACATTAGGTAGTATTTCATCATTGTTCTACTCTTTTATCATTTGAGTTAAGGTTGCAGGGAAACTTCCACAAGGAAATTTGTCAAATATCCAAAAATGTTAGTATTTCATCCACACTTCCGTTTTGTGATAGATTGGTTATTCCAATACTTTGACATGGAACTTATGCTTCTTTTGTTGCACGAGGAAGAGTTCACAATATGTTTTGCATGCCATGAATGGGGTTCTTTTGTTGGTTTTGTATTATTTCAGACCTTGAGTGCTAGGTTATTGTAAGCGGTAAAAAAAAATCATGGACAAATTCCCTGATTTTTATATGTTGAAAGATCAATATAAAATGTTTTCTTTGTTGGTAGAGTTACAAACCATTAGCTTTCATATTTCCCGGCTCAAACACTTTTACATTACTGCAGATGGCCTAGGCAAAAAATAAATTTGGAGTGAGGCGTTTCTTTGCATTTGTCATTTTGTCTAGTATTTGACTTCTTCAGCAATCTGAGATTTTGAACAACTGAACAGGTCTTTAGTACCACAGATTCAGCTCAGTCTGCTAGTGCACTACACACACTATCAAACTAACCCCATTTCCAGTTCCTTGTTCTATAGAACTTTAAACTTGAATTAAGGTTTAGTATCTTGACGGCATTTGATTAGTTGAGTGTGAAATTATCTATCTCCATATGGTACGCTCTTTCAGGAGGCTGCATCTGGAAATTAACCTAACTTTCTGCTATTGTATATTGTGGACTTTTTGTCCCTGATACTTGAAACAAATGTGTGCTAATGCCCATCAACCAAATTATCTGCTAATGATGCCCCAGAAGCAGCTGCTTGGGTTCAGAACTGTTGTATCCTATTTTGAAAAATTTGTCAGTGACCCTGGTCATTTGCAGAAGCTATCAACAAATCCAAGGGTAGTGATCCGTTCTTCTGGTTTCCTCCCCATATTCTCTCTTGAGTTTGTTCAAAAAGGAGGGAAAGGGAAAGAAAGGTAGGTTAATAGCGAAAAGGAATATAAAAGAGGAATTGAAGGAGACCAATTTTATTTCCTTAGTTTGGTTCCAGGGGATTTGAAGAGGGAAGAAAGTTGTATTCGTGGCCTTCCTCTCGAAGTAAAGTTGTACTCTTCTTCCATGTTTTTGAAGTTAAACTTGTTTTATTCCTCCTCTTACATTCCTTGTGCTTCTAAATGGTAAAGCAAGAATCAAAAAGAAAACTTAGAAGTTTTATTGATTTTGTCAATTATTGGCTTGCTGGTACTTCAAGTCAGCTTAAGCGAGCTTTCTGAAGTTACCTTCACATTTTTATAAGTGTAAAGTGAAATGAATTCATACATGAAATGTATTTTCTGTCCTTCATTCTATGACAAAGTTAGCTAATCGGATTGTGATTGGTTGAAGTCTCATTCCTTTAACATTGAGCTAATCATCACCATATCATTGGTTCAATTGATAGTCCGCAGCTCTAAAGGAAGCCATTGATGACCTTGAGTGGCCAGGATCAAGCATTCATCTTATCCTACAACCTACACCACCATCGGTTACCTTTAGAGGTGAAGGCCATGGTGACTTACAGGTACGGCTTGACCTGATATTTCAGTTGTATTCTATCCTCATGTTCTCTACCCTCATCTGTTTTTCCATTCATTTTTGCAGATAGACTTTATGTGCCAAGCGAACACGGATCTTCTGGTTGCATTTCATTGTGATCGTGAAGTCTCTCACAGGTTTCTCTCCTGACTGAGTGTGGAGGAGTAAGAAGCCACATGCTTTACATTTGTGCTAGACTGTATGATCTGATCAAGACCTTCACATGGACAGGTATAAATACAAATTCCTCCGTGCTACAACCTCAAACATACCCAGCAGTGTCATTCGGGATAATCGAGGAAGTAAACTGACCATTGGTAGAGGGGGAATGCTCAAAGTTCAGCATCTGGTCTCAGTTGCAAAACCAGCAATACCACACCCCCATGTCGATTCTGCCAGCTATCAGCAACCCAGCCGTATTGCTTATATTGAATTCTTTGTCAAGCCAGAGGTAGACGAAGACGATGCTAATGATACATAGATGATAGGAGGCTGTTGCTTAACAAAATTAGTTGCTAAATGTGAAATGTTGGGAGAAAAAAAAAGTAGGGACCGAATTTATTTCGGGGATTTTGAACCCGACGTGAATCGAACACGCAACCTTCTGATCTGGAGTCAGACGCGCTACCATTGCGCCACGGATCCCTGTTGGTTTAGAATACAATTAATTTACTTTATCCAATACAACAGTAGCATGTTATGTCAAATAATATTATGTTTATAATCCAGGTCTCAGCGACTGTCTAAGCCTTATAAATTATTAAAGTTTAGGATATTTATACTGATTTAAGGTTTAGTTTGACATTTTAAATAGGATTATAGTTGGAGCATACAAAAGGTATGCGCTCTATAATTTGAATCAAAGACTTAAAGTTTATTTTTTGTGGTCATTCACTCAACTAATAACTTTTAGGATACAAAAAGATAGGTACTTTATAGTTTGAATCAAAACTTTTAAGTTAATTTTTCAGAAAGTAACTCAATTTTGTTTTGTTGGACATAAAAGTCATTCGACTAGTGTTAATATTCTGAGAAAGACACTCAATTTTATTTTAGAACACAAATTTCACTCAACTAATAATAATTCACTAAGATTTCAAGGAAGGTTTGTTGGAAACCAAAATTGGTCGCAAATGTGTTTGTCCAGGATATGTCAAAATTGATTTGACATGCACTTTAGGCACATTGAAAGTCGAACAAATTAAAGTTTTAGCTTTTGGAATTATATACTAGTATAAAGTGATGAGCATATTTTAGTAAGGAATGTTTGAGTGAGTGTTGTCAAAGCAATGGCCAATGATTGCCTAGTAAGCACCAAAGTATTATGTTTAGAGCTTCACAAAACCAATTAAACAATATCTTCATACCAAACAAATTTTTAAATCTCTAAATTTAGTATCTAAATTTAATAACAATATAGTATCTAAATCTGGGATCTTCTTCTAACTTTGACAAGGCAAGTCCAGACTAACGTATTTACACTTTTTGTAGAATTTGGATGATGACAATTCTATTAGAATTAGAGAAATCAGAAAATCATGAATCGAGGGGCTAACATAAAATGTTTATATCCAACTATGGTCTACAAACAAGTATAATTCATCTGTATATACGTAATAGAGTTTCATCGATCAATATTAATGATTTTCTATGAGCAATTATAAAAGTTGACTTTTAATTATTATAATTATGATGTTTGAATTAGCTTGCACGTATTATAAAAAGACCGATCTAAACACACGAAAAGATCGATAATAAAGTTTCATCAATCAATATGATGATTTTCTATGAGAAATTATAAAAGTTGGCTTTTATTTATTATAATTATGATGTTTGAATTAGCTTGCACGTATCACAAAAAGACCGATTTAAACACACGAAAAGACCGATAATAGAGTTTCATCAATCAATATTGATGATTTTTCTATGAGAAATTATAAAAGTTTGCTTTTATTTATTATAATTATGATGTTTGAATTAGCTTGCGTTTATCACAAAAAAGACCGATCTAAACACAAAGAGACCGATAATAGAGTTTTATCGATCAATATTAATGATTTTTCTATGAGAAATTATAAAAGTTTGCTTTTATTTATTATAATTATGATGTTTGAAGTAGCTTACACGTATCACAAAAAGACCGATCTAAACACACAAAGAGACCGATAATAGAGTTTTATCGATCAATATTAATGATTTTTCTACGAGAAATTATAAAATTTAGCTTTTATTTATTGTAATTATGATGTTTGAAGTAGCTTTCGCGTATCACAAAAAAAATCGACCAAAACACACAAAAAAGACCGATAATAAAGTTTCATCAATCAGTATGATGATTTTCTATGAGAAATTAGAAATGTTTGCTTTTATTTATTATAATTATGATGTTTGAATTAGCTTGCACGTATCACAAAGAGACCGATAATAGAGTTTCATCGATCAATATTAATGATTTTTCTATGAGAATTATAAAAGTTTGCTTTTATTTATTATAATTATGATGTTTGAATTAGCTTGTACTTATCACAAAGAGACCGATAATAGAGTTTCATCGATCAATATTAATGATTTTTCAATGAGAAATTATAAAAGTTTGCTTTTATTTATTATAATTATGATGTTTGAATTAGCTTGCACGTATCACAAAAAGACCGATTTAAATACACAAAAAAATCGATAATAGAGTTTCATCGATCAATATTAGTGATTCTTCTATGAAAAATTATAAAAGTTTGCTTTTATGTATTGTAATTATGACGTTCAAATTAGCTAGCACGCACACAAAAAGATCGATCAAAAATTTTAAAAAAATATAGGGACCGAATTGTTTCGGGGTTGTTGAACCCGACGTGAATCGAACACGCAACCTTCTGATCTGGAGTCAGACGCGCTACCATTGCGCCACGGATCCCTGTTGTCTAGAAATATCAATTATTTTAAATTTATTAAATAACAACTCAAAAGAAATGTATACTGGGCGATGGCAAAAAATTAGACAGGTCAGCCAATGAACTTATTACTTATTAGGATATTTTATTTCAAAATATAAATATATATATATATATATATATTCACTAACAGAAGTAATTTCACATTTTATATTTTTGTTATGAAGCTAGCTTGGAGTAAGGTAATCTGCATGAAAAATAACTTTAAGATCCATTTTGTTAATGAGTTCAAATTATAGGAAAAACTGTCGGTGCATCTGAATAATATTAGTACATAATAAAAACGTGAAGATACGATAAAAAAATAATAATATAACTTACAATATTATTGTATTTTTTCTTTTATTCTTTCAAGTGAGGTACACAATTTTCTATTTAAAATTCATCTTCACATATGGAAAGAAGCATCTTCATTCAAATATGTATATAATAATCTCCATGAATTAGAGCGCTATTAAAACATCCACATGGGTTGCATTATTGTTCAAGGATATTATAATAATAAACTTCTTCCTTTTTTTTTCTTTTAAGAGTTGGTATTTATATTAATTTTCGATTAAATTCTTATTCACATTGAAAAATCTCATATTTAAGGAAAAACACTAATTAATAAAGATGACTCTATATATAACATGACTCAAATTTAGAACTTCTGATTAAAAATGAAAAGAATACCTAATACTCCACCACGTTCCTAGTTAGTTGTTGACTTGTTTCAACTTTCATATGTTCCCTCCGAAAAACTTAGAAAGACTCATGTAGAGTAAATATCTCAAAAGGTCACATAATTATGTGAAAAATTATTTGAGAAAGTCACTCAATTTGATTTTGTATCAATAAAGTCACTAAACTTACACATTTTTTTTAGAAAACCATTATAACCAAAAGATAAAAGAGATATTTGCATAAATCACCCTACCCTACAAGTTTAGTTTTGTAATACTTACTTTCATCTTAGTTTATAATATTATTTATACTTACCTCTCTTTTTTTATTAATAAATTATTTTCTTAACCAATTGTTATAAAATAAAATTATGAATTTGACTTCCCTCCCATAAACTTTTTTTTAAGTCAACTACAAATCTAGATAAGAAACATATGACTTAACCATAATTAAGTGAATAAGCTTTGAACAAATAATTTTTAAACTTTGATAAGAAAAGATATTCCCTACTAATCTTAGAATAACTTATGTTTTATATTCAATTATCAATCTCGCTCATTATTTAATCACTTTCTGTGTTTGTAAATTTATTTTTAAAACATTATATGAAGAGATAAAAAATAAAAGAAAGAATCATCATCATCACTAATATTGATAAAATCATTTAATAAGAATGGAAAATAGAAAATGCATTAGAATTACAAAGGTAAAACTGTTTACAAAAATACTCCTTTTTAATCTTCTTTTATAAAATAACAATTAAAGAAACTATTATTTTAAAGGGAAAAATATTTTGTAACCCTACTGTTTATAGGCTAATCAAAAAACGTTGATGTGTTCCCGTTTCATAATTTTTATATTTAAATGTAAAAATATCAAAAACAAAAATAATGATATTAATATATCCCTATTAATTAAGTTAAGATCATTATTATAAATAAATAATAAATAAAAATAAATAAGAAATTTATTTTTTAATTTCTAGTTAGTTTTCGACTTGTTTCAACTTTCATATGTTCCCTCCAAGAAACTTGGCTATTGGAAAGGCTCATGTATATTTCCACACATGAATAAAATTAATTAAAATAAAATCAAAGTGATTCAAATTAAAGTGTCATCTCAAAGTTCAAACTAGCTAGCTATAAATAAATGCCCAACGTATCGATTATTTTCACACTAACATCATTCAAATTCACAATGTATTCCTCTAGCCACTACTATCTCTTCCATTTTTGTATACTTTTCATCATATCATCAACTTGTCTAGCTCAAACCAATTTCCATCCCAAAACATTCTTCCTTGCAGTGAAACAAGACCCTTCAACTCTCCAATACATCACTCAAATTCAACAACGAACACCTCTAGTCTCTGTTAAACTCGCGGTTCATATTGGTAGCGAAAATCTATGGGTGGATTGCGAAACGGGCTTTAAAAGCTCAACGTACAAGCCCGCTCGTTGCGATTCAAGGCAATGTGTTTTCGCAAGATCAATAGCTTGCGGAAATTGTAATACCGAAAATATAACCCGGCCCGCTTGTAACGATCCGTGCTACAACATTGTGTCTAACCCGGCTATGAATACTTTCTATTCCGGTGGTGAAATTGCGGAGGATGTTTTGACGGTTCAATCCATTAACGGTTCTTTTCCGGGCCCTTATTCTCGCGGGCCCGTAGTAACTGTTCCCAAGTTTATCTTCAGCTGCTCTCCATCATTATACACCCAAAAATTAGGCAAAGATGTTAAAGGAATGATTGGATTTGGTCAACAAAGTCCAGTATCATTTGTTACTCAACTTGCATCAGTTTTTAAATTCAGCAGACAATTTGCTATTTGCTTGAGCTCATCACCTCAACAAAACGGAATTATTTTTATTGGGCATAGGCCTTATATTTTTGCACTGGGCTATGACCCCTCGCAAGATCTAATCTATACACCTATTATAACCCATCCAAATTTCTTTCTCATCAATCGCGGTTCACCGGAGTATTATATTCAAGTTACGTCCATTACAATTAACGAAAAATCGTTGGTATTAAACAAAACATTGCTCTCGTTGGATGAAAATGAAGAAAACGGAACGAAACTCAGCACGGCCGTTCCTTATACGGTATTGGAGCGTTCTATTTACGATGTTGTGAGTAAAGCTTTTATTAGTGAAATGCCGAAAGAGGTGAAGACTGTACCCGCAGTGCAACCTTTTAAAACTTGTTTTGACTCGACGTATGTTGGTATATCACGCCTTGGATATAATGCACCTAGAATTAATTTGGTTCTTCATAAGCCAAATGTGCGTTGGACTATTACGGGAGCGAATTCGTTGGTAAAAGTTAGCGACCGCATAGTATGTTTAGCGTTTGTGGAAAGAAATCAGACGTTTGAACAGGCGATTGTTATTGGTGGATTTCAAATGCATGACAATCTTGTGGAATTTGATCTTGCTAGAAGAAGAATTGGGTTTAGTAACTCGTTATATTTCCGTCAGACAATGTGTTCGAATCAATTCTATACTATGTGAAACTAAGTTTTTTTTTTTTTTTTTTTTTTTTGTTATTCAATAAGGTTCATGTTTGATGATCTTTTCAATCATGATTTAGTGGATCATGTAATGCAGTGTGTGCGCCATGTGACGCTGAATAAAGTATGGTTTCAAAATTACTTTATATAGTGTGTTTCTCTTTTACATATCTCTATTAATAAAATATTAGTTATGATCAAAATCAATTTTGTAATTAGCCACAATTTCTACTGTGTTAATCTTTATAGTCAACTGTTAGCATCACTAACTACCATCAATATCATAACAACCACCAATTAGCTCCTTATTGACAATCACCATCGTCATTCACTACTATACATCTTCAACTAATTTATCATATTACCATCATTTTTATCGACATCCACAAACTGATAACCAACAACAACAATCATATAGTATATTTATTACTTTTTAAATGAAGATCATTTTTATATATTTAGATGCTCACAAACAAACTTTAATCTTAACAAATATCAATGATGTCTAATAAAGGATATTAATATGAGAAAAACCACCAACAACAACCATATAGTATATTTAATAAATTAAATAAACACAAATATTAATGAGGAAAAAAAAGGTATAGGGACCGAATTTATCATATCACCATCATTTTTATCGACATCCACAAACTGATAACCAACATCAACAATCATATAGTATATTTATTATTTTTTAAATGGAAATCATTTTTATATATTTAAATGCTCACAAACAAACTTTAATCTTAACAAATATCAATGATGTCTAATAAAGGATATTAATATGAGAAAAACCACCAACAACAACCATATAGTATATTTAATAAATTAAATAAACGCAAATATTAATGAGGAAAAAAAAAGGTATAGGGACCGAATTGTTTTGGGGGTTTTGAACCCGACGTGAATCGAAGACGCAACCTTCTGATCTGGAGTCAGACGCGCTACCATTGCGCCACGGATCCCTGTTGTGTTTTAAAGCATTCTTACAAGTATATTTAATAACACTAAACTAATGTCGATTTAATACCGTTCAAAAGTTATTTTTGTTGTAGTGATAGTGGTTGTCTCTTTTTTCCTTTTTAATCAATGCTTACGATACTCATTTTTGATAAAATAATTTGAATTATTTATTGTAAATTGCAATTTGTTTTGGGAGATTCACTACATTAAAAGTGATCATTAACGCCACTTAATTTTTAATTACCACTAAATATGTATTTTTAGCGATAATTAACACTCTTTATATATGTCCCTAATAAAGTCTTTAGTGACATTGATTCTAATGACACTTAATTAATGTCTGTAAAGAATTCACCACTCTTCATTAATGTCAATAAATATTTATTGTCGCTAAAAATTATATTTGTCGTAGTGATTTTACCTTCTTTATATAATGTTGCATCACGGATCTACTCTAAATGGAAAGACCATTTTGAATTCAAAAGAAAATAAGTTTGATAATAATTTCATAGTTTTTATTACACCTCCGTTCATTTTTATTTGTCATGTTGCGTTTTTCAAAAATTAATATGACTAAATTTCAAAGTTAAATTAGATTACATTAATTTTATATTTTAAACAAAAAATTAGACATTCAAAAACTATACTAAAAGTACTATACATTACAATTTTTTGCATATCAATATAATTAAAATATATTGTAAAATATTAATTAAAGTTTTTATAATTTAACTCTTAAAATAAAAAATATGACAATTAATAGTGAACGGAGAACTATACAGTAATAAGACCGTCCTTCAATATTTTGGTCATAGTTAATCTTAGGTAGAACTTAGAATGTTTGGCTAAATTTTCAACTAGTATTGAGGTTAGGAACATATACGTCCTCAATTTAGTGAAGATACTGATGCGTTTCATTTTATATGTCATCTTTTTACTTCATATTTGCATTAAGAAATAATGTAACTTTATCTTTCTTAAATCAACTTTATTAATAAATGACAAGATAATTAATTATTCTATCAAAGATATAATAGATAAAATATGATAAATTATGCATAGATTTTATAAAATAACAAATGTCGTGCTTCAACTATTTATAAAAAAAATAACATAGGACAAAAAGAGTATGAATTACTATATGTAAGACATGATTGCAAGCATTATTTATGTACCACAAATTACAATCACAATTAATGACAAAAATGAACAAAAATTGTAGTCGGGTTCAAATATTTGGTTCTCTCTTTAAATAGATTCAAGTCTACTATGACATAATATATAATGGTCGAGCTTTATAATTTTTGATGTTTCTTTTAAGATACATGGTCTAATAATATAATATAATTCAAATAACTCTGAATAAGTTAAAAAGTAAAAAACTTCACCATTAAAACACATTCCTTCAAAACATATAAATTACTCTCTAATTTTGTGTAATAAATTAGTTGAAGAAAGTCTTTTCTCAAGATTTACTGTTTTTGAACTATACTAACCTCAATACAAACACGATATAATACTTCGTTCTCATCTTTCTTAAACTTTATATATTTTCTTTGTACATGAAACATCACTATTAAAATATTACGAGAACCAACAAAGTATTTTAATTTAATTACCGAAAATCATGAATACATGAAGCTTATTGAACAAGAAATTGAAAACCAAGTTAATTAAGGTCTGATCATCTTCATATTTATTTTTTTGAAGATTCCCGCCTTAAATCATATTTGAAAATTCGTCAAACACCAAACTGAATACGAAATTTAAGAAAATAAAAGTACCTCTTAAGAAGTATAGAATTGATCCGAACACATCGTCTGACGGAAAAAAAGAGAATTAGTAAACCCAATTCTTCTTCTAGGTAGATCAAATTCCACAAGATTGTTCTGCATTTGATAACTACCGATAACAATCGCTTCTCCCATTGCTTTTTTCCCTTCAACAAACGCTAGGCAAAACACTCCCTGTTTTACTAATAACAATGAATTCGCTCCAGTAATTGTCCAAAACACATTCGGATCATGGAGAACAAAATAAATTCCAGGTGCATTGTAGCCCAGGCGCGATATACCAATAAACGACGAGTTAAAACAAGTTTTAAAAGGCGCCACTGGAGATACAGTTCTCACATTTTCCGGCATTTCGCTGATAAAAGCTTTACTTACAGTATCGTATATAGAAGGCTCCAGTACAGTATAAGGAACTGCCGTACTGATTCTCGTCCCGCCTGATGAGAGTAATGTGTTATTCAATGGCAATGTTTTCGCGTTAATTCTTATGGAAGATACATGAAGGTAATACTCTGGTGAGGAGCGAATTATAGGTGTGTAGAAAAGATCTTGCGAGGCGTCAAAGCCAAGTGCAAAGAGATAAGGCCTATGTCCAATAAAAATGATTCCATTTTCTTGAGGTGATGCACTCAAGCAAATAGCAAATTGTCTACTGAATTTAAAAACTGATGCAAGTTGAGTAACAAATGATACTGAACTTTGCTGTCCAAATCCAATCATTCCTTTAACATCTTTGCCTAAATTTTGGGTTAAAAAAGATGGAGAGCAGCTGAAGATGAAATTCGGGATAGTTACAACCGGCCCGCGGGATTCAGGGCCCGTATTGGATCCCTTAATGGATTGGATTGTCAAAACATCCTCCCCGATTTCAGCACCAGAGTAGAAAGTATTATTCAGAGCCGGGTTGGACACAATGTTATAACACGCATTGTTGTTGCAACCGGGCCGGGTTTTATTTTTGGTTTTGCAATCTCCGCAAGATGTTGATCTTGCGAGATTGCATTGCCTTGAATTGCAATGAGCGGGCTTGTACGTTGAGCTTTTGAAGCCCGTTTGGCAATCCACCCATAGGTTTTCGCCACCAACATGGACCGCGAGTTTAACGGGGACTAGAGGTGTTCGTTGTTGAATTTCTGTGATGTATTGTAGAGTTGAAGGGTCTTGTTTCACTGCAAGGAAGAATGTTTTAGGATGAAAATTGGTTTGAGCTAGACAAGTTGATGATATGATGAAAAGTGAACAAAAATGGAAGAGATAGTAATAGCTAGAGGAATACATGGTGAATTTGAATGATTTTAGTGTGTAAATATTGGACTAGATGTACATCAATTTATACTCATAGCTACTTCGTTTCAGTTCAATTTGATCATGTTTAGTTTCATTTTTATTCTATTTAACAAAAAAATATCTTTTTTTGCATGATATATTTACGATCATAAAATTTTAAATTTTAATATCTTTGCGAGCCTTTCCACTGTCTTACTAGAACGTGTTTGCTTTCAATATCATCAATTTATCATAAGTAAATTCTTTAATAACATAACTGCATAAGGATGTATCTTTCCAGATCTGAAGATGAATTTTAAATGGGTTAAAAAATTTGCACTTGCTTAATCATAATTTTGTGTAGTCATCATTCTTGTTAACTCAATATATAATTAATATTGTATAGTGTTAGAATCCATTTTATAGGGTCCCACACATGTTTATCAAGGACTAGGTCAAAGTCAAACTAAGGAAGCTCAAATTGCTATACTATATTTCATTTGTCTGGGAGATTTTATTTTTGTACCATTTTATAAATTTTATTTTTAGTTTGACGAAGTTTTTCAGTAAGATTTTAAAAAGAAATATACTTTTATATTTAACTAGTGAAACTATTCGCGCTTCGCGCGATTATATGAAATATTTATAAGATAATAATATGAAATATATAATATTTAGGTTAGTATCGAATATATAGATAATATTTATATTTCTCCTCGTCTGCGATATCATAGACTTTTTTAAAACATATAAAATATATTTATTTGCTTTGTATATGAATATATTAGAACAAAATATTCACCGTGATGAAGTAAATGAAATAAGGGATAATATGTTGAAATAACAATATATTGTACTAGGTTGAAAATATTTTATATGTTTTAATTTTCTCTATCTTTTCTAGGAGTAGTGATGTTCTATCCAAACTCTGATTTCATCAAAATAATTTTTTTTACAAAAAATTATTATTACATTTGCTTATTATAATTTTTTAATCATTAATTAAATACTTATAAGATTTATGAAAAATGAAGCATATAAAGTCATGATTCATATTTAGTATTAAACTTTACAAGTAAGATGAAGAGACATTAGTTATAAATAATTCAAATGTATAATTTTATTAGCCATTAAATGCATTACTAATTATGTATTGATTTTATTTGTAAAATAAAAAAATAAAAATAAGGTGTCAAAATATAAAAAATGAACAGAGAAAATATAATAATTGGTGACTACATAAAAATTATAAATACATTTCAAAGCAAAAAGAACGACGACATATTGTTAAATACGCAAAAAATGTCATCATGAAAATAATAATATATTTTTCAATTACTTTTTATAATTTATAATAAAAGTGAAACTAATCATCATAAATTTTGTTGTTGTTAAAATGAAATAATTATATTTATTTTTTTCAAAACAAAGAGAAAATAGAATACTAAAGGATCAAATGATTAGCATTGACAATATAATACATTTAGCTAAATTATTTACATAAATCAAAATTTTAAAAACTCTAGCAAAAGTAACTAAGTTGCTAATAAATTTCAAAGTGAAAAAATAATCTCTAATTATGCTTCATTTTTTTTCCTTGTACCATCTTCCTTTGCAAAGAGATCCGTCATCATGTTTTGATCCATATGTCAAACTCTTCATACATGCAACCAACTGAATAAAAAAAAAGCATATACGAATTAAAAATAATTATGTCAAAAGAAAGAACGAAATATAAACCATATTTAATATATTTATATATTATCTTTTCAATAGTAATAACAATACTAAATAATAATTATTTCTTGAAATCTAACAAATATTATAATCAAACTATATTATATATGGAAAACTAACTATTAGAAAGACTAATTGCATACGGACAAAACATTGTTAAGAATTAAAGAGAATTTTTTAATCATACTTACTTGATAAATTATAATACAAACATAAAAATATATATTAAGAAAACATGTCTAAGTACATAAAAATAAAAATAAAGACTTAAGAATAAAATATATCTTACCTTCATATATTTTTTTTGGTTACATGTTAGCTAATTCACAAACAAGTGTTATGAAGAAGAGAAATTATAACTTTGTATGTGAATCTTCATGAAAATAAATATGAATCTATATAGACAAAATAAAGGAAATGAAAAAATAAGGACTTGAGAATGATATATTTATTAACTTCATCTACTTTCAAATACGAATTTATATAGACAAAAATAGAGGAAATAAAAATTAAAAATTTCAATGAAGTATTTCTTACCTTCATGTACTTCTTTTTTTTGTTACAAATCAAACTTATATGATAAAAAAAGAAAGAATTATTGTGAATGTGAATCTTCATGAAACTAATATAAATTTATAGGCAAAATATAGGAATTCCATAAGACATATAAACTTATAAATTTAAATTGGAGGTTATGAATATAAAAATTATGAGAGTCATGAATATTATTAAAAGTAAAAATTAAAGAGGGGCAAGTCATGGGTAGTAACTCCTAGTGAATAAACTCAAAAATAAAAATAAAAATATTTAAAATGTAAAAAAATAATACTATGATTTCATGATTAGAAGTGAGATAAACAAATAAAAAAATAGAGAGAATTTTTTTTTATAAATGTTCATACATTAATAAAGTATTTATTTGTATATTTGTAAAAATGAAGTAATATATTTTTACAATAAAATAATTAATTTAAATTAAAAAAAGTCAAAAATAAAGAAATTATGTTTCTCTTTTAATTAAAACTGAGATAAATGAGTAAAAAATATGAAGAGTTTTTGTTATAAATGATCCACCATTAATAAAATATTTATTTGTAAAAAATTTAAGTAATTTTTTATGATATATAATAATTATTGGAAAAAAAAAGATGAAAAAAGCTAAATGCAAATGGAGGCCATATAGAGGTGCCACATCACCTCCTCTATGGTCCTCATTTATATATATATATATATTGATTTGTAAGTGACAAACTGACAACAATAAATTATCCTTTTCCATCTTACAGCTTTACACGTGTTTATCATCTAAACAATCCTTTATCATATTAATAACGTTAATAATATTATTTATAATTCTTTTTAAATTTATAATAACAAATTAATTATTACTCTATATGTATTATTCCCATTTTGTAGTGTCTATCAAGATATTTGTTTATAATTTTCTAATGAGTAATTATCTTTAATACCATTACGTTATAATAAGTACATACATATGTATTCAACACTGTAACATTAATGAATTTTTAAATTATACAAAAATAGTAGTAAACCTTATGTACATGTAGGCACAATGCAACATCAACAAGGATTGTGATAAAGTGATAAATATTCTTTTATTTTAATCAAGAGGCCTTATTCTCAATGCGGGACTTTCCAGTGAGAATTCGCATTTAGTCGGGCTCAAATATTGGATACCGAACATCTAGCAGTGCACCAAAGAAAAAACATACAAGTGCCCTTGTTTTGTTGACAGTGCTACGAGAACCACCCTAACTGATACCAACCTTTTTTTATTATTTTTATTTTAAATTTATCTAGATAATATTGATGTTGCATTCGAAATCTTTAAATTCTAAATTATAGTACTATGATATATTTTCTTAAAATCGTGAATCTATTATAAACAATATAATTTTTATTTTATCAAAGATAGCGAACGCACTCCAATTTCCACTTTGAAATATTACATTTTGATCCACTACTTTTTGCCGTCGTATTCAATCGCATTATTAAGTATTAAGGGAACAACTTCATACACTTCTTCTAGGTTTCCTCGAATATATATGCAGCTAAGTGTAAAGGTAACATTTGTCTAGTTATAATATTTTTATTTGTTGACTATATAAAGATATAATTTTAGGAATAGCAAGTTAAAGATAATAATCATATTAATATTTTGTAGCTATAGTTTTATTATTTGTGCTCATTAACTATATTTTATTTGTTGTGATGAAACCTATGATGCAGAATATCTTAAATTTGTAAACAAATTTTTTTAAAAGAAAAAGAATAACTAAAAATGAGCTAATTTCGGCTTCTAAAAAGGGAAATAATCCCATCACTCAAACACATTATATTTTAATGTATTTCTTATCGATTTGTATATGATCAAACAATGAAATTGTATTATGAATATTAAATCGTTTATGCGTTAAGGTGACATGACATAAATTATTGTGTTCTATATAATTTGATTTGAATATTTTATTTTATTTTTGTGAATTTGGGTCTATGACAATTGTGTTTGTATATTTACGTTATTTTTACTTATATATTTACTTAGATATCAGTATTGAGATTCGAGTATATCAAATTCGAGCATTGCAAGATTTTCAATTTTCATTCTTAAAGATTCAAAAAGAAGAACTTTGTTAAGAATGAAGAAATCTTAATCATCTCACTACAACTCATATCAGTTACTTTGGTGTCAATCAATATATAAATGTTTTAATAGAAGTAATAAATATATTGATAGCCTAAAAAAGAAGGTAGCTAGGTAACCAATATGGAACTGGTCAAATTGATTTTATATTGACACATTGCAATAGGCAACTTCCTTTGTTGGGTAACAAATTAATTCTTAATTAGAAGTAGAGTAATAATTAACAGGAAAGAAACTAAATTGGACCTAGTCAAATATTCACATGCGATTTTTATAAAGTCGGTTCAATATATAAAAAATAAATAAATAAAAATGCAAAAAAATGTATTCACATGCGATTTTTATGAAGTGGGTTCAAGATATAAAAAAAAAATGCAAAAAAAACGAATTAAAAAGTAAAAGTGCATACTGAGATTGGATCCCAGGTTGGCTAGAAGAACTTGAACCTCCTCAACCATTGAACCAAGCTTTAAGCTTTTTTTTGTAAGGTCAAAATTATATAAATAAATCTGAAAAACTGATTAAATATACATGTTTGTACGATGTTATTTTTCAACGAAGTGGGCTCATGCACCACTGTAGGTCCGCCCCTGGTTGCTTAACTGACGTTAGATCTTTGCACTTAGCCATATAACTTTTGAAATGTTTCGTTCAAGGTCTAATATAGGATTTACTCATCGCCATTACTAGTCACCATATAACTTTTGAAATGTTTCGTTCAAGGTCTAATATATGATTGCTATCACCAGTCACCATATAACTTTTGAAATGTTTCTTTCAAGGTCAATATAGGATTTACGCATCGCTATCACCAGTCACCATATAACTTTTGAAATGTTTCGTTCAAGGTCTAATATAAGATTATTGCAAAAAAAATTGGGACCGAAATGTTTCGGGGTTTTTGAACCCGACGTGAATCGAACACGCAACCTTCTGATCTGGAGTCCGACGCGCTACCATTGCGCCACGGATCCCTGTTGTGTTACAATGTACATATTTCATTTTATAGGACTAGGTTTGTATTTAATAAAGATATTTATTATTGAGAAAATATATTTTAACTGTTAACTGTAAAATTGCAAGAATGAAGATTTTATCCTTTTTATCTAATATTGAACTGACTGCCTTTTCTAAATAAGAAAGTCTTTTTAATTCGAACGAAAATAATTGTTGATATATAATGGGAAACTTACATAAATATACTATAATAATAAAATATTTACTATTTATAGCAATAATATTTATTTTTCACTTGATCACTTTTAATTTATTTATAATACAAGTTTAATTTATATTACAAAGAATAATTTTTTATTCACATATAATATAAATTTTAATGATAAATAATTCATTTATCACACATTTTAATTTACTTATAATACAATATGTCAAGTTTTTACCAAACAAACATGATATATTTTTAAAAACAATTATAATTCATATATAATTCATATATATTGTATACATAATTCACTTTTAATACATGTAACAAATTTAACATAATATTGCTACAAATGGTAATAAATAAAAGATATTGCTAAAATCAGTAATTATTTATTAAAATTTATCAATTTATACAAAAAAAAAATTCATATATTTGCATATTATTTATTTTATCAGAAGATCGTCCCCTCATATTTGGTCATAGTTAATACTGGTAGAAACATATGGAGTACTACATTTTTTTAGATCAAATATTTTCGAGTACTTTGGTCAATGTATTACTCCTATGTAGTATGAGCCAAGACTTTGTGCACAATAATTTATATATTTTACGTGCAACAAATAGACCAGGTTAGAAAATGTTTTATTTTTGTAATATAAATTTTTTAATACGAAATTAAATTTAATTATATTCTTATATTAAATATGAAACACGAATAGGAAGGAAAAACAATTATAACTAGACAATTGTCACCGTTACTCTTTGCTGCAAAATCGAGAAAACTCATTTTTACTTATATTTATGTTTAAATTATATTATCCTAAGCATTTATGACTCTTGAAGTAACTCTAAGTATTTATGGTTGTCACATTTGAAAGGGTCAAATTAATTCATGTTAAAGTTAATTAATTAACGTAGAAAATAGTTTTAGTTTTTTTTTAAAAAAAAATATTTTATCGATATTTGATCCAACTAAATTCGAAGAATGCATTATAAAATTATCAACTTTTATTCATAGGGATCCAAACATGAGATGTTTAGTTAAATTAAAAATGAAAAGATCTCAATTATCCCACCACAACTCATGTCATTATCTTAAGTACTCCTAAAAAAAATACATTCGATATTTGATCCAGCAAAATTCGAAATCATTCATTCTTAAATTTTCATTATGGAGAACTCAAACACAAAGAGGTTTGGCCATTTTGAACTGGTCAAACATATGGTCACAAGGAAGAAGGATCTGCAATTTACAACTTAACTTTGTTAGGCAGCAAATTAAAGCTTAATTAGAAGTACATTAATAATGTATTAATTCACAGGAAGAAAGTAATTAAAGGGGAGTTAAGTCAAATATCCACATGGGTCACATGACTGGCGTTATAATTTGAGTACACTAAAAGGTTATTGAGAATGAAAGCAATATGTTAGTTTAATTTAAGTTTTATATTATGAGTAAATTATGTTTATCAAATTATATCTACAGGTCAATCTTTTCAAAATTTGGAATGTAAAATCATAAAAACAAGATAAGATATGTTACCTATCTATATTTTAAAGTGGCTGAAAAATCACTCTTGTTTAACGGATTAATCACTAATTAGCTATCAATCATAAATAAATCACATCCTTTAGCTTAAAGATGACATAATTAGCTCATTGGATCATATCCTATTCATGTTTGAGTTGATTATCAATTTCCTTATTTATTTGATCAATTATATCAGTTCAATCTTTTTAATTCATCAAGTTTGGATTGGTATATAATTCAAATTAATTAACGAGAAATCTTGTTAATATTTTTAAAAGTATTCTTCTTCCTTATAGCCATAATAATAAAGAAAAATAATAATTTTGTAAGGTACAAGTTGAGTTATGACCCGCATTATAACTCCTCATTTCAGCCTAAGTAACTTTTAAAAGAGATAACAATTCGATCGATTTTTAACTCAGTCTATTTTAACCTGTCCAAATTGAGTCCAAACCATTCATTTTACACTTTGCCTATAAATACATGCCTAAGATATGTCCAAAAATTTTGTTTACAAGCCTTTTGCTTACATTCTTTCTACTTTATACTACACATCATGAAAATATTTCCCATGTCATCGACCAAGTACTATATTTTTCTCATTAATTTTCTTCTCATCACATCCACTACTTTATCAAAATCCAATTTCCAACCCAAAACTTTATTCCTATTAGTCAAAAAAGATCCATCCACCCTACAATACATTACTCAAATTCACCAAAGAACACCTCTTGTCCCTCTTAAACTAGCCCTCAATCTTGGTGGTGAAAGCCTATGGGTTGATTGTCAAAATGGCCACAAAAGCTCAACGTACAAGCCCGCGCGTTGCGAATCGGCGCAATGTTATCTTGCCTGGTCAACATCATGTGGAAATTGTTATGAAAACAACACATCCTTACCAATTTGCAACTCGTGCTATAACGTTGTTTCAAATCCTGTTACCTCCACTATAGGTGAAATCGCGGACGATATTTTGACAATCCAATCAATTAACGGGTCAATTCCAGGACCCGTTGCAATTGTCCCAAATTTCATCTTTAGTTGTCCTACTACTACATCCAATTTAACACAAAATTTAGGCAAAAATGTTAAAGGAATGGTTGGTTTTGGTCAGCAAAGTTCAGTCTCATTTGCTACTCAATTTGCATCAATTTTCAAATTCAGTAGGCAATTTGCCATTTGTTTAAGCTCATCAACTAAACGAAACGGTGTAATTTTCATCGGACATAGCCCTTATTTCATTAGCCTTGCGTTCGATGCATCGCGAGATCTAATCTACACACCTATAATCACCCAACAACGTTTCGTTACCATTACCTACCCACATTATATAAGCGTCATTCGCCCATCACCAGAGTATTACATCCAAGTTACTTCCGTTAGAATTAACGGAAAAACTTTACCGTTAAACAAAACACTACTCTCGTTAGACGAAAACGAAGAAGGCGGAACGAGAATCAGCACGAACGTTCCGTATACTGAATTAGAGCCGTCTATTTACGATATCGTAAGTAAAGCTTTTATTAATGAAATGCCAAAAGAAGTTAAAAAGGTACCCTCAGTGCAACCTTTTAAAACTTGTTTCGACTCGACATATATTGGTGTGTCACGCCTAGGTTACGATGCACCTGAAATTAATATCGTATTTCAGAAACAAAGTGTTTATTGGACGATTATTGGATCGAATTCGCTAGTGAAAGTTAAGGAAGGTGTTATATGTTTAGCATTTGTTGAACGAAAAGAAGCAAGGGGACAAGCAATTGTTGTTGGTGGATATCAAATGCAAGATAATCTTATAGAATTTGATTTATCGAGGAGGAGAATTGGTTTTAGTAATTCACTTTTTTATCGTCAAACTATGTGTGCAAATCATAATTATGCTTAGAGAAATTGTGTCATTTGTGATTCTAGTTGACTTGATTAATTGTAATTTGTAATATTATAATCGTCACTTTAATTAATTTTATTGAATAATGTTCATATATAGTTGCAATTATCTTCAAAGATGTGAAGATGCTATCCTCAAAATATATAAGTTAATATTATGATAGTATTGTTTGGACTTTGTCATATGAAAGTTTAACAATATTCTTCTTTCAAATAGCTGATCAGATTTACTGTTTGTATTATTTTATTACTTTTAATTGAAAACAATTCAATTAGCAACATGAGTTGTGATGCAATAATAAGACTGTTTTACCTTTAATTAGGGTTCTCGAATTTGAACCCTAAATATGATTTTTTTTTATTGAGAGTTCACCTCCTAAATTGATCCTATAATGCACAATATAATTTAAATCGAAACTCTAATATAAAATACTCATGGTAAAAAAAAAAAAGTTAACTCAAGATACAAACTCTTTTTCATTAATGGGCTGTAAAGAGAGTGAAAAAAAGTCTGTGGGCCGTGAGTGCACGAAATGGTCAAGTTTTTAAATATTAATGTTTTTCTCGTCAAATAAGTTGATGTTTAATTTGTTTTTGCTAATATTTAATCTTTTATTAATCAAATTTAAATCTAATAACGCATACGTTTTTTAAAATTGAAATCATGTTCGAGTATAATTTTTGAGATATTATGATGTAAAAATATAATCCGTAGCCGCTATAATCTCTGTTTCAGTTTTTGTCCTTTGAGTGAGCACTTTGTGCGCACTGGATAAACCTCCCACTGTGCAATAGCCTGCAAACCACACATGGAATGTAAACTGCACTAAGCAAGCCTTGTGCAACAGATTCTACTCAGAAGGCATTCAAAAAAAAATTGATCTCAAATCATCCGTATAAATAATCATCCTCCAAATCAATTGAGTCATCGTAAACAAAATATTATTTTCTATGACTTACCAGAAACAAATTGTAAATACTAGCACAAAATATGGCCAAAAGTGCAACTGTGCAAATGACCCATTTAAAAGTGGTATCGCTTGGCTTTTCACCTTTTACTCTTTTTGGTGTTCTTTTGTCATATATTTAGAAAATTATATCCCTACAGTCATTTATCAAAAATGATATGTACCCAAATAAAAACAGAAAATTATCCTAAAAAGATTTGTTCCTTTAACTTTCACGAGAAACTGTCTAGCTTAATACAAAAGACTTTTTCGAAAATTGTTTAATTGTGATAAGATTCCTTTACTTTTAGTTAAAAGTTTTAATTTCGAGCCTTTGGGAAGGGAGAAAGCCCTATTGAGTGGCCGCTTTTAGAAATGAATCATATATTATAAAATCAAATTAAATCGAACCTCAATATAAATATCAAATATCACCAGATAAAAAAGATAATGCAAATCTTTATGTATTTTAGGGTGGGGTTGTTTTATAAATATGATATATATATCAATTGAAGCCAACCAAAAAAAAGTATCTTGAAATTGTTGAATTACCAAATTAAAACGATACGTGCTTAAGAGAAAGAGTTAATTATACTAAACAATCTTAGTATATTATTTAATTTCAGATATTTTCTTTATATTTTAAAATCAAATACTTGCATTCTTCCTATTATAGAAATTTTGTACTCACACCTCCTGTGAGATATATCTATAACTAAATATAATTATTAAAATGTAAATTGAAATTATAAATAGAAAAGTTTGTGGATTTATTTTTATGAAATTTAATGAGGAAGATAAAAATAAAATTGTTGAATATATTTGTTCACTCATTGATTAAAACAAATGATATAAAAAAGAAAAATTGAAAGAGTTATCTTTCGAAACTTATAAATAAAGAAGAAGAAAAATCAAAGTTACTTGATAGATATCTATACCATGACACCAACTATTAGTAAACTGTCCTACACTTTAAACATGTAAATTATTTGTATTTTTATTAATTATATATTTTATTGTAAAAGATTTTTTCATTTTTCTTCTATTTTGTTTATTTGTTCTTTTACTTAAAAGTTTAAAATTACATTAAATAAACTTTTTATTTATAAATCTGATAGTAATTATATTTTAATATATTTATTTTAGATATATCTTATAAAGAGTTTGATTGTAGGATTTTTATTATAGAAATGATGTAAGTGTTTGATTTATGATATTTAGTGTAATTAATCCTAAAATTAAAAGAAAATAAATTTTCACTCAGTACAGCGCCGTCAGTCCAAAGTCCACAACAATAAATAGCATCAACATTTAGTATACTATGTAAATTAAACTATAATTTGTGTATAGTTAATGTATATATATTTATTACTATACAATAGTGAGGTCTTAATTTAGAATGTTTTGTCTAGCTTAATGAAGTCTAAAGAGTGAAGTAGTAGTTGGGAGATATTAGGAGATCAATCTCTTTCCTACAACATTTTATAAATTAATTCGTGTTAATATCAAAACTTAAAATTGTCAAAATGATGTGAAGTTGTAAAATAATGATAGAATTATTTCTTTTGTGTAATTAATAAATAATAAATTACGAGTTCAAATTATGAAATCATTCACTTGACATTTTGCATCAAAGACAAATTACATCACAACTCGAGGATAATTGGATCTTTGTGTGATCCATTTCCATGAAAGATAAATTAAATTAAATTTTACGCCAAAGTCAGACCTTTTGCAAATTATTGCAAATCAATTTTTTTTATTAATATAATGTTGGTTTGTTAGTAACTAATGACAACTTCAAGGTAAAAATTATACTAATAGTAGGAACATGAATGAATCAAAAAAAAATTAACAGATAATAAAGTTGGACTTTTTCGCAAAACAAAAAAATAAAAATCGGATAATTATATCCCTAAAAGAATAATATGCGATATATAGATATAAGATAAAACTAATCAAAATTAAACAAAAAAAAAAAAAAACTAAGAAGAAACCTTTACAATGATTTTCAACTATTTCTTTCTAGGATATTGTCATTTTGATAATATTTTCGATGTTTATAAATATTTATTTACTAAAGACAAACTTCATTTTATAAGTTTTGAACAAATTATGCTTAAAAAAGAAGTGAACTTTGATGTGAAAGCAATACAAGATTAATTATTAATTTCTTAAACCTAAGCCGTAGAGATTATTTAATAATTAATCATCCAATTATCTTTGTTAACTTTAAAACTTAAATTCTTATATGGTGAACTAAAATAATCATCATTAGAGGTAATCACATGTTACTTCAAGCTAATTAAGTTTCAACTAAATAATAATTCAAATAATGACCATTTTCACTTAATAATTACTAGATGACAACAATTCATTATCAATAAATATAATAATTAAGGACCATGTATATTTGACCATTACACAATAAATTACATCAATTTTGATGAGCATCTCTCTTTATCAATGGTAGCATAATTAGATGAACAAACTAAAAGAATTATTACACTCCACTCGTCATTTTTTTAGTTGCTCTTTTGTTTTTTGATACATTATTGAAAAGTGACAATATAATGATTTAATGTACATTATATTGGTGGGAACCAATTTCCTTCCATTTTTGAAAATATCTTAGTTGTGTGTCTACTCAATTAGACTTGTCACAAATAGTACACACCATTATTGGTAGTTGTCTTCTTACAAAAGAGTAATGATTTTTTATATAATATATTATAATTAAAATTGTTTAATTTTATCAAATTCATATCACTAATTATATGCGAGCCCATAAAAATCGTCTTTCCCCTACCATAAAAACAAGGTTTTACAATTTAGCTTTGTCTTCAACAAGGAAAGACAATAAGGAAATATTTGATAGTGAGGTAAATATGAAAATATTCTTTAATTTTTTCATATTTGATTGATAAAAAAAATGAAGTCACTTTTCTCCCTACCAAAAACACCCTAAGAGACATTAACAGTAACAACTGAATGTCGTGTAATTAAGTCCCTTAAAGGATTGACTATAGTAGATTTTACTAATGATAATACATAGTATTTTGATAAGTTTAATATAGCTATGATAATGTAAATAATTTTATTTTTGAATTTAGTTGGATAAATTGATAATTACATGTTTAGGCTTAGTTCATACATTAATATATTTTTCAGTATTTAACATTGTTTAACTTAGACTATCATATTGCTTTATTGTTTTTATTTTTTGTAAGAATACTTTGACATGCGTTTTTTTTTTCTTGACCGGATAGAGTCTATCTAGTAGTCTCTCTACCTCCCGAGGTAAGAAGAAAGTCTACTTCGGCATTATTTATACTCATTATTGCTATAAATATTTCCCTATGTTCTATTTCTTGATCCTATTGTATGTTAGATGAAATTCTTTCTGTGCTTTTTTACTATGTTTCCACGATTAAAATGTTCATAAAACATAATTATACATTCCATTAATTTTTATTGGGAAAAGTTGGGAAAAATGACCCAAAAAAGGGAAAATATTCATTAATTACGTTATTCCATCATGGAATGTGGACATGGGCTATAGTTACGTTGACAAAGTGAGATTAAATGGAAGCTATAATTATTATAACAAACACTTATTAACTCTTCAATAATGCACCTTTTATCAAGTTAGGTGCCTAATTAGTAATTACTAATTAGAGTAATTTTTTTTAATAAACCTTAACTATCAACCATTTCATAATTTCATATCATGATAAATTTTATTCTGCTATAAAAGATATCAATACAATTGAGGAGAAACATTAAACGTAAAGAAATTACTATCCTCAGTTCATCCATATGAAACGTAACTTCCTATTTTTTACAAATTACTTGTTATGCTCATTAGTTTTGCATTACTGTTAAAAATGCTTATTGTTAGAAGCGTTTTTTAAACAACTTTTTAGAGAAGATTTTTTTTAAAAAAAAATTGTGTTTGACAAATTTATTTGAAAAGTGAATTTGATAAGCAATTTTTGTTTAGCTAATAAAAAGTGTTTTAGAGAGTCAAATTACGAAAAAATGACAAGTATTATTGTGCTTTTAATATTAAGCTTATTTTATAGAGAAACTTTAATTACATTTTTAATTTAAATATTTGACATATACATATTTAAATTTTCGATCAATATTGTACATAGATAAATATTGTTGATTTTTTTTTTTTTGTAAAAAGAGGAATCTTTTTGTTATTTATTACCTATTTATTTTTTAATTCAATCTTAGCTAATATTCTCTTCTTTTTTTTTTCTTTTTTTTTTTGATATAATACTCTTTAAGTTTTAAAAATTCAAACTAATATAAAATAATACTTAAATTAAGAAAAGAAAATTTGTTATTTGTTAAATTGTTGAGACGGTCGAAATCTTTAATTATTATTTATTGCTTTTGTAACCCTACAAAATATCGTTGTTATTTTTATTTTTAATTTTGTAAAATAATACATAAAGTAATATATACCATATAATATATAAAATATAATATAAAACAAAAAATATAAAAAATAAATTCTTGAATGAAAAATCAGTCATACTTGTGAGATATGTTGATTAATTAACAAGGGATAACATTGATAAATATGCATATACATAAGGGATATTTTTGTCTAAAAAAAATTAATTTGTTATTTCTGCTTGTGCTTTTTTTTGGAAAGCATAAATTTTTCTCTTCTTACAACTGCTTCTGCTTCAATTCAAAAGTAATTTTAAGAAATTTTCAAACGTTTAATTTTTCAAAATAAATATTTTTTTCTCATCAAAAAAATCATTCTCGTTTCACAACTATTCTTTGTTTAGTTTCGGATATGCAATTTCTTTTTACATATATATTGTGGAATTAGATCTTTGGGTCTAACTCACACTCATGATTACCCAAGTCTTATTAAGGAGTTCATTCATCTCATTAACCATTAACGTGAGACTTTTGTCATTCTTTAATATATATATTGTAATTTTTTATCCCATATTAATTATTCACTATTAATTTAATACATAACTTATTGAATTTAATGCTTTGAAAAACGTATTAGATATTGAATAGTATCTAAATGATTAAAATTTGGTCAGAATTTTCAAAGTCTATAATATTTTTTTTATTTTAAAATAAATAGATTTTTTTCACTTTTAATTAAATATTACAATTAAAAGGATAAAAAAAATTAAAAAGTTTAAAATAATATAGTGTAAAATATATTTAATATAAACCAAATTTAATTAAATTTCTGATTGAAAGAATATTTTAAAGATAGACGGAGGGAGCAACGAGGATCTCACTGCATTTAATTCTTTTTTGCCAGTTTTGATGGAATGTTTTCGAAAAGTTTTCTTACTGAAACTTGATTATTATGTCTAAAAAGTTTTATGAATGAATTCAATTATCTTTTCAAAAAGTATTTCTATGCACTTTATTTTTTTTTTCTAAAAATAAAAAAAGTTGCTTCAAAACCCTTTCTTATGAACTTTTTCTGATCATAGAAAGTATAAGCAAACAAAAAATATCAGTATTTCTCATGAAGCTCCAAGAAATAATTTTTCAAAATTGATTTGTTTTCTTTTAGTCCATTAATAGAGCAATAAATGTAAGAAAATTTCAACGTATATCATGCATATGAACTTTTATATTTATATACCTACAATTAAATGATATACATACATATATTTTCATTTTAGTTGTGACTCTTAACTTTAAATTTATTGATTTGACATAATTAAGAAGTGACAATAATTGGTTGTTAAATTATCTATATCTTCCATGGGTGTTATTTGTTTAAAATAATATCTGTTTTGATTATTATTTAAATTTTATTAGATCATAACATTATGTGCATATCATTTCTAATATGTATATCATTCAAATTGTTTATATATAACATTATATAACGATACAATATAATTTAATCCATCTAAATGAATATATTCAACAAAAGAATCACTGCTTAAAAATCACTATTTTCTCATTAAATTTTCAACTGAAAAAATGTTCAATAATTATTGTCACAAATTTTTTATTGAATCAATGATTGAGAAATAAACAAATAAATAATAGTGTACTGTTTTAACACTAAACAAATTTTCAATATTTTACTAAAATCTATTTTCCTCCATAAATTTTTTAACTGAGCTAGTTTCGGTGGAAAAAAAATCATGATATAAATTTCTCATTAATTCAAAATTAAGAAAATCTCTTTTCCTAATAATGAACTAGCACGACACACAACAATATAAAACAATATGTACAAAATGTAGCCCCGTTAACGTTGTTAGACGAATGAAAATAATTAGCCAATTTCTCAATATCTAATAATATCAAAATCTAAAAACTAATGTCAATAATTAATCTTCTTTATCCATTCTAACAAGGAATTGATTTTCCCAACTTAACTAATACTTTTATTATCTCAAAGAAAATATTAAGAAGCTTTTCTTTCTGAATTCAATTTTCTCCGATAAATAAGTAATATTCTTAAATAATAATATTATTACTTGAGTATACTAAAATAAACTTTTTCTAACCGTTACAAATATTCTATTTAGTATCCAAACTAGCTTAACCTATAATTTGGTTAAGCGAGATATACTTATTTTAATTTATAATTTTTAATAGTGCTTATAAGGATCGTTTAATATTGTAAGATAAGACACCTCAAAATTAAAATTAAAAATATTCTATTTTATTCTGTCAAATCTAAGAATATTTTAATTTCTCACAAATTAAAATAATTTAATTCATAAAGTATATGATATTTTGAATTTACAAAATTTAAATATACTATTTAAACAAAATCCGCAAACTCTTCGCAACATTAGAAAACTCCTGAAATTTACAACGACCTCGTTTGTCAGATTAATATCAAAACAAAATAGCGGATAAATCGAGGAAAATATGTCCTTTTTATCTTTCAATCCCACTCGAAACATAGCGCGTAACTATTACTCTCGCCGACAAGTCACACCAAAGTGTCCACACATCCCCAGAACGTTCTAGTTTTCACCGTACAAGCGATTGTCCTATACCTAATAATTACGCGTCATACTCACGCTCCATAAAAATCGCGTGGAGTTAAATCCCATGTCAATTTTATATGTGTTTAATAATTGCTTTAATAAACTATATGTAATCTATATACTGGTATTTTTTTTTTTTAGTTGTTTACGGTTAACTTGACAATTTTTTTAAAAAATTATAAATAAAAAATAATTCTATTATATTATTTTTAAATATAATAAATATAATTTTTTTAAAAATATAACAAGGTAATGACTATAATTAATAATAAGGATAAATTAAGAACTACGCGTAAAATTATTCATTAATTTTATAAAGTAAACAAATATTATTAGACATCCCAAAATAATAAAGTAAACAACTATTGTTAGACAGAGGGAATAATACTTGCTCTATCTTTTTTACTTGTCGAATTTTAACTTTTTACTTTTAATATTTGACAAATAAATAACAATATTTTTTTTATATTTTATATCCATAATTTATTTAAAGAGTTAGTGTTTTTGAAAAAGATAGAACATCTTAATCAATAGTAAATTGATCTTGAAATTATATCAACTAATAAGAGTAAAATAATAAATTTATTATATCTATTATTTCTTTAATAAGTATGCTACGATAAAAATAGATAAATAACTAGGGACAAAGAAAATATCTTGAATTTAGTTTAGATATATTCTTCATTTTAATTGTTATTTAAAATTTAATGTGTATTATTTAAATTTATTGTTAGATAATAATAAAAAGTCTCATCATGTATAATTCTAATATAGTATGATCCCGTCTTTGTTTAATATTTTCTTCTTATTTTAACTCTACTTTCATAATATTTCTTTGGGATAATGCACAAGTACCCTCTCAACCTATGCCCAAAATCTAAGAGATACACTTATACTATACTAAAGTTTTATTACCTCTGAACTTATTTTATTAATAATTTTCTACCTTTTCATCCTACGTGGCACTATCTTATGGCCTAGTGCTGATTGAATTTTTTTTTAAAGCTAGTGTCACGTAGGCCGAAAAGGGATAAAAAAATTACTTATAAAATAAGTTCAAGGGTAATAGGACCTTAGTATAATATAATCGTGTCTCTGAAATTTTGGACATAAATTAAGGTATACTTATACATTTTCCCCATTTCTTTCCGTAATCTACTTTTTTTAATAGATTTATCATTCATATATGTGTGATGTATAACATGAAAAACTATACAATCTAGCCATTATTATTTATTAAAATAATATAATATATAATTTTAAAAAAGATATATTTTAATGAAATAAATGTAACAATCATCATTCAAATAATAAATAAAGTGTAATAATAAAGACATAGTTTAGTGACATAAAAAACAAAAAATTAACAGAGTCCAGAGGTGGTGCTTACTGTTCTCTCTCTTCCTTCTTGCTTTCATCAAAAACTTTTTACAAAATTTAAGTGAGTTTGTTATGAGAGAGAGAGAGGAATCCAATTCTTTGTACAAAGACACCACCTTTTTGGGGTTTTTAGTACTGTAAAGAAGATTGCAGTCATAAGTGTATTTTGACAAGCTAAAGAAAGAAGAGGGAGAAAAAAAAAGCCTATTCTTGAAGCCATTGTTTTTTATTTGAGAAAGAGAATCTTAACTTAAGATATTCATAGTGGGAATCTTTGGGTTCTCTAAAAATTTTCAAAAATCATTCTTTGGTTTTCTTGAAAGGTAAACTCCTTTTTTTTCTCTTTGTACCACTGAACCCCTCAGGTAAAATTGACTGTTAATTTCTTTTATAAGTGTTGTATGATGTTTCTTTTTACATCTTGAGTACTTGTAATAGCGTTTTCTTCATCACAATCAAGTTTCTTGTTATGGGTGGGGTGTAAATGTTTCCATTTCTATTGGCAAGTGTACTCTTTAACCAATTTTTTGTTGCTTGAAGAAATAATTTTGTTACATTTCAATATTTCTTTGCTAGGCTTTTAACATGTGGGGTAACTGGTCTGTTTCTTGGTTGCCCTTTTGAGGTAAATCTTTCTTGGAACTTTGGTTTTTTATAGTATTGTTCCTCAAAACCTTCTCTTTTACTCTCTGATTTTTGCATATGCCATCAGATTTATCCTCTAGGGTGGTGGCTAGACTTCTGTTAGTACTTATTTCTGTGTTTTTGTTTAGGTTCTGTATCAAAGTTCAAAACTTTGGTTCATGGTTTTTGATTTTTCATTTTGTCTTCTTTTGCTTTAGTTAAGCTGCTTTAATTTCTTTATAGCTGTAATTATTTGTGGGGTGTTCCCTTCTGGCTTCATCTTTAATGCTATGATTATCAATCTTTAATGGACCATATAGTGGGACCTTTGTTATATTTTACTGTGATTGTTTGCATTTCTACCTTGTCAATGATCTGAGTGTGTTTCTTGTTTATTTTCTGTTTTCAATCTTTTCATTTCCATGCATTTACTGTTAAACCTTGAATTTATAAGTTGAACATAGGAGGATTCTTTTCTTCTGATTGCAGGAAAAATAAAAGAGGGATAGTTCATTAGCTAAAAAAATGGTTTCAAGGTCATATTCCAACTTACTAGATCTTATTTCTGATGATTCGCCAACATTTGGCCGAGGGGGTAGAAAGCTTTCGAGGGTAGCAACTGTAGCTGGGGTTTTATCTGAGCTTGATGATGAAAGTAGAAGTAATGCTTCTGATGCTCCATCATCAGTTACTCAAGAGAGGATGATAATTGTGGGGAATCAACTCCCTCTTAGAGCTCATAGGAGAAAAGATGGTGAGGAAGGATGGAACTTTAGTTGGGATGAGGATTCCCTTCTTTTACAGCTCAAAGATGGTCTTGGAGAAGATGTAGAAGTGATTTATGTAGGCAGCCTTAAAGAAGAAATTGATCTTAGTCAACAAGATGATGTGGCTCAAACTTTGCTCGAAACGTTCAAATGTGTACCAGCTTTTATACCACCTGAGTTGTTCAGTAAATTCTATCATGGTTTCTGTAAACAGCATTTATGGCCTTTATTTCACTACATGCTTCCGCTATCTCCAGATCTTGGTGGTCGGTTTGATCGTTCGCTGTGGCAAGCTTATGTCTCGGTTAATAAAATCTTTGCAGACAAAGTAATGGAGGTCATTAATCCTGATGATGATTTTGTTTGGGTTCATGATTACCATTTGATGGTGTTACCAACATTCTTGAGAAAGAGGTTTAACAGAGTGAAGCTCGGTTTCTTCCTCCATAGCCCATTTCCATCGTCGGAGATATACCGAACTCTACCAGTAAGGGATGAGATTCTACGCGCACTGTTGAACTCTGACTTGATAGGCTTTCATACCTTTGATTATGCTAGACATTTCCTTTCTTGTTGTAGTAGAATGCTTGGCATTTCATATCAATCTAAACGAGGTTATATAGGATTAGAGTACTATGGCCGCACTGTAAGCATTAAGATTCTGCCAGTTGGAATACATATGGTTCAACTTCAATCAGTGCTGGACCTTCCCGAGACAGAGACCAGGGTTGCTGAGCTGCGAGATAAATTCCGCGGTCAGACAGTGTTACTTGGAGTTGATGACATGGATATATTCAAAGGAATAAGCTTGAAGCTTTTGGCCTTCGAGCTCCTGCTCTCTCAGCATCCAGATCAGAGGGGTAAATTGGTGTTGGTTCAAATTGCGAATCCTGCCAGAGGCCGAGGGAAAGATGTGCAGGAAGTCCAGGCTGAAACTTATGCAACTGTAAAGAGAATAAATCAGAAATTTGGAAGGACTGGATATGAACCAGTTATCCTGGTTGATAAGCCTCTTCAGTTCTACGAGCGTATTGCTTACTATGCTATCGCGGAGTGCTGTCTTGTTACTGCAGTAAGGGACGGAATGAATCTAATACCTTATGAATATGTTATATGCCGGCAAGGAACGGAGAAGCTGGATGCTACCTTGGGCTTGAACCCCACAGCACCAAAGAAGAGCATGTTGGTGGTTTCTGAGTTTATTGGTTGCTCTCCATCTCTCAGTGGTGCAATAAGGGTCAATCCATGGAATATTGATGCTGTTTCTGAAGCTATGGATTCTGCTTTAATTGTCTCTGAGGCAGAGAAGCAGATGCGGCATGAGAAGCACTATAGATATGTGTGCACTCATGATGTGGCATATTGGGCTCAGAGCTTTTTGCAGGATCTTGAAAGAGCATGTAGGGATCATGTGAGAAGGAGGTGTTGGGGTATTGGATTTGGCTTAGGATTCCGTGTGGTTGCTTTGGATCCTAGCTTCCGGAAACTGTCAATTGAGCATATTGTATCAGCTTACAAAAGGACCAAGCACCGGGTAATCCTTTTGGATTATGATGGTACAATGACAGTCAGAAACTCTATCAGCAAGGGTCCAAATGCAGAGGTTATCAGTATCTTAAACAGCTTGTGCAGGGATCCAAAGAATATTGCTTTCATTGTTAGTGGAAAAGACACAAAGACTTTATCTCAGTGGTTTTCTTCGTGTGAAACACTAGGGCTTGCAGCAGAGCATGGCTATTTTGTGAGGTAAATATTTTATACCCTGGAATTATCTGTGTTGATTTCTACTGTTATCCTCAGAAGTGATAGATTATCAAGTTGATTTGTTTCATGGTTGTAAAATTGCTAATCACTAACAAAATCTCGAGACTTCGTGTGTGGGAAGTGTGCTCGCTGAAGTACAGAGTTTGCTTCAATTAGTCAAATAACTATTAAGCAGAAGAGTAGACAATAAGTATGCAAGGTAGCAGAATTGATCAACACTTCAGGAGAAACCTGATAAGGAGTTCTAACAATTTTTAGGAAACATTAACTCTGGGTCTAAATGCAGTCAGTAAACCGGAGGTAGATGACAGCTTGCTGTTCAAGTTTATCTGTGAGGCTAAATTCCACTTTCTATATCTGTCTTTCTGCTACTAGTTGACTAGTAGATGGCACAGTCTTTCTGTTCCTTGTTTTGCTGATGTGTTACTTTTCGTCGGTTCTTCATTCTTGTTTTCACTTTCTTTTAGGCCTTAGGGTGGTCTCTGCCACCAGAGGAGAGGCACTGTGGTGTTTAAGATGTTTTAAGCTGACAAGTAACATACTGCAACTTTTATGCTTTATTTCTTATTTTGGATGTTTTCAGACCAATCATAATATCCCAGTTGCACTGGAAAAGATAAGGTCTTACAAGAATTAGATATTGATCGATCCATGCCACTCTACCAAATAATTAGGACTAATTGCTTTTTTCACGTCAGTTTGGTTGTGTCAAGCACCAGTTAAAAATATTGAACTCTTCCACATGAGACGTTTCAACTCCTTTTGGCACAAATTCATTGAGTTCAAACAGAGCTAGTCCTAACTACAAGAGCCAATTAAACTTATCAATCTTCTTTGGTTGAGAGGTTGAACTAGAAGTATACTTACTACGGTACTGAGCATGCAAGGTACGTTTGAGTGGGACCATCTATGGGATATCTTTTATGGATGTCACTAACTTTAATCGTTCTCAAGGGATGGGGGACAACAGGATCAAAATTTTCTTGTCCATTTGACACACTTCAATTCAAGGAGTGCTGAATTTGCTGGTGTTTCAGATTTGATTTAATGACGGTAAAATTTCTAAAAGTTATTTGCTTCATTGGGTGTAATTATGGTTAAAATTGGACTTGGCGCTTCTATGGTGGAAGCTGCCAGAGTTTGGTTTTTGTAGCACCTTGATAGTCATTTAGAGGGAATAGCAACATATTAAAACCAACATTCTTTCCATAACTTAGGTCGTGCTTCTATAATGTGAAAATTTGTTCTTGGTAAAAACAGAAGATCTTAACTGCCCGAGTTTATGTGTATTCTACTCCTAAGGTGGCAGACTCCTCCAATTTTTTACAGATGTCTGTTTTGTGTCTATGCACACCGCGCACAGTTTGTGGGAAACTGGTCGGAGGAGTTTATTAGTGCTTTTCCTTAACTTTAACTGCCTCCACCTGCTCTCGATGCTTGATGTTTTGTTTTCTTTATGAAGCTGAAACAATTCCTTTTCAGGCCAAATCACGATGCCAAATGGGAAACTTGTGTTGCAGTAGTAGATTTTTATTGGAAGCAGATTGCTGAGCCTGTAATGAGCCTCTACACAGAAACCACTGATGGTTCTTTCATAGATAGCAAGGAAAGCGCACTTGTTTGGAATTACCAATATGCAGATCCAGATTTTGGCTCATGTCAGGCAAAAGAGCTTCTAGATCACTTGGAAAGCGTTCTTGCAAATGAACCGGTTACCGTCAAGAGTGGCCAGAACATTGTAGAAGTGAAGCCTCAGGTGAGCAGTATGATGTCTTTTTTCACATTTCTCGCATGAAGCACAGCACTTCCACAATCGTTGTATATATCGTGAAGACTTCTAAGAATTCTATTCATCCTAGTCTATACTATTTTGACCTGAGAACCTCCTTTTGACCGTGTCTAAAAACTCTTCGATCGAGCCCATTGTTGTTACTCATTGCTTCAACTTCCATGATTCTCACATTTTACTGACCATAAAAGTTGCTTACAGCCTCTAACTCAGCTAGTATTTTAAACCACTGTTTTCAAGCATTTGATCTCTTACGGCAGATAACATGATAAAAATTTGTTTGTTGCTTCCTTGTGTAAAATTTAAGAAGTGAACCAACAAAACTGATCTTTAAGAATTGGTTCTATTATGAAACTTAAATATATGATAGCTTTGTAGTTTTCATTTGGACACTAATCACATTTGGAGAATTTGGAGTTGTGTTTAGAGTTCAAACATGCTCTGCAAAAGAGTCAGCAACTCTATTTTAGCACTAAGCATGCTTTCTTAAAATAGCTTACACACTATTAATCGTGTTCATTAATAAAAGTACATTAATCATGTTAACTTTCTTTGTTTTCCTGAAGTCGGAAAATTAGAATCATATCTCTTTTTCTGATTCGAATTTCTCATCCTTGTTGTTTTCTTTGACTTCAATTTGATGGTTTGCTTTTGCCATGAACGTTCATTTCAACCTCCTAGGGTGTCAGCAAAGGTCTTGTAGCAGAACGTCTCCTAGAAACAATGCAGAAGAAAGGAACGGTACCAGACTTCGTGCTCTGCATAGGGGATGATCGATCAGATGAGGATATGTTCGAGGTTATAATGGGTGCTGTCGCAAGTGCCTCACTTTCCCCCGTTGCTGAAGTGTTTGCTTGCACAGTTGGCCAGAAACCAAGCAAGGCCAGGTATTATTTGGAGGACACTACAGAGATTTTAAGAATGTTGCAGGGCCTGGCTTCTGCTTCTGAGAATTCTGCTAAACATGTTTCGATATCTCCTCAACGCGTAATCATTGACCGAGAATAGGCAAATGAATATCTGAAAAGGAAGAAAAAGAAACAAGATTGATAGAAGGCTTTCTTAAACAGTTGCTATAAGTGTATTGACTGTTTTTATTTAGTTAATTTTCCTTTGGGATGTTGTTATAGTTGTCTCTTAGAAATATCAATTTTCTTATGTTTACCATTTGTTCTTAAGGTTTGTTTGTTGTCCACTTCAACTTGAAATTTAAACATAATTGTAAAAATAACTATTCATTAAGGGGTCGTTTGGTAGAGTGTATAAAAACAATGCAAAATAGGGTGTATTAGTAATACTTGCATTACTAGTGCTTGCATTTGTAATACTTGCATTAGTTATGTCTGCATTATTTCCAATGTTCCAAATTTTCTCAACTTCACCAATCGAGATCGCAGAAAAACAGCACAAATTCACCAACATCAGCTGACCTTTATCAACAAAAATTAAATTAAATTAATCAAAATCCAACAACAAAAATGATTAAATCAATAAAAAAAAACTGATATAGATTCAAAAAAATGATAATTCAGATTATTCTGGATTGTTGAAGCTTGGATCGCCCCTACTAAAGCTCAAAACTATGAGCAAAGAGAGAGAAAATAAAATGAAGAAAGAGATGTTGAAAAATACAGATTTTAATGAAAGATAGGAGTACTAACCTTATGAAGATGAGCAAAAGGAAGAAAAATCTACTCTTGAATTTTCATTGACAAAGTACAGAGAAGATGAAAGACAAGATGAAACAAGTACTATGGAAAATGTTTTTTTAAGGGCTTTGAGGGTATTTTTATAATTGCATAATCTAATGCAAGTGTAAAAATGCTATGTATTACTAATACCTAAAATTTCTTGGTATTAGTAATACACAACTTAATACACAATATTGTGCATTAGTTATACATGACCAAAAAAAATGTAACAAATAATGTATTACTAATACACACACCTAATGCATGTATTATTTTTCTTAATACCCTCTACCAAACGACCCGTTAGTGTATTTTCTTAGAGCATCTTTTGTTTTTACCTTATTGATCATATTGAAGTTAATCAGTCATCTTATTTAGTTCCTTTTACTCTTTTCTAGCACTATCAACTTAGGGGTTTTCATGTGTCTGTTTTCCTTTCTTTTTTTTTTTAAAAAAACTAAACCAATTAAATTGGTTTATCAAATGTTGGATTTAAATAAAACTAATTAAGTCATTTTTTTTTATAATTGCTTTAGTTTTTGTTAGTTTTGTCTATTAGAAATTGGTATTCTTTTATGTTGTTTCGTTTTTTAGAGGTATTTTTAATAGCTAAGTCTGTTGATCATCTTAACTTTTATTTTGTTGATGAGAGTTTGTTGCTATTACAACAGTTCTTTGCTAGGTGTGGCACCATAGTATTTTAAAGGTCGAACTCATAAGCAAATTCTTAAACTTGTTGGTCTTTCCCTTTAGGTACCTAAGCTACGTCATTTTTCTATTGGATCATTGAACCATCTATAAATTGTTCCTTTTAAAAACTCTTGACTGATTTTGATCGGCGTTTCTATTGTAAATGCCTTCAATTGTGTTCGTATTGTAATGATTTTGATTGAAAAAATATAGACAAATTGTGTGTTAGTCTAATTTGTTTTCTAATGTATTCAAATAACATGAAGTAAACCACTATTATTCTCGAACAATTTCACTAATAATTCGACTAATGAGTTTTCGAACAACATATGTATCCTCTATCAATACACCTCACAAAATCTGATCCCACATTAGCCAACAGTGTTTTAAAAAATAAATTATGAGTGATTCAATTATTCAATAGAAAAATAACATAGTTAAGATACCTGAGAAAAAAAAAATCAACAAAAAATTATCTCTATATATACTAACGAATGAGGTAAAAAATTTATTGAAATGAAGAAATAACCTATGTTGCCCTTTGGGACCGCCTAGGATCACTTCTTATGGACTCAGAATGATATCTAATATCCAATCAGAATTAACTAAGATAGAAATAAAATATTGAATTAAATTCTTTTTTGATGTCAATATAATAGTTATGAATAGTAATAAACTTTCGGAAAAGAGCCTTCTCAGTTCTCACTAACAAAAATGTGAATAAGCAATAATTTTTGAAGAAAAAAAAAGGAAGAGGGGGAAAAAATTATTTATTGAACAACATTAAAACTAGGGTTCACGTTATAATACTAAAATAAAGTGCCACTTTTTTTCCTCTAAAATCCAATTTCTTTCTTCTTCTTACAACCCCCAAATTCTTCCCTTTTACGCTTATTAATCCAAAGAAAATTTTTTGCTTTCTCCTGTCTGTAATTCAATGGCAAAGAAATCCAAAGATAAGAAAAAACAACAACAACCATACAATGAAACCTCAAATTCTTCAGATATTTTCAATACCCTTTTTGGAGCAACCCCAGCAGATTCCAACATTGCTTCACTCTTTTCTGACGAAAATCCATTTAAAAGAAAGCCTAATGATAATCCAACAGCTACCGAAGAGCCTATATTAGGTGTTGTAGAAGTTTCTATTGAGAATCAAACTGATGGGGTTTCTGGGAATAATGATTCTGGTAGTGCAGAGCTTAAGAAGAGGAAGAAAAAGGATAAAAAAGTAAACTTGGATTCTGGGTCTGTAGCTGAAGAAGTTGATGAGGAAGAAGGGGGGAAATCGAAAAGGGTTGCTTTATCTGGGGTTGAGAAATCAAATGTTGTAGTTTCTGATTCTGGGAGGAAGAAGAAGGGTAAAAATGTAATTTTGGGTTTGGAATCTGTAGGTGAAGGAGTTAAGGAATCAAATGATGGAGTTTCTAATTCTGGGAGCCTGGAAAAGTCGGGTTTAGAGTTGAAGAAAGATAAGAAGAAGAAGAGGAAAAGGGATGAGATTGAGGCGGAGTATGAGGCGAAGCGATATGGGGTGGTTGCGGTGGAGGATGTGGAGAAAGGGATTGGAGAAATGGTGGTAGGGGAAAAGAGGAAGAAGATGGATAATCCAGAGGATATGATGGTCTCAAATGAGGGATTTGATGATGAGAGTAAACTTTTAAGGACAATATTTGTTGGGAATTTGCCTTTGAAGATCAAGAAGAAGGCTTTACTGAAGGAGTTTGGGAGTTTTGGAGAGATAGAATCAGTGAGGATTCGGTCCATTCCAGTAGCCGATGTGAGTGTTAGCTATTTATTCTTTGCATTAATGTGCTTTACATGTTAAGTATTATGTCTACGTATTTTCACCTTAGAACCTAATTTTGATTTGAAAAATGTCCTTTTTCTCAGAGTGCAACTCCAAGGAAGGCTGCTATCATTAAGCAAAAACTCAATGATAATGCGGACAGGTTAGATAAACACATAGCAATTAAACTGTATTATGGTTTTTCTCAATAGTTAAATGTACCCCAATAGAGTGGAATGCATACTGAGGATTAATGTAGGTGACCCCAACTAATTTATATTGAGGCTTCATTGATTGATTGTTGATGATGCTTCTTATAATTATAGTCCAGTAAGTTGTACTATGATATCAAAGTTACTTGATCATGCATATGGTATGATAGAGACATCCTTTCTTTTCTTGTAACGGGGATGGGAGATAAAACTTTCTTGTTCATAAACTGTTGGTTCTTTGAATTCATTGTTATGTTAGTATATTTCTTTATATCTGATTTCCTATTGTATGATAAGGTTGTTTGGTTGTAATTGCAGTGTTAATGCTTATGTTGTTTTTAAATCAGAGGAATCTGCCCAGGCATCCTTGGCTCATAATATGGCAGTGGTAAGCTTCTCTTAGAGTTGATTCATTTGCATATTCTTCTGAAGATAACTCATTTTCGGAAATCCGATAGTAGCGATATTTGATTGTAGTTATCTATATATAGGTTGGAGAAAGACATATCAGAGTTGACAGAGCATGTCCACCACGTAAGAAGATGAAGGGAGACAATAGTGCACTGTATGACAACAAAAGGACTCTTTTTGTGGGTAACCTTCCATTTGATGTGAAGGTCCGTTACCTGAGGGTGAATGCTTGTTACTGTTCTAATCAGCCTTTTTCTCTGTATCCAACAATGATTTTGGTCACTTACTTGCAGGATGAAGAAATTTATCAGCTGTTCTCTGGTATGAAAGAGTTTGGATCAAGCATTGAGGCTGTTCGGGTGATCAGAGATCCCAATACTCTCCTAGGAAAAGGAATTGCTTATGTTTTGTTCAAAACGAGGGTATATACTATCAACTTCTCTTATTTTTCAAATTTATAATGGCATTACTATTTCTTTTCTTACATCATACTCGCTTGAAGTTCATAGTGAATAGTTGGCACTTTGATATTGGAGACGAACTAGAACTATATCCCGTTACTGGAAATGAAGTTTTTATGTTTGCTTTAACAACCACCTGGGTCCTCTGAATGATGAACACAGTATATAATGTAACCTACTGGTTTGGAAGCAAGGCTTAGTTGATTGATTGCTTTACACCTCATCTTAGATTAGCAAGAAAAAACTCATTTTGTTTCACCTGGAAAAAGAGAGACAAGTCTTGGTCTATCTAGTTTCTTCACATTTAGATTGTTTTAGCAATTTTGTAGGAGTTTAAGATTTGTGCTGTGTGCTTCATTATATAGACTACTATTTTAGCTATTGTTGGCATGCACCTCCACCTTAAATTGGAAGATCAAATTTTAATTTGAGATTAGTTTCTTGCTTTTATTTATAGCATTTCATAGACAAGGGTATTTGTGGTCATTGGTGCTAATCAAAAAGGCCACTTAACTATTTGAGGTTTTTTCATTTCATCCTTTTGTCCTAAGAAGATTCAATTAGCTTTTCATTGGCTTACTTGGTGGACTTTATGGATGAAATTACATGGGTTCATTAGCTGACTTAATTTTTTTTTTTTTTTTTTGGATAAGGATATCTTTTCAATTATTAAGTTATAAAAGTTGTCTTTTCAATTGTTACTCTTCTCCTGCTTCTCCTGCCGTGTAACTGAGGCAGCAGTCCCTATTTCATAATCTATATCTGGACTTAAACTGGCATTGGTTTTATCTCTGTTTTCATCAAGTAATTCTACCTTGTCCTTGTCATCTTTGTTTAGTTACACTGTTCGTCCCAATTTATGTGGCACTTTTCACTTCTTGAGAGCCAGTTTGACTAGTCTTTGAATCTAATTTGGAGTAGATCAACTCAATATTTGATAATTAAACTTGAGATAACCAAAAAATATATGAAAACTACTAAAAGTTGCAAATTCTTTCCATGCCAATATGATTAAAAATACATTATAAAATGTTGGTCAAAGGTTACATAGTTTGAATCTCGACAAGCAAAAAGTGCCACGTAAATTAAGACGCATGAAGTATTTATTTATTTTGATAAGGGCACTTATCCTCTTTATTCTTGTAAAACTAGAACAACTAAAAAAGGAGACCTACTGACTGACCTTAACCACCTTTTTCCTTTGTTTTGCACACGAGCACTAAAGGTTGTAGTTTTCTTGATCTTTAACAAAATGTAGAAAGCAAATTCAACCTCTGAAAATTTTGAGCCAATTGCCTTAGGACAGGAAGAAAATGAGTTGAGGTTCAAGGAAAATGGGATTCTTCCTTTCAAACTAGCAAAACTAATGGATACATTTTCTTGAGCAATTATCCTTTGTCTCCCTCCGAACTGACAGAAAGTTTGCTGACAGGCAGGATAAATAGTAAATTATAAACCTCTCTTCTCCGCTTTCAATAAATTAGACCAGAGTTTGTAAGGTAGTGACAAATTTTCCACATTAATGAGAAAAACTTCTTGCTTAGTGCTTCCACCTGCATTAGTTAGGAGGAGATGAGAGAAGAAAGGTCCCATTTATGTTGATCTTCCAGCAGTAGACAGTAAATTTTATCTTCGAAGTGGATGACGCGTAATCAACCTTATGATGGGATTTTTTAGTAATCTAGCTTTCCTTCCTCAGTGGTATTGATTGGAGGCAGTTGCCCAAATAAACAGATATGTAATCTGATGGTCTTTTACAAATGGTTGGAATATAATGTTTGATATGTGCATCATTCTGTCTATATGGTTTTTCTTGGACAAAGTAATACTTCTGTTGCAAAACACCTTAGAAGGAATAATAAAATTACCTACAGAAAGATTTGAAGGAATAATAAATTGAAACAACGGTTCGGTTTCTAGGACTCTCTTTTTTCTTTTCTAATACTATAGAGAAGTTGAAGTTAACTTTTTTGCAAGGATGAGAGAGTCACTAACTTTTCAGTAAGTTTATATCCTAGTAGCTGAACTCGAAAGATAAGTTGTTCCTTATATATTTACTTGGGTTTGCAGGAGGCTGCGAACACTATTTCTAGAAAGCGTAACTTGAAATTACGAGATCGCGAGCTGAGAGTGTCTCATTCTAAAGCAGATTCTACTCCATCTAAGAGGAAAAGTGTATCAACCGAAGACAGATTTAGGTCCCCGGCAAAGAAGTTTGCAGCAGATTCAGCTAGACCAGGCAGTAGTAGCTATAAGGCTACAGCAAAGTCTGACATGTCCTATCAGGGCGTGAAGGCAAGCAAATCTGGTGTCCAGAAAAAAACTCAATCCAGGATGAGCGACCGGGGAAAGTTGAAACCTAAAGCACAGTTATCGACAAAGCCAAAAGAGCGCATAGGAAAGAGACCATCTGTTGCTGCCCGAAAAGCAAAAGAACTCAAGGCTGCTGCCTCTGGCTTGAAACAAATGGGAACAAAACGGAAGATGGACAACCGAACACCTGACACTGCAGGCAGAAAGAAGAAATTTAGAAAATCTTAGGTCTTACATTCTCAACAATGTTATACATGAAATAGTGTTCATTCATATGTTCACTTTTCAGGATTATAGTTTTCTGTTTCATCTTTAATCAAGGTTTAGTGGATTACGTTTATTTTTCTGTTTGTATGCCCGATTATACTTGATCGTTGTATGGACAGATAAATTTCCAAGGCGCGAGATCTGCGATCATCTCCTTGACATTGTATTTTTATCTACAATGTATTCTTGGATCCTATATCCTTTTTCTGTTCTAGCTGGTGAGTTCTTATATTGATTTCTCAACTCGTAATGACATTTGAGCTTATGGTCTGCTAAGCTTTAAGCCAAATTTGACTTTTCTCTCCCTTTGAGATGGTGGTATTTCCCTGACATGCATTAACGTGAGATATTTTGTACATCTGTTAATGTGAGATACTTTGTACATCTGCTAATGTGAGATACTCCGTAATTGGGTTGCCCTCACCACACAACTGATCTTGAAATCTGAAATTGTTGCTCTACGTTTTGCTCATTTTTCTCCCATGCAAACCTCTCTTTCAAAAACACCAGAAAAGGTCTAATTGCACTAAAAACTAGCATATCCAATCAAGCTGTATAAGATTTTAGGCTTTTGGCTCTCTAACTCTTCATTTATTTAAGACATAATATATAAATATGATCCTTAACTTGGCGTCAGTTGGTTTGTATAAAATTGACATGTAGACACGCGTGTCCTACATGACATGATACACGTAGGACATGAATTTTCCATGTGGGGTGTCATGTCGGATAAATGTATCAATTTGTTTAATTTTATGCACGTTTAAATGCTTACTTGTGCATATCTAAAGTTAAGAGTCATATAGTTGCCAACTAAAGTCAAGTTAAGGGTCAAGTCAAGTTAAGAGTCATTTTTATGTATTATGTCTTTATTTAAATATGAAACTAAGGAAAAGGGAACAGATGGAAGAAATGAATCCAATAGCATGCCAAATAAACTATTACAGAGTCATGACTGGAGTTTACATATCAATATCTTCAAATGACATCACATTTTTTCTCCTTTTTTTTCTTCTGTTGCTGTTGCAACTTATAGCTAAACAAATGCTTCAGGAATAAATTCAATAGCTTCATAACTTTCTGCGGCTGAGACTTGAGCACCATGCAACTGTCTAACGCTAATCTGTACAGAGAAGTCATGCCGAGGAAGATTTATGGTTGTCTAAGCACTTCACAATGCTTTCTGATGATGCTTGAGCTCTGTATTAGTTCTTGTTTCCAATCAATGTTGGGGTAATAGATACAAGGCCGATAAGGAAAAGAGTAGCTATAGAATGCATGTCATAGAGATCACCCACTGACTGCAATTCACCAAGAGTTATTCCAGCCTGCATTGTAATCCTTGGTTAGCAGAAATAAACTAATGTCGTAAAATATTGTAAACTCCTGGCTTGTAGACTAGTGCCCGAATTTTCAGCAAATAGGCTATTTGACAACTATCCTAGCTCATGTTCACACAATGAGTTCATTAAATCAGACAATAAACTCTGCTGTCATCCTTATCTAATGTTTATTTCCACAAAAAGAGTTCACCAGATGAACTCAAATACATGTAAAAGATCAGTCTATTCATATATTTAAGATGTTCAACTTTTGAAATCGATTTGGTGAACCTCGCTCCCCAACTCCCCTTGCCAGGAGTCGGTGAGTCTACTCCCTCTTTACATGTCTACTCCCTCTTTACATGATAAATCTAAAATGTTTTTGTAAGTAATTTTATTCCGAAGCTACAATAAACATGGACCAGAAACCATAGTTGGCTAAAACAAAATATGTTCCCGAATTCTTAGTCATTGGCAACTAATATAAAGATGAATAAAGAGTATACATACCCTGACAGTGACATAAGCAGCTGGAATAATCCCAATGACAGTTGCAAAGAAGAATGTATGGTAAGGCACATCCACTATTGGTGAAGCAACATTGATAAATGTGTTTGGCAGTGTCGGTGTAACTCTCAAGAAAAGCATGTAATTAAGCAGCCCTTTTTGCCTTTTAGCGACCTGATAGATCAGAGATATTTTAATGCAACAGTAGCATATCAGGAAAGCAGAAAATGATGACTGAGTTGTGCGTTTAAAATCACCTGGTCACGGAAGAAAGTTAATTTATCAGGCCATAGCGAGAACACAAGGGGCCGCCCAATCAGTTTGGATAGGAAATAGCAAGATGATGCACCAGCAGTAGCGGTGAATACGACCAGTGCTACACCTCTGAAGACTCCAAAGAGAGACCCAGCAAGAAGTGACATGAAAACTGTTCCTGGGATCATAAATGTCTGCATAAAGATGTAGACTACACAGTATCCGACAAGGACCTGAACAGTATAGTCACTGGTATAGCTCTCCAGGTGATCCCTACAAAACATTTGAAACGATTCGTGGTATAAAATCAAAAATCAATTCATATTCTAAAAAGATGCTGAAGCACATACAAGTGTCTTATATGGAAATTAGTATGAAATAAGATGAAAGAAATATTCATGTGATGTCATCTCCAACAATAAGGACCGAAGTTTAGAAATGCAGACTTGCATGCATGTTCAAATACAAGTGCAGTATTTAGCATCAACATAATGCCAAATGTTCAACTACAGGTGCTACTTTTGTAGTTATGTACGTATGTGCTTGCACAAATACACTTTAGCATTTTTAAGTGCACAATTCAAAGCCAGGATATCTTTGGGATATCACTAACAAGTTTAGAGAACAAACTTTATCTTCTCACCCCCTTGTTTAATCAGTTCCTTGGTCAAGTCCTCCACTCATGCAATGCGTGTACATATGAATTCACTGCTTTCTTTTATTTGTTATATTACACATGTTACATCTAAGAATCTGTTCTAACCACCATTCAATGGGATTTACTTATGACTCTCATCAATTAGCAGGCAACTGCGAGACTTTTACTCCCGAAGTCCTTGGAACTAGTAAATGCTTGTAAAGTCGGATTATATATAACTCCCTCACACTCATCCCCCTCAAGTTCATTCCAATACGACACAAGTGAACAACCAAGGGATAGCGTGCAGCCTACCCTCACTGATATTTTATTTCCCTAACATAACATTGAATTATAAACAGCTCCCACATCCAGCCTCACAGTCAATTGCTACTCATCCCACCATTTAGTGGAATACACGAGATTATAAACATTCTACTTTGATCCATGAAATGCTAAAAGGCTAAGTTTTCCGTCCTCCTTTCCTTCAGAAAATCTGTTCACTCTTGGGAAATAAATAGTGTATACTTCACCTCCATCTAGATTCTCTTCTATGCTAATAGATTTACAGATGCTTATGGCATAGTCAAGTTGCCAACCACCTGAGTACCTTAATGATGTCACTCATAGATCAGCAAATCCGCACATTTAAAGTCTTATCAAGGATTTTTCCTGCAAGAAATCCGTGATTTGAACCAGACTGATCAACTTCCCAAATGGTCACCACCAGGCAGCAGGCACCAAAGAAGGACAAGAAAGAATAACAAGGCTTACAAAAATGAATGAATTGGATGTAATTGTTAAGATTTCCTCTTGCAGAAATCTTTCACCGCCATTAGAGACCTTATCAAAGGTATCTTTTTTACAACTCTATTAATTGTCCATACCACTTCTATTCCCAAATTATGACTTTGTTCATTAAAAGTCTGCTTTTTTTCAGTTTTCTGGTTTTGGGCTTTTAAAAAAAGACACCATTTTTGCATTTACATCATCTCACAAAGCCAAAATAAACATGTTCAGAGGCAATTAATTAGAATTAAAAAAAAAAATCTCATATAATTACCTGAGTATTTGAAGATCTTCAAGATTTCTAGGAAGCTTGAGGAAGCTATAATCCGAAGCAGGCATGGTGAGATAAACACAACCTAGACCCAATGCATAACCCAAAACGACACTAACAGCTACACCAATCTCCCAAAACGACAACGGAAACTTAGCAGATTTCGATTCATTTACAATAACACCACTGCCCCCTTCCCCTTGCGTTTCACATTTCAATGAATCACCTAAAGCCGCCATGGATGAACATGTTCCAACTTCTCCCTCCATTAATTTACAACAAAAAATCTCACAAACCCAACAAATTTCTTGAACCAAATTGAAAAGAAAACAACTACAACAGAAAACAGAGCAGAGAAAGGAAATTGAATTTTGAGGGGATTTTTGTTTGCTCTTTCTTCAATCCCCTTCTTCCCCTCTTTCCCTCTCTAATCTCTATCTCTGTTTGCTAAAAGAATAAAAAAAAAAAAAAAAAGTTCCCTTTTCTCTTTGTCTTTCTCAAATCAATTTATGGAGGAAGATAAAGCATATTCCTTCATTCTCTGAATGAAACCAAAAAAAGTTTAAGGGGAAATTGAGACAATTTGAAACTTTTAAGGGGTCATTATGAAATTAAAGAAAGTTTTAAGAGAAAAGAAATGATTGACGTACGTTTACTTTCGACTCGTAAACGTTTTAATCGTTTGTTTGGTTTTTCCTTTTCTCTTTTTTAAAGCAACAGGTTGTTTTTTTTATTAAAAAAATAGATTTGATTTTGATAATCTCATTGAAGTTTGACTAATTTTTATTTAAACATATTTTGGTTATTTTTTCCAGAACTTATGTTATTAAACTTTTAAGTATTATTTAATTATATTATTTTGACGAACAAAGATTATGATGAAATGGTAAGCAAGATCAGAGTCAATCTTTTGTTAGGGGTTCGGATGAACCCTTTCACAAAAAATATTATTATTCAATACAGTGTTAAAGTATATATATATATATATATATTAGCTATCGATCCCCCATTTAATTTTTCAGACCTTTTACGAAAAATTCTATAGTTTCGCCATTGATGATGATAATTACTCTTTCATTTTTAACAAAGATTTCGAGTTTGACTTTATGACTCAGATATATCAGTAGTAAACAATTCTTTTATAATATCCAATAATTTTAAAAATAAGATATTGAATTCACTAATTTTATAAAAGTAATTATAAATATGTTATACACTAATCATATATGGATATATACATGATGTAAATATATATAGAGAAAGAGATTATTTTTAATTGAAGAGATTGAATGATAGTCATTTTAAGTAATAAAAAAATATTTACAAAATCACGAGTAGCTTCCAATAACAAGTAATATTAAATATTAATATGCAAAAATGATAAATAATCAACTTTAACATGTTACACTAGATTAATAACATAAATTGTTTCTAAAAGTGTGCTTTTAAGTAATTAAGTTGTAAAATTATTTGTAATGTCCAAGACTATCCCTCAAAATAATTTATTTATTTGTCCAATACTACAAAGAGAGATTAAATTTATGGAAAAAGAACTAGGAACTTTTGAAGACAAGACAATATTTGATATTACCAATTTTTAAATCGAGTCAATTGAACATAAAACACAAATTAGGCTTAGAAAAAGTACTACAACAACCTATTAATGTTATTTTATAAGCGGGATCTGATAATGTAACGTGTACGCAAATTTTATTTCCATTTAAAAGAAATAAAACTATTAATTTATAATAAAATATTTTTAAACAATTTAAAAATAAAAATATAAAAATAAGAACGATAACAATAATAAAATAGCACTATATATATAAGAATAATTATGACGATAATATAATGTGTTAGTTAACCGAAGAATAAAAAAGTACATAAATAGAAGACTAAGAAACTATAAGGATAATGCTAATAGCGCGGATAAAAAAAGTACCTCTAGTAGAAAATCATACTCAAACCTAACAAAATTCTTAATCTAATTAAAGTAGGCAAATCAAAAAGGAGTTGAAGAAATGACAGATTGACAGTGACATAAAAACAATAATTAATGCTCAATTTGCTAATCAAATTCAGTGTTGATCAACTTTAAGTTTCTATTCAAAGAAAAAAATTAAGTTTTTGTAGAAGTTTAGCGGCGTAAGATTCTATTTGTCAAATATATGAGGATTGGACTGAAATAAATAATATTAATTTCAACTAATATTATCGATCATTATTCATTACTATTATTTTGTTAAATACATGTGATGCATATGGAGAGAGAACTAACAAATGTGGTCCATGCAAATTGGGCGAATATTATTTTCGGTCGAGTTTTATGTTTTAATTATCTATTTTTTTTTTACTTGTTTAAACTATTTTTAAAAAAATTAAAAACATACTTTAGCTATGAGTTATGGCTTGAAAAACGTTTATGTTTTCATTCTATGATATTCTAGTTAAGTTAAATATATAAAATATGTCATTTTTAATTATACACATCAACATTCACAAAATGAAATGACATATATTATAAGGTTAACCTAACACAACCTCATGAACTAATGAAAACACATAAACAGTTTTTAAGATTTGAACTTAACATGTTTGATTGACATACTATATTAAGAATTAAAATATTTAATAAAATATAAATTAATTAAAATATTCTGACAAATTTAAATAACGAGCGCGATGTATTACGAAAAAAAGTAGTCATAGAAAACAAACTCGAAGACCATATTGTATATAAATTGTGTCGTCTCAAACGAGGAAGAGCATGTGGTGTTGTCAAGGGGTAACAGAAAGAGCAATAATTTGCGTTACATTAAACGTGAATTAGCATATGCTTTTTTTCCCCTTTTATTGTTCTTTAGTGCTCTACGCTACGAAATTAATAAGGGACGAATTTAGGTTTAAATTATGATATACGTAAAAAAATTTTATATATATATATATATACAAATTAATTCCGCTCTTTTGTTTATATTGAATATTTTTTTTACAAAAATATAAAATGGAAGAGTAGATTAATTCTACTAAAAAATTTTTAAAAAATATTTGGTTAATATGAGTCGAATAATATTTGAATTTCTAAATTTTACAAAAACAAAATAGTGCACTTGATTAATACTATTTCTCCCTCTCTTTTTGATAAAAAACTATATTTTCATATTTTACAAATTTTAAATTCGTATTATTGTAAAAATTCTGAATCTGCCTCGATTTAGTTGGATTTTTCTTAAGATAAGAGACTTTTGAATGACCACATGATATGGCATATGAGATATAGAGAGAGTCTACTAATGTTTGATCACTTTCAAGTTATGCAATTTATTCTGCTTTTTCTGCTAAGCATTTTCGTCTTATTAGCTCATCAAAGATAGGTAGCATAGTCACATATAAATCAGAGAGGTCAATAAAATATTTTTGTAAAAAATTATATTATATATAATAAAAATTATATCAAATATATATTATTTTTCATATATTATATATATTTTGGATATTTTTAACGAAATTTTTGTGATCGCCATTTCAACTACATATATACTACTATATATATATTTTTATTTCTTGCTAGCTGCTTTTTAATTGGTGAGAAAGTCGATATGTCTAAATTTCGCCAAAAAAATAAAGTATTTCAATAATTTTAATTACTTAGACTGGACGATGTATGATTTTAATCGAAGAAATAACTTTTTAAATGAAACTGAGAATTCTTTTTCTTTTTCTAGGTGCTGGTTTTGAGGGTTGGTGGGGGGTGGGGGGTTGTTGATTAAATTTAAGTCTCACACTGATTTCATGGTGGACCTGTTAATTAATGTTTTTTATAATGGGTCAATGTAATTCAGATATAAAAACTTCATTTAATCTTAAATCTATATATTTAAAATTCATATAAAAAAATATTATAAGTAGAAAATTATCTGAATGATAAGAGTTTCGTACTAGGGGTAGAAGAAAATTATAAGTTACAATATTAATTGCTCAAATAATAACAAATATTTAAAAAAAAATAGGGTGGGGTGCTAACAACATAAAATATTTAAACGTGTTTTTAAAATTATGACAAAAAGATATTCTTTTAGCTATTCAAATAGTAAGATAAATAAATTTAAGGGAGGGGTGTAATTTCATTTTTATAACAAAAAAAGCAATGAATTTTTGAAATGGACCCTGGACAAATAAAACAAATGTTGCATAGATCTTATTTACTTGAATTTAATATTATGTAGCTCAAAGTTATCTGGATCTTTCAGTATAATTTAAAGAATTATGTTTTTATTTATTTTGATTAATGTTTTAAGAAATTCACAACCAATTGATTTTTCAGCTAGTATAATATTTTCAACTGAATTTTTGAAGTGAAAGTAACATGTAGTTCTGTTGTAACAATATATTAATTATTAATTTCCTGAAATTGCGTGTGAACTCATGTGCAAAATATATATATAAATATCATTTCAATTTATTACACTAAAAGTCAAATAATCTATTTTTTATATAAAAATTCAAAGCCTTTTGAAATATATTTAAAAGATATAAAAATTTACACAAAAAGACTCGTTTGAATATCGAAATTCAAAAATAATAATATAATAATATATTCATTGAAATCTTACAAATAAATTTTTCGTAAATAGAATATATGCAAATCTTACCATTATTTTGTAGACAGAGAGATTGATTTCAAAAGTGTCTTAACTCAAATACGTACAATTAATTTCTATATAAAGACAAAAAATACAATGATATCGAAATTAAAGGTCATATAAATTGAAATACGGAGTAAATATATTTCAAGGAATTGCGTGTCACATGCTTAATGTTATTTAATTAAACAATCAAAACACAAATCCAAAAAAAGTATCCAACATTGACGTGAGACAAACACTATAATATGAAGTACAAATCACTATTCTAATCTTTGCAATTATTTGCTTGAAAGCAATTTATATATATCCTTTCATTTTCTCATTAAAAAACTAATAAAAAATAGTGTACCTCTCATTAGGTAGGTCTAAAACCACGTTACACGCAACATGATAATTAATCATAATGATCTAGAGCTAACTACTCTTAAAGAAAATCATCACAATCGTGTCGTAGTTAAAAGCGTTACTAGCTTACATTCTGACTCGAACGATATAGATTACGTGAAATTTTATATGAATGAACATGGATCACCGTGCAATACTTGAATATTATTAAAGTAATATCTATCGTAAAGAATCAGAGATGAAGCAAGAATTTTAATTTTATGAGTTCTGAATTTTTATAATAATGATTTCAAGTGTTGATGACTAGATTATAACAAACCTGATATTTTCACATGTGATTGTGATTGGATAAACTTCTTAATACAAATACACTGTTTGAGCAAAAATTATTGAATTTGATCAAATAGACTTCTAGCTCTGCTCCTATAAAGAACGAATGAAAAAAAATCTTGATATATAATATATAATTCCGCATTATTTAGAACATTATAAGTTTTGATATGTAAATCAAGTAATCCAATAGAAGCCATATTTAATTGCTAGATATATTCATAGTAATCCAATTGTTATATATATTGACTATTGTCATAACACAGTTACGAATTAAGACTAATCTAATTAAAGTAATTAATACAAATTAAACATAAGATTCCCAATATAAAAATATTTATGAGATAAAATATGAAAAGTGAATGACATATGTTTTCATATGAGAAGATTTGATCAAGCTACTCAGATTATGTATTAATATATATCCACAAGGCCACAACTTTAGGATCAACACTGACATAGTAAACCAAACATTAATAGTGAAACAAAATTTTTTTTTAATGAAATCTACTGTTATAAATTCTATTAACTATTTCTTATTATAGTGAAACGATAAGCATTTCTTCATTTTTAATAGGATATTTCAAGTTCAAATTTTTAATATGAAAACGTCTTTAATAAGAAGCGTTTTACTCTTTAAAATAAGACTTTCTAGCATAAAACTAAATTATACCCTAGAACACGTACAAAACACCGTGTGAAAAATCAAAATGAAAAAGAATATTCTTTCTAATATTTACAAGTAATTTTCACATTGCAAGTTGTGTAATGAGTATTAAGAGATTTTGAGGGGGGGAAATGGATTATATATAGCTAGGTGTGGTTGGTGGCACACTTTACTACAGCAATATATATATACATGACAAAGCATGAGACAATTTATGACATAAAAATCATTAATAAATCCACTAACATATGGTGATGTTCACATGTTCTTTTTTCAGGTTTTATTCCTTTCTAAGAAACTTTTTGTACATTAGCCTTGAGTTTACAAAAAGATAAGTTTAGCACACAGAGCAAATCTTTTGTTTTTATCCATCCAATTTACTAAAATAGATACTATATGATATATATGTATTGAACAATTTCATGTTTATACAAGCCTAGTACATAATCACTACTACGAAGAAATTAACAAATAATAAATAGACACATAAGCTAATCCTAGAAGACTAATATCGTAGCTCACCTAGATTAATCATTTCAGGACAGAGACTTTTTCAATTTTCGTTGAATTGCTTTGACGAAATCTAGACAATAAGAACTAAATTTCAAAGTTTACTTTTGTATTGTTTTTATAACAAAATTAAATTGGTGTATGTGGTTGAAGCGAGGGGAAAATGTTTATAAGATGGAGAATTGAATATTTCAAACAAGGTAAAAATTCAAATACTCAACAAGCTAAGTTACTAAAATTTCTCATTTACTTTTGTATCCACTTATATATATATATATATATATATATATATATATATATATATATATATATATATATATATATATATATATATATATATATATACATACACTTCATGAAAAACGTAGGTCGTATCGTAAAGTCATAATTATATTAATTTGACAACAATAATAAAAGGATTATTGTGTGGTCCTCCTCACATTATTGTGGCTTTCCTACGATGAAAACAGTCTGGCAAAATTATTGAGGATATTCATATTTTCATATATAGGGCTAAGAAAAATTGACATCATTTTCTTAAAGTTTGCCATTATATGTGTAGCATTCCAGCTTTGTATCAACCAGCTTTCATAGCTCAGTTGGTTAGAGCACCCGTTTAGTAAGCGGGAGGTCTTGAGTTCGACTCTCAATGAAAGCATTTTTTACTGCCCTTGTTCGAGGGAAATCAATTGACACTATATACTGACCTTTTAGTGAAAATTTTAGCCCTGTCACTGCCCAAAAGGCTAATAAATTCTCAATGAAAATGCAGGGTAGACCAAATGTTTATGTAATTTTCTTATTGTACAATCTCATACATCCCAACTTTGTGCATAAATACAGCCAATAATCAGGGCAGAAAAAATGGTCTAGTTTACCCCAATAGTTATCATATCAGCTAAACAATGTCAAGCTATAACAAAAGTTAAAAGTTTCATATGATTCTTTGCACAAAATCACAAAGAACTCTTCTATTACTGCACGTCGAAGACAGGAATCACAAGCATTAAGGAAAAAGAAAGACACTTGATCACACGATGTTGTCTGTTCTTTCGAACGGGCAACAAAAGAACAATAAAAATAAGAACAGGAAGAATATAATCATGTTAAGAAATGCCGGTTCATGTTCAAATTGACTTACCTAAGTCAAAGTAGTAACTGACTCATAACTCTTTCGAACAAAATTTCTAACTAATATGTACCATGTGACACTATTGGGAATGAAACCAACAGCTATACCTCTAGTAAACAGGGTATAAGCATCATCAAGCATGCGCATTTTACAATAGGAAGAAATCAAGGTGTTATAAGTGATAGTATCAGGACAAACTCCTTCAAGTTCTAATTTTTCAAAGAGGTTCTGAGCTTCTCGAATTCGACCATTGTTACAAAGGCCATTTATTAGACTGTTATATGTGACTATATCAGGTGTCAATCCACGTTGTATCAGGTCTCTCAGAAACTCAAGGGCATTTTGAACCTTACCTATTCTGCAAAAGCCGTTGATCAAGATGTTGCACGTTACATGATTAGGTTTTGATACCTTTCTCATCATCTCTTCAAAAAGTCCCAATGCTCTCTCAACTGCTCCATCATTGCAAAGTGCTTTTATGAGGCCATTGTATGTGATCTCATCAAGGGGACATCCTCTGAATAACATATCATTTACAAGCTTAAGCGCCTCTTGGGTTTTACCTTTCCTCAAGAAAGCATGAATCAATGTGTTGTAGGTGACTGTATTAGCAATAACTCCTTCCTGGAACATATCTCGGTATATCCCCAAAGCTTCATCCATCTTGTCAATCTTGCAAAAGCCTAAAATCAAAGCATTGAATGTAAAAATGTCCGGTTTACATCCGTTGCTTGACATATCACCAAAAATTTCTAAAACCTGTTGGATCATTCCTTGTTTACTCAGAGCTGATATAAGAGAGTTATAACCCATTATATTTAGGCTGAGACTTTTTGCTGACATCTCAGTAACAAGGTCATAAGCTTCCTGTAGGCGGCCAGCCTTTGAGAAGCCATCAATCAAGGTTGTGTACGTAATTGCATTGGGCTGGATACCTTGGGATGACATTTCGTTTACAACTTCATGAGCCGAAGACAAAATTCCTTTCTTGCAAAGACCTCGAATTAGAATGTTGTATGTATAAACATCTGGTTGATAACCTTTAATCAACATGTTCTCATTCAGAATGGTTTTTGCTTCATCAACTCGGCCATTAGTCACATAGCCATTGATCAACGTATTGAAGAGGACATTATTTTGTTCAGGTGCTTTGTTGAGAAGAACCTTTGCTTCATCTACTCGCCCTGTTCGACATAAAGCATGCATCAGAATGCCATAAGTTATAGCATCGGGGGTGAAACCTCGAAGAAGCATCCGATCAACCAGTTTTGCAGCCTCATGAATCCTATCAGCTCGGCAAAGCCCATGGATAATGTCATTGAAAGTATTGACGTCAGGCATGCAACCCATAAGAAACATCTCCTCCAAAAGTTTTAACGCATCATTTACTCGATTAGACTTTGAAAGAGCATGAATAAGAATCTGGTAAATCACTGAATTTGGTACACACCCATGTTTTGTCATGTCTCTGAGAAGTGAACAAGCAGAATCTACCTCATTGACTATACATAATGCTTGCATCACCCGAGCAAAAGTGAATACAGAAGGAGAAATACCTTTCCCCAACATTTCATAAAATACATTTGGAGCAACTTTGGGACAATGTCCGGCTAACAGAATATCCAACGCTTGATTGTATGACTTAAAAGTGGGTTCACAAGAGAAAGTATTCCACATATCCAAAAGTATTCTAGTTGCTTGCCCTGGTAAACCAGCTCTTCCATAATGCCTCATTATCATAATAAAGAGGGACTCTTTGAAAACTGCCCCTTCATCTTTCATCCGTAATAACAATCTATCTATAATCTTAAATTCCTTGGCAGCCCCAAGTTTATCAATTAAAGTATAGTAGACATCAAATGAGTGGCAATAGCTTGTTTGGCTACCGGCCCACTGGAATAGCTCCATCGATGTTGGTACATCCAAAGGGAGTGCCAATAATTTATTGAGCTGATACGGGGTAATTTTATTGAGTGATCTTTGGAGTTGTTTGAAGTCAAAAGGCTTAAGCAATCTTTCCCATTCATTCTCAGACTCCGGCCCATCACCTCTTGCTTTAGCATTATCACACTTGTCATCAGTCACACAAGTACAAAATGCAAATGTAGGGTTCCTATTCAGAGATCCTAGCTCTTCACGTATGTGAATCAAAAGTTTCGACCTTTTTAGCATACCTTCAAATGAGCAGTGCAGAAATTTCAGAACTCAGCCATTGCATGTGATACAAGAACTTCTTCAAGAATTGTCATGATAGCTTCTCCAATTTGGTTTATCAGTAACCAAATTTAAGCTCCATCATTGTAAGCAGAGACATTTCTTTTCCTGGAATATTCAACAATAAGATAATACACCAACTTCAGATTGATAAAAAAATTCAAATGTGTTTAATAGAAAAAGCAGACACAGGAATAAAAGTCCCAGTGTTCCACAGCATTTTCCAGTCATAAAGACTTAAAACCAAACAATATACTTCAAATAGAAATTAGAAACAATCGCAGAATAATGATTTCTTAGTATCAAACAATTATTACGAACATCATTTACTTCACAATCGTCTGGATGAGTTTTTGTATAGTGAACACAATCAATGATAGCATCAATCTCGAGTAAAATTAAATTCAACTCACAAACACAATTCAATATCAAATCTTAATCCAATTCAATTCAACTTTAATCACGATTGTCCAAAAAAACGATTTTCTAAGAGAAAGACAAACCTAGTTAATTTCACCAAAAGATTATTCCTTTCTTTTCCTAATGTTTTATATTGGATTAGCTTATTAATGATGGTGTAAAAAACAAATGCTGGGAAAATAAAGGTTCTTCTTACAAGACTGTTCGATAATCAAATATTGATGTCCTATATATTGGGCTCTTAAGATAATAGATGATGTCTTCACTTCTAAGGGTTAAAACATTGTATTGGATATGGAAATTCTATTTATGATGATGCCCACATATGTAATTAATATTCAGCAATGACTCATCAAAGAAAATAAAACAAAATGGCATTCAATCTCATCCTTTATCCTCTGTTTTAGTAAAATCTAGTACAATGAATTTTCTCTATTCTAAGAGTATGTTTCTCAACAATCGTTTCCTCTATTAACTTCAAGGAAGTTTCTGCATTAAGGTCATCATTCATTTTCCTTTAGGATTCTTCTTCTCTTATCTGGTTTTCCAGAACGGAGATACACTGAGGGCTTACTTTAGGCGAGTTTAAATTATGTATATTCCGTTGCCATTTTGTTTTGGCAGTCGAAACGTAAAATCAAGGGCCGAATTTAGTAGGTGTATGGGAATTATGTGGTATATTCTGTTGGCTTTTTCATTGTTGATGCCTAATATGGGAATCAAATGGTGTATTCCAGGTGAAACGATTAGGGATAAGAACAAATAGGTGTAAGGCAATTGTTAAGTATACAATAATTTGAAAAGCCCCTTGCAGCTATAACCCTAGGATGGTTTCAATAACAAATTTTCCCCAATTCGAAATAATATTAGGTTTAAATCGAAGGGAACAATTTAAAGTAAAAAATACAACATTGAACAGACGGAAAGATGCATTAGAACAAGAAAACTCAACGGAGAAAACTCAACACAGCAAAGACAGAAGGCATATCTTTATGTTCGTTCGCAAAAGAGAACCTCGGAAAAGTTGATCTCAGAGAGCACATAGTTAATGTGTTGTTTTGCCATAGAATTGAAGGAGCATCCTCACCAATCGAAGTCAAAAACACGCGCAACTGAACAAGGGAAGCAAAGGTGATACCTTTTTGGATAACCACAAGGGGAAATGACAGGTTTGCCCCTGGAATATCTGTAAAAACTCTCTTATTAAAAATGATATATATAAGAACTAGTTTTGGACTTATAATATCAAAATTTTAACGATTTCAAGTAATAAGAACTCAAATGTCGAACCGATCAAATTTTATATCTTAGATTAACCTTTTATTAATAGTGCACCCATCGTCCCGAAATCCTGGATATGCCTTTAGGTAGGGAGGTTTTTTTCAAAAGATTTTCAGCTCAAGTACATCCAACTCAAGTAAAAGAAGAAGAAAACAATGAAAAGAACATAACAGTTAATCAGAAAAATAACTTTATAATCAAAACACAATACACAGCATAACAAGTCCTAACCCATGCACAACAAGATAACACTACACCTCTGCTAACCCAATACAAACCTAACTCTTCAAACTCAATAATAATGTTCTTCAATTAAAATCAATCCTAAATGATAACAAAAATGTGTTGAGTCTTTCAATTATAAGGGGGAAAAGGAGAAATTCTTGATGAATGTATATATTTGGCTATTTAAACAACTTTTCAGAAAAGGCCAACCCATAATCAAACATTAGCCTTTTAAAAAGGCTACTCCTCGTAAATTTGCGCCTTCGTGGATTACAAAGCCTTAAAGAACAACTTGGGCCTTCCCTAAGTCCATTTCAGGTTTCAACCAGAAATTTCTACTTTGGTTATTTCACATTTCAAAAGCAATTATGTATGAAAAAACTAGTGGTGTATATGGGTGTCAACTGGAGAGATGTTGCTAATGGTGGTGTTGTGGAAAGTAGCTAGGGGTAATGGCGGTAGATGATAATGATTACTAATGATAGTGATTAAAAAAATGATGGTAATTGACAATATATATTGATATCACTTGTGATGATTATCAGTTGACTGTAATGGTGATTGATAGTGATGATTGTAAATGATGGCTAGTTTTTTATTGTTTTTTGTTTTGTTTTTTGTTGATGAAGTAATTAGTTCTATTTCGAGCATCAAGTAGATGCATAATAGTTACAAAAGCTTAGTAGCAAAAGGTAAGCTCTCCTTTACATTGTTAATTGCGAATCAGGGAGCGGACATGGTTCAAAAATGAATCAGGGCAATCTAGAGGGGATAAATAAACCCAACTATACAAAAACATGAGGCAGTTAGCTTTTAAAGATTGGAAGGTAGCTTTTAAATGATGGCTAGTGATAATACAAGTTGATTTCGAGATAACTATTATGAATTACATGTGATGGTAGTTAATAATGGTATACCAATTTGTTATACTTCTGATTCACTTATAATTCTGCTCTTTCAAAATACTTGATTAATTGGGAAATGTTATATAATTTCACAAGTAATTGGAATCAATCATACCAGGCATCTTAATTCAGTGTTTATTTTGGGTAGTTTGGTATAGTTTTTCTTCCCCTATTTAACACATTATTTAGAACAAATTAGGAGTTTCTTTTGATATTCAAAATCTCATAATACTTATTTGTATGTTGTCATAAAAAAGAAATTAGTCTATTGAAAAGACTAATTATCATATACCCATACCTAATGTAAGTTAGTTGATAATAAAATTATCATATATTCCACTAATTAGTGTTTTTTATAAACACAGATCTACTTGGGTTGTTTTATATTTTGTCAAATTCACAACTGCATATCTCACATTGAAATTTGGAAGTTTGTTTTCCAATTAAACATGTATTTACTATTGAAATTGATTTATAAATTAACTTAACAACAAAGTTACAACCCTTAAGATATGGCATCATTTCAGTTTTGAGGTTTCAATTGATATATCTTCCGTTCAAAGACGGATCCACATGTACAGGTAAGGGTGTATGTAAACAACTAAACAACTTTGACTCTAACTAGTTTTGCCAACAACTATATCCACAACTAAACCACATTATTTATTTGAACTTATTTCAACAACTAAACAACTTTTTAACTCTAACTAGTTTTGACTTAATTCCAACAACTCACTCCACCAACTAAACCACATTATTTTAAATAATGAGTCAAACCAGCTAGGAAATATTCAAACTTTATTTGAAATTATTTCTAACAAACACATTATTCCTAAATTTAAAGCTAAGTGTTAACACTAGATGGACACAAATTGATCTTGTAAGAAAATCAATTTTGTCATCAATAGGATCAACTAGTGTCGATACTTATGCTTAACAAACACATTATTCCTAAATTAAAGCTTAAGATCAACACTAGATGTACACAAATCAATCTAACAAGAAAATCAATTTGTCATCAATAGGAACAACTAGTGTTGATACTTATACTTAACAAACACATTATTCCTAAATAAAACTTAGTATCAACACTAGATGGACACGAATCGATCTTGCAAGAAAATCAATTTTGTCATCAATAGGATCAACTACTGTTGGTACTTATGCTTAACAAATACATTATTCCTAAATTAAAGCTTAGTATCAACACTAGATGGACACAAATCGATCTTGCAAGAAAATTAATTTTGTCATCAATAGAATCAACTGGTGTTGATACTTATGCTTAATAAATATAGTATTTCTAAATTTAAAAGCTAAGTGTCAACACTAGATGGACACAAATCGATCTTGCAAAAAAATCAATTTTGTCATCAATAAGATCAACTAGTGTTGGTATTTGTGCTAAACAAACACATTATCACCTAATTTAAAACTAAGTGTCAACACTCGATGGACACGAACAAATTATCACAAAATTAAAACTAAGTATCAATACTAGATGGACGCAAACACATTATGAAAAACAATTGTACTTCAACTTTAGAAATTTAAATACACCAAACCTTATCTCCTATTTTGATGAAAGAAGCAGTATACTCTTGTATCAACTTTTTTAGATGTTGAGCTTCCTCAGTTGCCTAACACGAAAAGAAACAATCTATAATTTCTTTAGTGATCATTATAGAGAGATTTCGGTCATCATTAACCATTGACCATTAGTAAACAAGTTTGTATTATTTTTTCTTTTTCTTGATAATTCAAAATAGATTTCTCCTAGTCATCCACTAAATTTCCTAGCTATTCTCACATAACTCTAGTGATATTCCTAAACTTTTTCAAATTTTGATATTGGTTGGAAGTTCGAACTTTGGTTTCTAAACTTTTTCAAATTTTGATTTTGGTTGGAAGTTGGAACTTTGATTTTCCGATCCGTGAACTTTGGATGTTAAAATTTAGGAGAAAATTTACCCACACCAACCTTCCTATTGCCAAATCAAAGCTTAACAATTAGCTCATACAAATATCTAAGTACCTAAATAAAATTAGAATCAAAACAATAGAGTTACAAGTCCTTGTAGTCATCATAATTCACTAACATATTTGTATTTTTATGAATATTGTCGCACCCCATTTTTTGCAAAATGGATTTTGGTGCACGACATAACAACTCTTTTTTGGGTTTGTTTGAAAGAAGAGTCCCCACCTAAGAATTAAGGCGCGTTAAGCCACCTATCTAACCTAACTAAATCTAACTAAAGGTCAATAAACCAGAGATCGGGTAAGGGTTCTAATTGTGATGCTGCCGAATCAATTACATAGAATGAGATAGACTAGAATCGTTAAACAATCAAGAGTAACGGATTAATTAAGTACTAACCAGAGGAGATGATAGTTGCAATCAATTTAGCCAACATAGAGAATTCAAACTAACAAATTTAAACCTATAAAGACATATTAAATCACATTCACAGAGAAGAGAGATAACACTTGTATGTAACACATTACAATCACATTAGACATATTAACAAGGATACTTAAAAAAAAAATTCCAACAGTAGCATTTTTAGCAAGCTGAAATTTGAAGTGACACGCACGCTAAGCAGAAGGCAAACAACAATCACATGCATTTAACTCAAGTAAGCAACTATACTAAAAATCAGTTCAAATCTAAGAGTTTGTTCTAAAGAAAACAAGAACTTGAATAGCTAGCCGATATATATTAAGAAGACATGCTTGGATTGCATTGAATAAGAGCCATTTTACCTCGAGCTTTACGATTTCCGATAAGTCTGTTGGTATCCAAGGTTGCTGTTGTAATTGACCAGAGTGTGCTGCTTCGCTGGTTGGAGCAGCGTTTGGTGTCGCTGTTGTTGTTTCGCCGAAGCAGAAGGAGGAGAGTAAAGGAGGGGAGAGGGAGGCGCTGCCTGTTACTCGCCGGCTGCTACTCTCGCGGTTGCTGCTTGCTGTTGTTTCTCGCCGGAGAAGAGGAAAGGAGCAGGCGAGGGGAGAGAAAGAGGAGAAGCCGGCTGCGCCGGGTTCGTTGGTCGGATAATGGAGCAGCGAAAGGGGAGAGGAGAGGGGAACGGAGGAGGCGGCGGCTGGACGCCGATCGTGGATGGGTGGCGGTGAGCGCCGATCGGAGATAGGTGGGCCTGAGAGAGGAGTGAGAGAGAAGTGGATATTATTTAAATAAAATAATAATTTAAATGTAACAGCTCAATATTTATTAATTTATTTTAAATTTTGAACATAAACTGAGGTTGATTTTTATTAATAAAAATTATATATATATATATATATATATATATATATATATATATATATATATATATATAAAATTAACTTTTTTTTTTTACTATTATAGAAGAGTGAGTTGATTTTGTTGTATCAACATGTGTGCTTGATATTATTATTATTTTATTTTTTTGATATTTTGTCATTTTATATTGGTTATTAGTATTTTTGTGCTTGGTATTTTTTTATTTTATTTATAGGTGATATTTTGTCATTTCATGATTAGTATTTAAGTATCATCTTTTGTTTATTCCACATGCATTATATTAGGATATCTACAAAATTATTTACGGACAATACATTATACATTGTTCTATTCTTTCATATTATATGTTATAATTTTTAACATTTTTTAAAAGTACATAAATAAAAATAATACTTTTACTAATTTACTTTTAATTTTTTTAATACTTTTTTTTTATTTGTCATACTTGAATTTGACACCTTTATTGAGAAAATAATAATTGACATGACTATTTAATTACCGTTATTTCTAATAATTGGTGTTTATTATTAAGTCTTCAAAATTTGAGGAATGAGTAATTAATATTATGTATGAAACATGAAAAAAAAACTATCTTTTCTTTATATTAATTATCAAAATTTGAACCCTCCAGGAAAGATCAAGCACTCATCAAGTCGTTAGCTTGAACTCAAAATTATAAAACTATAACAAATCCTATTGTAATCAATTGAATTATAATTTAACGCATATTATTGAAATTAATTAAATTATAACTCAACAAATTTTATTTAAATTAATCTAATTATAATTATTTTTATTACTAAATCATTTTCCATAAAGCCCGTGCTTGCGCGATCCTCTAGTAACTACATATGAACACAAGTTTAATTTTATAGATTTAAATTATACACTTTCTAATAATATAAATTTAGTTATTGATCAACAAAAGTTTCATATCACATTTAATATATAAATCTCCTTGAATTAATTATCGATATTTCTTTAATTGATAATGTATTTCATATCTAAACTATTAATATATAAGACTTGATTTGACAAATTACTTGAGGAGTATATAATCAACCTATTTCATACTCTGTCATATTATTACTTACATGTCATTGCCTACAATATGATCACTATACTTGACATCCATTTAAGATTGAACGTAATAATCCTAATAGAACTTGCTTTATGCTGTATATTATGACTATTGTCTATGATCTATCGAACACGATAGTATTCTTCAATTATCATTAAGGATTTTACTAGCACCTATATTAAAAAGATGATGTCTCTATAATTTTTAAATCCCGAATTTCCTCATTAAATACGTTAAAGAAGCATTGTTTGTGCACAAAAAGCAAATGCTCTAAGAAAATTCGACCTTATCTTTATGGCTTCTAGGCTCTAGCTAAGCTAGCTTGTTACAACTATTCCTCAATTTCCAACTTATTATTGCCCTTATGGCCCCTTTCAAAGTTAAATAAAATAAATTGTGTGAAAATTACACCAACTATATTTAACATATACACAACTTAAAAAAGTTAAAGGATTCGTTTTTCTTATTTTTCTAATTAATTAGGTTCATTACTCACAGAGTTAGGCGAAAACACACAAATAAGATACCCTTTGTTCCTATTTGTTGTAAGATTATAAGTATTTTTGAGTCATTTTCTACTTTATTTGCTTTGACTAAACAAATATTTTTAAATTTAAAAATTTTAAAATCTTTATGACTTTGTGTCGAATATAATTTTTATCTTTAAAATTTTGATTTAATAGAATTTCAAATCTCGATGTTTCATCTTTTAAGTGACACTTAAGTCTCGTTAGAAAGTAATTGGCTAGCTATATCAGCATGTTTAAATTGTATACTGAATTTGTGAGAAATTTATAGAAGCACGATCTCCACCTTCCCATCCCCCCCCCCCTCTTCATTAATTTTCTTTGGACCCTTACCCTTTTTTTTATTCCTTTTCTTTAAAAAAAATTATAGTAGTTATCAGACATTCAGTTGAGAGGAAGACTTCAATTAAATATGCGTGATAGTGTAAAATATCTTAAGATTAAATTTAAATAATTTTTTGTCTTGATTGGTTGAGACCTCACGGCAATAGATTTTATAATATCAACTAAATAAAATTCATTTTTAACTTTAACTTAATTATGAAATATCTCACCGTATCGTCAAATTTGAGATTATTTTATCCTATCTTTCAACTAAAATACTAAACCAAAGCTATAATCACAAAAGTTATTCTTTTAGAATAGTTTAATCCGCAAATCAAACGACAAGTAACTTTTTACCTAAAAGTAAAAATGACAATATTTATCACACACCATGGACAAAGGGAGAGAACTTTAGAGGACAAATTAAGTTTGTGTTATAGAACTTTATATTATACAATAATAATTGAGGAGCATTATCCTAAATGGATGAGAACCATAAGTTTGTAGTGGGCATTACTGTTGTAGATGTCAATCGAAACCTAATTCCCACGTGATTATGGAGAATTTTCTTAATCAACTTATAAATAATTAAAGATTATCATCACAAAATATTCTAATGGGAATTAAGGGATCGAATCTAAAAGTGTTAAGCTTTATTGCGGATCTCTTAACATGTGATTTAATTAATTATATGTGAATCATTCCTTTCAAAATAAAATAATACATGCATAGATAAAGGAGGAAATTAAAGAGTTCATGGAATAAAAAGAATTAATTATGCATTAAAACGTGAGTAAATGTAAATATCTCAACCTTATTTTATTAGGAAAGAGACTTGCATCAAATAATTAGGACAAATAGTATTGGAGTTAAAATTTTAAAATTTATAAAGTTAAAAGATCAAAATCTATTAGTATTAATGAATAACTTACGTAAATATGGAAAAATTACGCGGTTAAGTAAACTTATATTGCTTAATTACTCATCTTAGTTATAGTTTGTTATAATTACCACTGGCGACTAACATTATACATTAATTATGTGGGCTGACTTTAATTTTGTATAATTAGCCACATTTGTATATGCATAATTCGTCGGAATGTACAAGTACATATATATAATATACAATTATCTATCTGATATACATATATGATTCACCTCTCTCCCACTCTCCGTCCTCTCTCGTTCGCCTCTATCCTCCATTCCTAATCTCGTTCGCATCTCTTCTCCCTCTCCCAATCTCTCTTGTCATATATACAAATGTATAGTATAATATACAATCATCTAACTGGTATACATATACAATTCACCTGTCTTCCTCTCTCTCTCTCGCCTCTAACCTCCCTCTTTCAATATCGCTTGCCATATATACAGATACATATGTATAATATATAATTATCTAACCGATATGCATATACAATTCACCTCTCTCCCACTATTTTCCCTCTCTCGCTTGACTCTCTCATCTCTCTCCGAGTCTCGCTCGCCTCTCTCCTACTCTTTGCCCTCTCTCGCTTGCCTCTCTCATCTCTCTCCAGGTCTCGCTCGCCTCTCTCCTCCCTATAAAATTAGCTACAAATTATAATTATCAAACTATAGCTGTGGAGAGTAATTAGGCTATTTTTGAGTGGCTTTTTGTGAAAGTTCCTCAACAAGTATTTGATATTTCTTAAACATAAATATAAAATTTAAATCAATATTTATTGAGTCTGATCAAATTCATAACATACATATTTGCTCCGCCCCGATATAGAACAAGAGAGGATTGGGTAAAGTTTACAATTTTTGAATCAAGTCTAGTCATATATGTATGTGAAGCATATATATAAAATATATTCAATATTCTCAACTTAAATTATTTTGACATCTAGATTTTGAATATATCACGTATCATAACTAATAAGTGGCATGATAATATATGTAAAAGTACGATCAAACAATAATAGTATACACGACACAGACTACAATCGGGGATGAAGTTAGAGGAATAGAAAAGGCTCATCAAAATCAAACTTGAATTTTAAAGTCTCAAATTATTTTGAATACGATTCTTTAAAATATATATTTACAATAAAAATGAAATAGTACTATAAATATAGTATTACTTTATATATATATATATATATATATTTTTTTTTATAACATATAAATTTTAATTCAGAGAATAAAAGTATTAACAACAATCACGTTAAAGTTAAATGTATTGATTCTCTTCTTAGACTTTCTCATTATTCTTTTAGGATTTTTTTTTAATTAAAGAAAGTGACCATAGTCACCATTTTTTTGTTAAAATAAATGGACAAACTTGTCCAGAAGACATTTAGGATATATTCGAATAAAACTAAAAACTTTATTACTCCAAATGAACATTTAATATTCGCAGATATTAATATAGCAAAATTCTAAGGCATTTTCCTTTTTGGGTACTTTTTGAGTTTTGGGACAACTTTCGGCAATGGTAACTTTAAGTACCAATATGGATCGCTTCTTTGTCGTTAAGAATATTAGGTCTGAGTTCTTATGTATTGTTGAAAGTGCTCGAATCCTGCAATGCGTATTTTTAAAGTTAGTCTGACTCTAATATAAAATTATATCATACTCTGACGTGAATATAGATATCATATATGAAATAACTAAAACAAAACAGCTTTCGTTGACTAGTTTGTCGATTTTGTAGTAAAATTAATTCCCTATTATTCCCTTTCACAATATTTCACCTGTAAAAGATGATGAAGAGGACCATATTCCACTCAACTTGAGATTTAAAGTGTAGTATTCCCACATACAATGAAAGAAAATGATATGTCAACATGCCAAGCTAGAAAGATAGAAGAAAAAAAAAATCTCTTTCGAATTCTGTTTTCTCTAGAAAAAACTAATTATGGTTATGAATTTACAAATTTTTCGAAAAAAAGCGTATCTACATTTAAATATTTTCTATCTATCGCATATGAATATAGAGTTCTTTTACTTAATTATGATAATTTCTACTGCTATGACATAAACATCAATAATTAATTGTTGTTCAAATAAGTCAAAACACCCCCAACTTGTTGATGTAACACGTCTTTTTCATGGCTATCAATTTCTAATAAAATCAAGGAATTTGTCACCAATCACCAATCACATGTCTCTTAATATAAAGTTGTTGTTCTTTTTAATATTTTTAAAGAGCTTTCTCTTTCACATTTTTGATAATATTCTCGAGTTTATTCCTAAAGTATTCAAATCTAAAAAAGCTTCGCAAGTATTATACTAAAATCTAACAGTTATTAATTTTCTTTATTTATATATGATCGTTACATATAGTAATGCTTCTAATATAGTACAAAGTTACTAATTTATCTGTCTTCAAAACTTTCAATATATATAGTTTATGTTCGATTCAAAATCATATCTAAATTGATTGACCATATAACTGCATGCAATCATACATAAATAATGTTAGAATAGTACACGTCGTGAATATAACTTTTCATAATGTAATATTATGTAATTTGCGAGTTGATCTGTAACATTATTCAAATTCATGTAATTATGGTCAAAAGTCAAAACGTATGCAAGCTTAAATTAATGTTATAACAATGTGTGTCGCGACTTGTGACAATAGATAAATAGGATTTATTACGTCTTTTAACATAAGAAAACGAATAAAATAGAAATAAAAAATAAATTATATATTCCAAATTAATCAGTGTATGTCTTTATTGTGCGCCATGTATTACCATGGCATCCAAAGTTAGGTAGATGTTAATTTCGCGTTTTTAACTTGGCGTCAATTGACAATTATGATCTTTAATTTTGGGTGTGCACAAGTAGACATTTAAAATTGAATACATTTGACACATTTGTCTTACATGAAAATTTTGTATCCTACTTGACGTCCTACGCATATTATATCATGTAGAATACGTATGTCTACTTAATCATATATAAACTTAAGTGTCTACTTGTGCACACTCAAAATTAAAGGGTATAGTTATCCATTGAAAACAAATTAAGAATCATGTTTATATATTATGTCCATTAATTTTAAATTCAAAAAAAGAAAAGATCTTATAAAAGGAAAAAGCTCAATGTACCAATTGGATGACCTAATTAATCTTTTCCAATTTAAACTTATTCCTTTTCTCTTTTCAACTTTATTTACCTTTTTTTGTGTTTTCTATACTCTCATATTGTAACGTACTAATTTAAATTTGCACAACAAGATTCATTTTTGAGGTCGATTGCTTTCGTCTAAAAGGTTTTCTATTTTCAAAGCTTAAACTCAAAATCGCTGATTAAGAATAAAATAATATCGTCCATTAATCCATAATAACTCTTATTATTAATTTGTTTCTCTCTTTTTGTAATATTTTGAACCATGCAAGTGTACTCAAATAGCTAACCAGTCCAAGTAAGTCACAATCAATAGAATATTCTTTGTAGTAGTGATAACCAGTTGAGCAATATTTTATCATATTCCATTTTTCTCTATCCTAAAAGAATCTAACTCTGATTGGATATATATAAAATGAGAATATTTGTCTAACTAATGCAAATGATTAAAGGATAAATTCAGTCATGTTTAGTAAATAATTAAGAATGACATTGTATTGAGGAAGACAAATTAATTAAAACACGTCTATTTGTAATGTTTTAGCAAATTATTCAAAAGTCAAATTAGTGTTTTTACCATGATTTTCTAACATTTTAATCAATTTGATTATAGAATATTTAAATTACAAATTTTCATGGTATTTTTTAATTTATAAATTCTATGTTTAAATTCATATTTTAAATTTATATAATAATCATTCACAATATATACATGTATCTAGTTATTCATGAACGAAGAGAGTGATAAGAATCTTACCTATTATTTTTAAAATGAAATTATTCTTGATGAAAACACTTTATTTTTAAAGTAAATTTTTTTAAATAAATTAAAGCACTCGAAATCAAAGTAAATAATGCAAACTAGATGAAAAAATAAAATCATTTTTCAATAAATATGATGAATTAAGTCGAAGTTAAAGAACAAACCAAAATGAAGAGAAAATTTTCTACATTTATATACCAAAAATAAGTTTATATTTATCAAAAATAGCTGTATTAAAATCCATTTCCTTTAAAATTATTATAGATAATTATTTCAAGGAAAAATGACATCTCTTTTAAGTTAACTTATTCTATTCCTTATTAGTTTTAAAAATATCTAAAAAATTTCATTTTTAAGTTTAATGAGGCGGATATTAAAATGTGACAAAAAATAAGGCGGATATAAAAAAAGTGACAAAAAATAAAACGAATACAAAAATGTGATAAAAAATGAGACGGATACAAAAACATAAAAATGAGGCGAATACAAAAATGTGACAAAAAATGAAGCGGATACAAAAGTGTGATAATAATGAGACGGATACAAAAATGTAGAAATGAGGCGAATACAAAAATATGGCAAAAAAGAGGCGTATACAAAAATGTGACAAAAAATATATTATGTATTCACCATCATTTTATTATATCAACCCTATTATATATCCGCATTTTTATATATTTTTAAAAGAAATTATTTATTAAAAATTTATAACGAACAAATGATCAATCAGGCATAAAAGTATGTTATTTACGTCGTTTGCCCTTATTTTTACCAATAAACAAAAGTGGCTTAATTTTATATTTTCTTTATATAGGAAAAAAACAAAGCTCCAAAATTAAAAATGGTTAATTTAATATTGACGTCATTATTTTGACACCATTACAGTTGTCCTTTGTCACCGTCACCGGCTCACCGCTCTGATGCGGCGAAATAAACCTGTTCTTCTAAAATTGGCCACGTGTCCACCTCAATATCAACGCCTGTCATTTTATCAAACCCTAAATCCCCCTCACCCACTTTTTTTTTTATATATATATATATCCCCAATCTCTCAATTTCACTTCCTTCTTCTTCCTTTACTGATAAACACACACTGTATTAAAGTTTTTAGAATCAAATTCCTCCAAATTCACCAAAACCCTAACCCTTTTCCCCAAATTCAATCCCAAATTCACAAAAAATGTGGTTCCTTTGTTCCCGAATTCAATTGTGTTGAAAACATTATCTGAATTGCTTCGTTTTTATCGCCGGGTCGGGTTATTTTGTGTATGAAAATGGCGGAGCCGATGAGGAGATACAGTGTTGGATACGCGTTAGCTCCGAAGAAACAAGCGAGTTTCATTCAACTTTCCCTTGTGAACCTTGCTAAAGAACGAGGAATTGATCTCATAAAGATCGATACGGAAAAGCGCTTGATTGATCAAGGACCGTTTGATTGTGTGCTACATAAAATGGACGGTGATGATTGGAAGCGTCAGCTGAAAGAGTACGGATCTGAATTTCCTCAGGCGCTTATTATTGATTCCCCAGAAGCGATTGAGCGGTTGCATAACAGGATTTCGATGCTTCAGGCGGTGGGGGAGGTTGAAATCGACTGTGAAAATGCTTCTTTTGGGATTCCGAAGCAAACGGTAATCTATGATGCAAAAATGGTGTCGGCTATAAACCTTGAAAATGAAGGTTTGGAATTCCCGGTGATTGCGAAGCCGTTGGTGGCTGATGGAAGTGCAAAGTCGCACAAAATGTTGCTTGTTTTTAACAAGGATGGGTTGAGAAAATTGAAACCACCTATTGTGTTACAGGAGTTTGTGAATCATGGGGCAGTGATTTTTAAGGTGTTTGTGGTTGGTGATTATGTCAAGTCTGTCAAAAGGAAGTCTTTACCAGATGTAAAGGAGGATGGTTTAGGGAGAGTAGAGAGTTACTTGCCATTTTCTCAGGTTTCGAATTTGAATAATTTTGAAAAGAATGATGATAAATACTATAAGTTGATGAATTTGGAAAATGCTGAATTCCCCCCTTTGAATTTTCTTACTGATATAGCTAGGGGACTTAGACGGGTGACAAAATTGCATCTTTTTAATTTCGATGTGATTAGGGATAATAGAGTTGGAAATAGGTATCTGATCATTGACATTAACTATTTCCCTGGGTACGCAAAAATGCCGAATTATGAGAGAGTGTTAACAGACTTTTTCTGGGATGTTTTGAATGAGAATGATAAGAGCTTGGGGAGTTTAAAGAACGTTCACTGTGAAAAGGAAGTTAGGGTTTTGGTTGGGAATAGCGGGTGTGGCGAGGATGAAGGAACATTGCCTGTTTCACCGCTTAAGATAGAAGAAAATGAGAACCCTATTCAGGTGTGAAATGTTAAGTGCAGAACTCAATCTGGTATTTGGTTGTGGGAAGCAACAGGTTGCTCTGCAAAATTTGCTGAAGTTCAAGCAAGCTGCAGGGACTTATTTTAGGTAGGGAGTTGGTACATCAGTTAATAAGTAGGTTCTTTGCTTGTGATCATGTCGTCTGAAAACATTAGATGGTAATCTTTGTTCAACTTGTACATTCTATCTTTGCAGTGAGATAGGTACCTTTTCAGATACTCTTTATCAGGAAAACCAAGTTTTTTCCTTCAAGGCAATTGTAATTCCTGGCTGAAAATATCTTAATTTGTGCCTTTGACAACTTCGATAATTGAATATTGCTGTTTCTCTCAATGACTCTTCTTTAAAATATTTTCCACATCATGCTGCTTTACAGGGTGGTCTTATTGCACATGAATTTTGCATTTTGAATGATGTCACTTACTGCTTATGTAATTTATTCATGCAAGAGGGATCAAATTCCTGAGAGATTAATTTCTATGGCATCTCCATGACATATTCTTGATCGTCTCTCGCGTAGAAGTTATTATGGAAGTGTTTGTAGATGAATATACCTTTTCTGAACTACATTTTTTATGTTCACCACAGTTCAAACCCTTATTTGGTAGCTTAAGACTAATTTATGTTGAATATCAGTATGTTTTCTTTGATAAGGTATTTTATTAATGTTGGGAAAATCAGCTGATTGTATTTTATGCTTTTAGTCTTGTCAGATGCAAATTTAGTTCATCATGAGCCACAAGTTAAACCCTTGTTGCATGTTTTATTTTCACATAATGTGGGTATATCATTAAATCTTAGAGTTAGATTCGTCAGTAGGTAAGGCTCGGCATGCACTAATGTAGTATCTCTGTATTTTTAGGGTAGTTTTCTCTTTTTCATTTGACTCTTGAGAGTGAATGCTGAATTCTGTTGCTGCTTTGTTCGTGGACTTTTGCTATTTAAGCAATATGACTGGGACACATCGGAAGAAAACTGTTAGTATTGGCTTTCCCCCTAAGAATTTGCTGTCGACGTGTTTGTGTTCAGGAAACCCTTTGGCATAGACTCAATTAATTGTGTTAGTTGGCACGTTTCTTGAAGATTGATTAATATTAGGTTTTTAGTTTTGCATTGAGTTGATTCTTGTGCTGCATGGTTGTAAGACTGGCTAGGTTATATGATAATGAATTGAGCTTCTAATCTCCAACATATCTACAAGGCGAGTGCCATAGAAATGTGGATGTTACTATTATTTGTGCATGTAAACACGATCAGAAATGTTACATTTAACAATAAGTGCAAGCAACACATATAAAAGATAAAATGGAGAGACCGTCTTTTGAGGCGGTTTGTTCATGACCTACATTGCCCTCCCTAGGCACCGGTCTATAGGTGTAAAACCATGGTGATTGTAGGTGTTAAAAGTGGGTGAGATACAACTAAAATTACATGGAAGGAGATGTTCCAAAAGATAAACAATCTCTTGAAATCCATATAGAATTAACAAAGAGTAGGGCATGATGGACAAAAAAAAGTTTCATACTAGGTGATACTAATTACGTAGTTGGATGAAGGTTTAGTCATTCTTGCACATTACCTTAGGTCCAAATTTAGAAATGTTCTTTTGTGCAGTCCAATGCCATCGAGCTTCCCTTCTTTACATCCAAGTTAAGACTTGGAGAAATGGAATAGAGGAAGTTAGGAAGTCCTAGGATTGGTCGCACTTTCAGGCTATTAGAATAAAGATTTAGACTCTCTTAAGTAGGAGCTGCTCTCTTCCATTGAAAGGTAATCTAGATTGCTAGTGAGATTTAAAAATGACTAGTTTTCCAGAGTGACAGTTTTTGAATCATTCAGGCATTTATGTTGTATCTTTCGCAAGTTTCCTGCATCCACAGGCATAGATTTAGCTCTTATTCAATAGTATCTGTAGTCGTGCACATACATATCGAGAAAATAATGATTGTTAAACTTGTGGCAATGCATTTGCCGTAGTGTGAGGTCTTAGCGTTTGCCTTGTGGGTTGAGACACCTGATGTGAGATGAAGAATGTTCATAATGAATTACTCTTATTGTAATTCGTTCTAAAAGAATGTTTGGAATGAATCTTTTAGTCTCGTAGAGATGTACAAGCTACTAATGAATGTAGACAACTTCAGGTGTAAGAGAACTTAAATTTTTAAATATTGGATTGAGACATGTCTAAATGGATTCATACATTTGACCCCAACTAACTTGGGGGTTGAGTCATAGCAATTGTGGTTGCTAAATTATGTATCAAGTTAGTGTTTTAGACAAGAGTTACCACTTATAAAATAGTGAATGTTCTGTAAAGATATCGGTTATACGGGGACCTTTCTGGATCATCGTTATCTTACATCTTACTTGCATTGATATTTTTCCTTTCATGTAAGAGCCTTGTTTTGGTTATTAGACTGAAAGCCTTGTCTTGTTTCTTAAAATTGCATGTACTCTCCTGCTGACTTGTTTTATTTTGAAGTGTTAATCGTAGACGAGATATGTGTGATTTGGCACGAGAAACTCATGGTAGTTCTTTGATCTTACTATTCTGTGTTCCGTTCTTGGATATACTAAAAGATAAATGCTTAGCAGTTTGATGTAGGATTGTATGCATTTTTTTCATTTATCATTGTATTTTCATGTTTAGTTACATAACTGCTCCAGGTTTGGATTGGTAAACCTTGGTTGCTCGACGTCAGCTCACAAGGATGATAGCACGCAACTCACATGAGTTACATGGAACAAATTGGCAGCAACTAATCAGGTATAAGTATGCGATGTGAGTTCCTTCTCTCGTTCTAGTGCATCGTCACATCTCCTCATACATAGCATGCGTCTCTGCAGTTTCATGATCTTGCACCATGTAAAAACTTGTGTTGTAGAGTGAAAGCGAACAAAATTGAACATTTGTGTCAACTTATATTTTACTGGTTTACAGATTTTGTTTGTGTTTCTGTTGGATATGAGTATCTTGTTCCGATTTCATCGGCTGATCTGTCATCTGGTATTTTGTGTCGATAGATCAAAGATATAATTTTGTTTTCAGAATTTTTAAGTGAAGTAGAGAGACAGGATTTGCTAGGAATTGAATTAGAAGTTATGTCTCAAGAAACGTAATTTATTCTTATGAGAGTTTCATCAGTTTCTAAACTTATGCCTTGCGAATAAAATCGAAAAAACTTAATTGAACGGTCTTCCTGATCCAACAAATTGAAACTAGACTATGTAATACTTGATTTTTGGGCTTTGTTTCTGGATTTAACCAAATATTCCCACAGGTTAATTCATACAAATGTTACGACATGTTTAAATTAAAGTCGTTTTTCCTTAAATTTAAATTGGAGTTTCAATAAACAGACATGTCGATACCACTTTTTTAGCTCATACCTATATGAAGTCGATGCATCTATTTCTTCGGGCATTTTAATATCTAAACAAAAGAATTAAATGGTATACAAGAGAAGGGTTACATTGAGAGATAAAAAAGATACACAAAAATCAACATAAAATTGAAAGTGCATCAAATGTCTATATATATCTACACTAAAACATCACAATCACAATTAATTCAAAAAATAAAATCTTCAAACAATATTTGCTTCATCATTCAGAACTTTTTCCAATTCACAAAAATCATCATAATAAGTAGGATTAATCATATCAATAATCTGCTGATCAAATGGTACTGAATACTCGGGTGTAACTGGAACTAGTGAAGGAAGTGATGAATATTCTGAATTATAATCAACATTATTAATCATATTATTCTCGAAAACACTCGAATTTTCGACCATATTATTGTCCGATAAATTATTTGAAATTGGAGAAGGTTCATTAGTAATAATTTGGTCATATGGAGCAATAATATTATTATTGTAACATTGTTGTATGGGGTAATTATTTTCTTGTAAAGATGGAATTAATGTAGGAGGAGGGGTATTTAGGACTTGAATTATATTTTGAATAATATGAATTTTGGCTATTTCTGTCAATTCAGCTTGTAATCTAAGAGCAGATTCAAAAGGGTTCATCAAATTAGAAAGGCTAAGAAGTAAATTTGGATCAGTTATTGGTTGATGTGTTACTGGATTAATTCCTGATTTGAGAAGTTTTTTCTTTAGATGAGTATTCCATAAATTCTTGATTTCGTTATCAGTTCTTCCCGGAAGATTAGATGCAATTTTTGACCACCTACAAAAAATATAATGTTAATGAATAACATATAAATTATATATACCGATAGCACAAAAATTTGTATATCATTATTGTATATCAACATGTCATAGTAGATATTATTATTTAACCAACCCTATTTTCAGGTACTTCTCATCTTTTACGAAGTAGTTAAGTATTTTTAAGACTTTTAGTTAATACATCTTGTTATTCGATCAAAATAATTAACAATCACAAGTCAAATGTATAAGAAAATATGTAATACTCTATTGTCGGATTTTATGTGGTATTGATTGACTTGATATAATATTTATAAATATTTGATATTTGTGGTCTAAAACAATCTTCAGTTATACGTGTTATAGTAAATCATTTCATTAATATAAAAGGATAACTTTAAAGTGAAATGGATTTCAAAATTATGGTAAGTTGGGGAAGTAATAAAATATGTATACACATTAATGTAAATAAATAGATATATCTTTATTATAAATTTTATGAGTGGCTATACAGAGTAAAAGTTTCTATTCTTTTAACATATAACACACATTGGTGGTGTAAATACTTTTTACACCGTCATACAATCGCGTCATCTTTACTTGTTACAGTAGCTTTAATAAATAACCTATTCCATTTTCAGTATTTCAAAATCTCACCATATTTTAAGGAGATCGACTTACCTTTAAATATCTTTGGTATAGAGAGTTAAAACTCTTTTTTTTTTTTTTTTGCAAAATATTTTTAAAAACAATGAATCAAAACTAAACTTGAAACCATATCAAGAAATTAGAGGAAAAATATTGAGTAACCCTACTTGTTTCCAAGAAGAGAATGAAGGTTGATGATAATTTCTTCTTCTTCTTCTGAAAAAGCTCCTCTTTTAATATCAGGCCTTAAATAATTAGTCCACCTTAATCTACAACTTTTGCCACACCTATTTAATCCTGCTTTTTTAGGAATTAATTGCCAATTAGTATGGCCATTTTTTGTAATATAATCCATCAATTTTTCATCTTCTTCACTTGTCCATGGCCCCTTCTTTAAATCTTCATCAACTTTACAACATGGATATCTCCCCATTTTTCAAAAATATTAAAAAAAGCACTAAGGAAATTGGGAAGTTATAATTTTTGAGAAAAAAATGGAGAAATGTGATGGTTTATATAATTGCATGGAAGTGAGATTTTAGTATAGCATGAAGTCAACTATTTTCTTAATATTAAATTATTTATAGAGAGAAGTGGCCTAGTAAACCTTGTTTAGCTTATTAAGCAAATTGAATTAAATTAAGAATTAGGTAATGTATTGCTTGTGTCAATTTCACAAGAAGTGAGATTTTTTGTCAACATTTCTAAAAAAAAAAGTTAAAAAAAAATGTTGGTAAGCCACCAAGATTGTTTGTATTGGATTTTAGTTCTTTTTGGTTGATTATGTTTTACTCCACTCCAACTTATTAGCAGGAGTGGATTTAACATATAATTAACAGATTCAACCCATCTTAATATTTTTTTAATGGCTAATTTTAATACTCAAATTTTAACCAATAATTTAAAAAGTATAATAAGTTCAACGATAAAATCTAAATATTTAACTTAAAATTTCATGTTACTTTTACTTTGAAGTTTCATCGCAAAACGGACATATTTAATGTAATTCCACAGAATAGGATTAGAGAAGGATAAAGTGTATGCAGACATTATTCTTATTTGATAGAAGTTATTTTCGATAGATCCCGACAAAAAAAAAAGAAAAAAGAAAAGAGGTCCAAAGTAGAAATAAGGATTTCATGGAAAATATACTATTGATAACCTGACAAAATTATCTTAAATATTAGTTATAACAGAATAAAATGATAGTCAAAGTATAAAAAACCCACAAAAATAATATTATATGACTAATAGTTGCTAATAACTCAAAAAAATAATTGAGATGACGCTTATAATTAACTAGCCTTCAACTTAAACCTTAATTTTTATACACGTACTATATAAAAACGAACAATATAATGTAGAAATTTAAATTGTTTAAAAGATAATTGATAGTTAAATCGTACTAGTAAAGAACAAAAATTACTACACGGCCAATACTTTTATTTATTTACTTTTAAAAAAAATCGGGGTTATAGAAAATTACAATGAGAAATCAAATGTGCACTAACAAGGTAAAATTACAAATATTTTCTGGCATTTTGTGTGGCCATATAGCGTCTATGACTATCTTGTAGTCATTTTAAATATTTTTTTTAATTTTTTTTTATTCCTCAATGTAAATAACTTTTTTTATGGGGCATAAATATATATTTTAATATTATAATATTTCATAAGTTGTATTCCTCGTAGTTGAGGAATTTATGCTTCAATCGTTAGATATAAATCCGATTGCTACAAAGTACAAATAAATAAATCTCAGTTCATTTAAATGACAAATCGTACGATTAAATAATTTAAATGATATCTGGTGCAAGTCATGCAACTAGTTGAATAAATTCATAGAGTCCATTTTTTTTTCTGTTTAATATATTACTCAAAATGAATTGGAAGCAGGTAAAGTACGAGTTGAACAATTTATTGAATACATGAAATTGTTGAAATTAATCCAAAAACTATAAACTATTTCAAGGATAATTAATACTATAATTCTCAAATGATTAGAGTTGTATTTGTTTGAACCATACATTATACTGTCAATGATTAGGTCTATAGGCTTACTTTTAATTCTTTGATTCTGCTAGTTAAATATTTTAATCCTCTCAAAAGCATCATTAAAATTGTCATCAATTTTGTCACTTTGTATATCTTACCTCAATATAGCTCTGACTATTTTCTTTCAAATATTTTTGGTCTCTTAAGCAGTTATAAAGTATAATTAAATTATATCTTAAAATGTGGCTGTTGAATAATCCGTCTTTTATCAATCATAATTCAATATTTAATCGGAATATATATAAAATAAAATAAAACTCTATAATACCAGATGAAAATTTATGAGTATTACATCATGGTTGAGTCAGTGTCATCTATATATCAACAATTAATAACAACTATAATCTATACTAATTAGTTTGATTTGAGACGGCTATATGAATTCTCTGTCACAATTAATCCTTGATTTTAACTATATAGAGAGATGTCATAAATAGTCGTTGAGCTATTAAAGAAAATCTAAAATAATTTTCTAATTATGTATTTATCGAATTTACTTTTTTAAATATCCAAAATGTTATCAAACTTGATCTCTTAATTATATACTTACTATTTTTTTGTTCCTTAATTATGCACTTATCGATTTTAATCGTTTAAGCATTTCATCTTTTTTTCTCCCATTCTAATCTATATTTTTCTTTTAAGTATGACTTGGTTTCAAAAGAATATAGCTCTTTCGAGACGAGTACATATCTGAATATTTATTTAGCTAGAGGTTTATCTATATTGAAGATAATAATTAAATAAATAAAAATAAATTACTATTAATATCTTAAATTTTTGGATGAAATAGTTACACAATATAACATAATATTGGTCATCAGAACAAATAGAGGTAATCTAGGATTCAACCTTCACCACCATGGCACAAAACATTATCTAAAAGAATTTTCAGATACGAACCAAAATAAAAGGTCAGATATATACATGAAAGCAGAGGCGGAATTAGATGGGAGTTTGAGGATTCAAACAAATCCACTATTTTTTTTTTGTAAATTGTATATTTATATTAAAAAGTTATATATATATATATTATTATGAATTCTCTAATAAAATTAATTGACAATCTAATGCATAAGAAAGGATAGCGAAAATGTTTTTCTCTGCCCTGTGTTGTGCTGATGGAAGAGGTGGGGCCTTTAAAGACATTAATTTCCTAAGTAGATTACAATTTTTTTCTCAATTTTAAGTGACAACTGAAATCTTGAGATTCAAACTTTCAAATATTTATTGTAAATTCAGATATAGAAGCTTTAATTATTTTGAAATTAAATTTATATATTTGAAATCTGCATAAAATAATCATAAATCATAATAATTAATAATTTAAAAAATTTAAAATATAATTACAAAAATTCCAATAAAAAAAATCTGAATTAACTTTTAGAATTTCAATAATATCACATAAATTAAAATAGAAAAAAGATATAATAGTGACTTACACATTCTTAGCGGACAAGTAAAAAGAAATTGAATTGCAAGGTAACAACGGGTTAAATTATCAATGTTTGAAAATTAAAATATAAAACAATTAGCATCATATTTGGTGTTAGTCAATGGGAAGTTAGGAAAAAAAGTGACATTTTATCCCCTTATTTTTTTATTTGATTAATTAATACAATTCTAACCGTATAATAAAAGCGTAAAATAAAAAATACGTCAAAGTGTGAAAATTTTTATGCCATGGAATATAGCATCTAAAATTACCATGAAAATCCAAAGTTTTTGGTTAGAATTTACTACCTAACTATTAATTTAATTACAAGAGAGATAAAACTTTTCCCTTACTAATTAGAAGAAATTGACCTATGTTTATTTACTATCTTTGACATTTTAGTAAGCAATATTATTAAAATTACAATAAGGTTTAGTGGAGTAGCTAGTAGCATTAATTAAATTAAATCAAATTAATTATATTTTCATATTTTACAAATATATTCAGATAATTAAGAACTGTGACTTTGACCTTTTCATTTTTGTGTATGAATAATTTTAGGCTGTCGGCCTAGAGGAAATACAGCAACTTTTTCCTATTCATTTAGGGTATTTGTTCTTAAAATTTAGGTTATCCTCAGTAACATTATATTTTTTTCCGTTTATTTTTATTTGTCACATTTAAACATAACAAATTCATTTAAAAATTAATCAATATTTAGCATTAGATTTTAAAAATAATTTACAAAATAAGTAACTAATAACAAAGATGAAACATGAGAGAAAAATTTATTTTTTCCTGATATATTTCTGTGACAAGTAAAAATAGAATTTAAAATAATGAACAAATAAAATGATACCCGCTTCATAAATTAAAGATTGTTATACTACTATAACTAATTTATCTAGAACATTAAAAGTTCTATACAAGACATAATCTAGCAACGTACAAAAAAAAATAAAATAAGGCATGAAGCACAATATATATATACATAATATATATGTAGGAGAGGGAAATTGGGGTCTTGTTGATCTTATTGTGTGCTAAATATATTATTGGTGTATATTGTGTCTTGTTTGGAGATGTTGGTTAGTTATGTTGTTAATTTTTGAGACAAAAATAAAATAAAATTGGAGATAGTCCCAAAAATAGGAAGAAATTTTGTACAAACCATTTTATAAGTTTTTGTTTAATATTTATTTTGGAATTCTATTTTCTTGATTTAGTCATGATCCGAAATTGGTCGGAGAGGGAAATTAGAATAAGTGTCACTTTAAACAAAACTGCATTCATTCATTAAGAAATTAATTAATAAATATAATATGTAGCTTATAAAACTATTTCTAATTAATAAATGTCTTAATTGAACGCGGTTAAGAAGATCAAATTTGAGGGAGTAGTTAACAAAATCATATTATTCCCTTAGTTTCGTCCCATTTTAACAATTTATATTCACATAAATATTTAGAAATCACTTATACAAAAAAAATTTAAAAATCGTTTTTTAAAAGAATATATGAAGTCAAATGATGTCGCATAAAATACGATAGAGGGAGTAATTTTTCTAATTAATTAGTGACACTTATTTCAAAATCAAAAGACAATTTTCTTTGTTCCTAATTACTTGTCCATTTTTTCTTTTTTATTTGTACCATTTTACTTGTAAATTTTAACAAATCAAGAAAAGATAAAATTTTTTTTACCAATTATGAACCTCAATTGATTATTTTGAAAAAAAAAAACTTTATGAAAAAAACTTAAATTTTTTGAAAAAAAAAGAAGAAGAGAATTTAAATTTTTAATTCATCTAGTTCATAATTAATAAAAATAAAATGGTAAAATTATTTATATTTAATTATAAATTGAACAAATAATTAAAAAAATGTACAACTTGTTGGAAGCTACAACTAATTTTAGTTAAATCTGTCAGCTCATTGGTCATCTTTATGGGAGTTGTTAAAAGCACCCTTTTAACGTGCATTTAAAGCAATTAATCGGGAAGATACATTACTTTATCTTTCAAAATAAATCCTAATTGATTAATTAATCCAATTTTAATACTTAGTTCAATTAATTACTATAGTATTTTGTATCCTTTAACTAACAGTTCATTATTTCCCATTGATATCTCAGGCAAAATAAATAAATAAATAAAAAAATCTTCGATTTGGTCATGAATTTTGATGTTGAAAATGAAAAATAGAAGAAAGAGTTTTGAAGTTGCAATTTTTAGAATTTGAAATTGTGTTTGGGTATGTATCTTACTTGATTTATATTTAAAGATTTGAGAAAAAGTCCCAAAAATTCAACAACTGGTTTTAACAAGTTCATAAAATCTGATTAAATTTCATGTTCAAACAGTTATTTAAGGATAATTTCTTTAAAATTAATCTAAAATTTATGATCAAACGCGCTAGCTAAAACAATAGATGAGAAATGGTGCTAACCGGTGCATAGATTGCAGGCTTCCCAACATATTTGTCAATTTACACCATCAAAATTGAATAAATTAATATTTTTTTTGCCTTTAAAATTAAACATTTTTGAAAAAAATAATACTTGTTACATTAAAAAGAGTTCAGGAATAAATTACTAAATTAGTAAAAACACTTCTTAATATTCATATTTTCTTAAAAGACGGGTGATAAGAAAATGTGATAACTAATATAAGGCAGGGGAGTGTGTATATGTTAATTGTTATGTAATTAAGAAGCCTAGTTTTCATGACAAATTAAGGAAAAATATGATTAGTTAATATTTAACAGATGGAAGTTGGAATTATTAATTAAAGAGTGTACAGAAGAACTGTGAATTAAAAAGGCAAATGACGAAAATTTGGCCTACCAACCATATTGGATGTTTGCATCGAATTGTGAAATTAGATTTATATATAAATGTCTAACAATAGTAATTATAATACTTCATTCGTCCGGTATTATTTGTTACAATTTTTATTTTTAGAGTCAAATTATAAAAAAAATTGACTAACATTTTAAGATGTATTTTTTCATCATATTATTATGCAAAAAATTATAATTTATAGTACTTTTAATATAGTTTTAGAATATCTAATTTTTTTGTTTAAAATATCAAATTAATGTGAATCAATTTACCTTTGAAAATTAATCAAATTGACTTTCGATAAACGTAATATGACAAATAATTCCGAACAAAAGAGTAATAAAAATCACATTTGTAAAAGTTGTCATAAATGTGAGAGATGATAGATACAAGATCTAGTTTTCATAAGGCTAGATTGATTTTTATTCATTCACTGTCTAGTGTTTGAATTAAAAGTCTAATTAAATTTAGATTATGTGTTTATAAAACTTATTTTGAGGGTGACACTCTTAAAATGACTTTTTCTTACCCATGAGTTCTAATTCCAAATCTTTGATCAAAGATACGATGGATCAGGTCCATCACTACACCATAATTTACATACATAACAAATTTAAATTAATTTAATTATGATGACTAGATATTAATCTACATATTGCATTTTAATCATTTTATTTTTCAATCAATAGTAATCCATACGCCAATTGATTCAATTGGTTGTCAATTTAACATTAGACATAACATGTACATTCGAAGTAATTTAAAGTGGGTAAATATGTAAACAAAATAAAAACTAAATTACAAGTTTGAATGGTGGTGTCCAGATAAACATGACATAATCGATATCTTATGAAATTTTCCCCACACATGTTAATATCAAATTTTAATTAAAATATTCCTCAATATTTTATTTCTTTATTTTATTATGTATGCAAGTTGAATTTCTATCCACAAATTAACTTAACAATTTTGACTCAAATTCTCACAGAAATTAAAAGATCAACGAATAGAAGTCATGCATGATGTTTGCCACAATTCACAGATATGAATTATGATCAGTCAATAAATTTGTTAATTATATTGTTGATTATCTGATTTTGAATATAATTATAATATTTTGAACTTTGACTTTAAAAATCTTGTTTGGTAAATCTCAGATAGTTCCCTCATCCTCAATATTTCCTAAATGCATGCATCCATGCACTCCACGTAAAATATTCAAGCCGCCTCATGACAAACAAATTCGAACACATTTAATTATAATTTTCGTAAATCTTTTTTTTTGTTAAATATATATCTTTCAAATAATGATAGAATCAGAATTTTCATTCAGGAGTAAAAAAAAATATAAGCACACTAATTGTGTTTATAAATGAGCAGGTTGGTTTAGATATACACTAGTCAAATATGATGCAATTAAACGAGTTCAGAGCCTAAAGGGTATAAAATATTCCAAAAATTCCAAAATGGTATATAAAATTTTATATTAACCAAAACAGCAAAATCGCTGGAACAACAACGATTTACTCCACCGGAAAAAGCAAAATCGCTGCTACTACAACGATTTTGCAAAATGTGATTTTTTTATAAAAAAATTCAAATCGCTACCTAGACAGCGATTATCAATTTTGTTTTGATTTTTTTTTTTGAAAATCGCTGCAGCGATTTTCAATTTTAAAAAAAAAAAGTTTAAAAATTTTCAAACCATTTTTTTTTTTGAAAATCTCTGCCTAGGCAGCGATTTTTGATTTTTTGATTTTTTTATAATATTTTTTTGAAAATAAGTGCCAAGGTAGCGATTTGAATTTTTTTTAAAAAAAATCACATTTTGCAAAATCGCTGCAGTAGTAGCGATTTTGCTTTTTCCGGTGGAGTAAATCGCTGTTGTTAAGCAATTTTACCGTTTTGATTAATATAAAATTTTATAGATCATTTTAGAATTTTTGTTAATATTTTATACCCTTTAGGCTACGAATTCCAAATTAATTTATAATTTAATATAGAAATGCTTAATTAATATGACTCTTAGGGTGTGTTTGGTATGAAGGAAAATGTTTTCCATGGAAAATGTTTTACAAGAAAATGTTTTCTTGGAAAACAAGTAGATTTTGGACTTATTTTCTCATGTTTGGTTGGTGAGTAGAAAATATTTTTCGGAAATGATTTTTAGTGTTTGATTTATGAATGAAAAATATTTTTGTGGAACATCTTTTATTTTTACTAGAGTAGAAAATAATTTATGAAATTAAAAATATTTTTTAAAACAATTTTTTTGGGGTGGGGTAGGGTGGGGTTGTTGGGGTGGGGAGGGGGATAGGAGTGAAAAAATAAAAAAATAAAGTTGATAGTATTTTTAAAAAGCAAAATTAATTTTTTGAGGGGTTGTGGGTGGGGTGGGGGCTGATGGGGATGGGTAGGGGGCTGGCCAGGGGGAGGTAGAAGTTTAAAAATAAAATTTGAAGTTGAAAAAATTATTAAAAAGCAAAATTAATTTTTCGTGGAGGGGGTGGGGTTGGGGGAGGGGGCTAGGGGGGAGAGGGTGGTCAGGGATCGGGTTTTAAAAATAAAATTTTGAAACTGAAAATATTTTTATTTTTTAAAAAATTGATGTTTTTCCAAAAAAAAATGTAATTTGAAAATGGAGGAGAGATTTGGAAAATGTTTTCCTTAATTTTTGAAGGGAAGTCATTTTCCTCAATTTTGAGGAAAATGAGTTGATTTGGAAAACATTTTCCAAAACTTTTGCCCCAACCAAACATGAGAAAATTGGAAAACATTTTCCAGAAAATGTTTTCCTTCATACCAAACACACTCTTAATCTTTATTATTATATAGAAGGGTAGGGAGGAAGGTAGGATATGTCGGAAACTATTCTTCTTTCTTACCTCAATTACTTGTTTGACTCTGTTTTCTCACCTAATATAGTAAAAGTAAATAATAGTTGAGGTGTGTTTTGATAAATAATTGATTATAATTCAAACTAGAAATTTACGCACTTGATAGTTCAGGTAAATATAAAACTAAAAAATAAAATATCATAACCTATTGAGGAAAATGTTAAAATATCATTGTAGTTTTTTAAATTGTTGGGTTTTAAATTAAGTAACTTTTTCATATTTAGCGAATATTTTGAGAAAAATGTTAAATTTGAACTAAAAGCTATAAGTTCGACCGAATTGAACCGCACGGTCCGCGCTAGCTCTGCTCCTGGTGAACATTTAAGATGGTTGTGGGTGAAATTTTCTTCACTCATATTTGAGCTTGAATTTGAAGCTGTGCATTTCATATTTATATGTAAAGTTCAAATCAATAATTAATTTATATTCATGACTATATTTATATATATTTATAACTTATAAGCAACATATAATACTATACCACTTGCAGCAATAAATACTCATTATTATTTTTTATTGAATATATCTTAGACAATTAAGTGGTGTTGGGTCCTTCTTAGGGAATTTATATCTAAATTTGAGAGAAGTTGGGTAAAGATTTAGGGTATGTTTGGTACGAAGAAAAATATTTTTCGAATAATAATTGAATTTTTTATTTAATAATTAATATTGTGTTAATAAGAAGAAAATGTTGTCCCAAATGTAATTAGTTATAATCCAAACAAACACTAAGAAATCGAATCCAAACCCCTGTCTCGATACAAACCTCACCCAACATTGATCCAAGACATGACCCAAACCCATATTCTGACTCAGATTTGATCCTCAACCAGACCCTGGCCTTTCCATAACTCGTGACCCCATAACTGACCATGCCAGTGACCAGACATAGAGTACTCATTATCAAACACCTAACCCCTACTTAAAATACAATTCCTAGAGTGAGATATGACTCCCTATGCCGTCATGGGACCCACCTATTCTAGTCAAAGACCCAACTCCTAATCTTGACCCAACACTCGACTCTTGGCACTATCATATCTAACTAGGATCTAACCTCGAGACCTTATACTCAACTCCTAGCCTCGACCCAAAACCCGACATGACTCCCTACCTTGAACCGAGACCCTACTCTCAACCACATCCCGCTTTCGATCCCGATTCTGACTCGGGACTCGACCTAAACCAAACCTGGGACTCAACCACGATTTGATATTGATCCTGAAATTACTCTAAACATTGTCATATAAAACTACAACCTGACCACGATCCCAATCCTATACACAACTCCTAACCTCGACCCAAAACCCGACCCTGATCTCGACTAAGGACCTAACTCCTACATTGACTTGGGATTCAAATCTCATGCATAATCAACTCGGGATTTGACCTCGACAAAATCTGGGACCTAAACACGACCTGATATTAACTCTCGACACTTGAATCTTGAAACTGTCACATCAAACTAGGACCTGACCTTAATCCCAACCCTATACCCAACTCCTGACCTCGACCCAAAACCTAACTCTGTTCCAACTAAGGACCCAATTCCCTACCTCGACTTGGGACCTAACTCTCAATCATAATCCACTTTCGATCCTGATTCCAACTCAAAACTTGGCCTCAACCAACCCTACTACTCAACCACAACTGGTATTTGACTCATGCATGACCTTTCACCAAACTCACAACTCCTAACACCAACTAAGGACTATATCGAACCCAAGACCCAAATCTCTACCCTAACTCGGGTGCTGACTCTTGATTAAGATCCAACTCTCGACCCTGATCACTCGGGACCTGAAAAATAATTCAAATCTCGACCTAGGACTCGAATCCTAACCTTGGACCCAATACTCAATCCCAACTCAAGATTCGGGACTTGACTCGTAATATTATAGTTGGATTTAACTATGACAATAACTTAAAACTCGCTCTAACCCTGAACGTTGCCGTAACTTGAGATTGGGGTTTGGAATTAGTTCTCGAGTTAGGAGTATGGTTCTAGGTCGGGGCTAGGGTTCGGAATTAGGTCCTAGTCAAGAGTTACAACTTGGGTCAGGGTTTAGAGCGAATCCTAAATGTGGTCTCGAAGGTGAGGTCGAGTGTCACGGTCGAGTCATGATCTCCATGATTCTTATTTCAATTTCATCAATTGTTAGGTTGCTTTGACTATTTGATATATTTTCCTTATTTTAATTCAAACAATAATATTTTTTTTCCTGTGTTATTTGAAAATTGAGTAATTTTTATTTTATCTATTTGACTTTGATCTAATATTACCTTCATCATTTGAAAAAACGTCTCGTTTTACTCAACCTTTGACAAAACTTCAATCTAAAGATAGTATTAATTATAGTAAAAAAATGAGGATTAAATCTCTTTTTTCTATAAATATAATTGTACATGTGGAGTCCACTCATTTTATATTGGGGCTAATCTTTCCAATAATTACTTCAAGATGTAAATCAAGTTAGTTGATTTTAACTTTGTCTATTAAATAGAATATATCTTTTAAACATTTCAACAATATTATTTACTATTTAAAATAAACCAACAAAAAAATGAGATGAAAGAAACCAAATAACAGCTTCAAATAAGGTGGGATAATATATATACAAAATACAATGTACACAATGAAATTATACAATATTCATAAAATTATGGTCCTTAACAATATTTACTCATCAAAATAAAGCCTCCTCACACATTACAAAAATAAAAAATAAAAAATCCACCAAAGATTTTAGAGCAACTAAATACAAGAGAGTTTAGAAAAACTAAACAAACACATTATGGAAAAATGTCATTCCAGAAGGAATCATCAATACCCTCATGATTAAGTTGTGAGAATGTATTAGGGTTATAATCTTGATTAACATGAGCATCATTAGCTTGATCTGGAGAAGAAGGAGTAATTAGTGATGGAAGTGAGTTATTATAATCTAAATTTGTCTTTGATGAATTGTTGTTTAGTCCTTCAAAACTATCCACCTTTGAGTTTAATTCACTTTGATAATTAGATAATTCTGATGAATTTGAAATACAAGAAGTAGAATTATCCAAATTTTGAATGGTACCACATGAATTTACTAGCAAAGCATTCAAGAATTGGGTGTTTGTAGCAACATTATTTGTAATAACATTGCTTGAACATGTTGCAAAATAATTTTCTTGAAATTTGGTAGAAAGTGGATTATTTGTACTTATAGGTGTAAAAAGGCTTTGTACTAGTTGTTGAATTTTGGATATTTCTGTGACTTGTGCTTGTAATTTAAGAGCATATGCTAAGGGAAAATTAGGATTACTCATCAAATGATGATTAATATTTTGTTTAGAAGTAAATTGATGAGAAAGATTTATAAGGAGATTGAGGTCAGAAATTGGTTTATGAGTCCTTGGGTCAATTCCCAATCTTAGTAGTTTTTTCCTTAAGTGAGTGTTGTAGAAATTTTTGATTTCATTATCGGTTCTTCCAGGAAGATGACCTGCAATTTTTGACCACCTACAATTGAAAAGTTGATACATGAGTTTAACTTTGATAAACTGACACTATGAGATAACTTAAAAATATATATTTTCTGTTTCAATTCACGTGACACAGTTTGATTTGAGATAGAGTTTAATAAAGAAAAAAGAAGACTTGTAATCTTAAACGTATCTTGATATTTTTCTGACTTTTAACTTATTAATGTAACCGTGAAATGAAAACTTTAAAATTTAAAATATTTTTTTTAAAAATAAAAAAGGTACAATTTTAATATGAAATATTTTTCTTCTAAACTAACATTAGCTAATAAACGATACCTCATAAAATGAAACAACAAGGTAAGTATATGACTACAAGTAGCCTAATTAGTAGTATTTTCAACCTAAAAACTAAGACAGATTATTTGCTACAACAGATTAAAATACATAAATAAAAATTAGTGAGAAATATATACTTACTTGTTTCCAAGAAGAGAATGTAGGTTAATGATGATTTCTTCTTCTTCAATGGAGAATTCTCCTCTTTTAATATCAGGCCTTAAATAATTAGTCCACCTTAATCTACAACTTTTGCCACACCTATTTAATCCTGCTTTTTTAGGAATTAATTGCCAATTAGTATGGCCATTTTTTGTAATATAATCCATCAATTTTTCATCTTCTTCACTTGTCCATGGCCCCTTCTTTAAATTTTCATCAACTTTACAACATGGATATCTCCCCATTTATAAATATGAAAAGACAATTTTTTTAAAAAAAAAGTAATTTTGTATATCTTTGATAGAGAGAATTTTGGAACTTAGAAGTATAAGTTTATAAGATAACAAAGCAAAGAAAAGATGGTTTTTATAATTTTGTTACAGAAAGGTCAAACATATTTTGTAATATTTTAATGGGATAATGCATAAGTATCCCTTCAATATATGTCCGAAATCTTAGAAACACACCTATACTATACTTAGGTCCTATTACCCCTCTGAACTTATTTATTAATAATTTTCTATCTCTTTTCTACCTACGTGGCACTATCTTGTGAGCCAACGCTGATTGACTTTTTTTTTCAAGTAAGTGCCACGTAGGCCAAAAATAAGTAGAAAATTACTTATAAAATAAGTTCAGGGGATAATAGAACTTTTGTATAGTATAAGTGTGTCTCTGAAATTTCGGACATAAATTAAGAAGATATTTGTGCATTTTTTCTATTTTAATTATTAATATAGAGTAAGCTTGAATTGACACGGCAAGGAATGTAATAAAGTCATCCAAGAGAACCTGTGTTGGCTTAATTCAGCAAAAAGAAGAACCAAGACAGTTGTTATATTGGTTGAATTAAAATAAGGAGTAGGTAATAGTGTCAATTTCATTGACATATATAGAGGAAAATTAGGGGTTAAATGGCCAGATTAGTTTGAATTTAGGCGGGTCATAATTCATTTGTTTAATTCTTAGTAACTTTTATTTTTTCATGGTTAAATATAAGGGAAATTGTGTAAATGAGTCATAAAACTCAAAATAATTATATGTTCATATCTCAATCTAAAGTAATTCAAGAAATATCAATTCTCTCAAAAAAAAAAAAATTACAGCTCATGCCGTCTATTCATTAAGGATGATAATTTCCACTTAATTGATACCAAATCAGTATCATATAGTATATAGATATCATTAAGATTTTTTATTCAGAAATTACTCATTAGTGGATGATACGATAAGATAAGAGTATATGTATATTGTTGTGTTAACATTAAAGTTTCGTGTTCAGAATTACTCATTAGTGAATGATACTATAAGAGTATATGTATATTGTTGTGGTATCATTAAGATTTCTGGTTCAAAATTTACTCATTAGTCAATTATATTATAAGAATATATTTTTATGGTATCATTAATGTTCCTTGTTAAGAAATTACTCATTAATATCATTGACTAATGAATAATTTCTTAACAAGAAACCTTAATGATATATATATATATATATATATATATATATATATATATATATATATATATATATATATATATATATATATATACACACCCACATTATTAATTATTATCAATTAAGCGAAATCAGTTTGAAGATATATAATTATTTAGTGGAGTATAAATATAAAGGGGTATATGTTTGTTATTATTTTGCTTTTATGGATTATTTGCTAAGTTTTTCCTAAATATAATATATCAAATTTGACAAGATTTCTCATAGATAAATTTGAGCTACATATCAACTATTTTTTTTATGTGGGCCCCTAAAATAAATTACGCTAAGCTAATAAATGACCAGTCAATAATCAATTCAAACTTAGACGAATTGGGTTAGTTTTGTTACCTCTATGCAGGAAATGCATCGTTTATAGCTAACGTTTTTACCACTCTTTTGTTCACTATTGCTTCTCCATAATCGACTTTGCATTCCCTTTACAAAATAATAAATAAAATGCATATTTTATTATAATACTCATAGTTTCAATGGACTTGGAATGTGATTCGAAGAATGAGCAGTTACGAGTCATTTAGTAGCTTGTTAGAATAATGCAAATATTAATTAGACGAGTTTTCAATTAAATTACAAACCAAACATCAATTATAGTTTTAAGCTCTACCAGAGTGGGATTAATTCAATAAAAATCAAAAGGAAACAAGGTATCACCTGAAATAGACAGATTATTTAAGTGAAGCCGAATTATTGCGATCTAGCTACTTTGATTTGACTTCAAAATGAGATCCAAATTTTAATTTAATTATATCATCTAATTTGTGACACAAAATTTAAAATTATTGTATCTTCGAGTATCTTAGATACTATTTTATATTACAATAGACTGAAGAATGAATTCAGTGGAATGAGATATTAATTTTTTCGGTATCTCAAACAGTTATAATATGAATTGTGTTAGTTTGTATGAGGCACAAGAAAAAAATTCCTCTTAGTAGATAAAAGTTATATATTAAAGTGTGTCATCATTTTATTTAAATTGTGATATTAAATTTATCTTATAATTAATCGAAGGTATTAATAAAAATATATATAAAAAATAAATATTATAATCTAGATAATTTATTCTATATATACGATGGACGTAGAGTGTATATCTTAACACACCTTTTCATATGTGCGCATGTTTTTTTTTATATGAAACAAATAGATGAAATTGTACTTTTAGTAAGGATAAAATTTAAATTTAAAGCCTCTATGAGTGTGTTTGGTATGAACGAAGAAAATGTTTTCCAATTTTTCCATGTTTGATTGGGACAATAATTTCGGAAATTTTTTCCAAATCAACTTATTTTCCTCAAAATTAAGGAAAATGACTTCCCTTCAAAAATTAAGGAAAACATTTTCCATAACTCTCCTCCAATTTCAAATTACATTTTTTTTTGGGAACATCAATTTAAATAAATATTTTCAATTTCAAAATTTTATTTTTTCGCCTAATCCTTGACCCTCCCCCCACCGGCCAGCCCCCCCCCCCCAACCCCAACCCCTCCCCAAAAAATTAATTTTGTTTTTTAAAAATATTTTCAACTTCAAATTTTTATTTTTAAACTCCTACCCCTCCCCCCCTCCTGGCCAGTCCCCCTACCAGCCCCCACCCACCCCAATCCCCCAAAAAATTAATTTTGTTTTTTAAAAATAGTAGCAACTTCAAATTTTTATTTTTTCACTCCTATCCCCTCCCCCCGCCCCCACCCCAACCCCCACCACCACCCAAAAGAAATAATTTTGACTTTGAAAAATATTTTCAATGTCATAAATTATTTTTTACTCTAGTAAAAATAAAAGATGTCTCTCAAAAACATTTTTCATTCATAAATCAAACACTAAAAATCATTTCCAGAAATATTTTCTACTCACCAACAAAACATGAGAAAATAAGTCCAAAATCTACTTGTTTTCTAGGAAAACATTTTCTAGGAAAATATTTTCTATGGAAAACATTTTCCTCCATACCAAACACTCCCTATATCTTTTGACATTATAATAAAGTATGTTATTATTTTTCAAAACCTAAAGGGTCCTAAAGCACATGAAAATTTTACTTGTTTGTGTCAATTAAAAAAGATCCGTGAACTTTTATTATTACTAGCTTTCTGTGTAATTTTTGGCCTATTAAATTATCACAAGCCATATTATATACCTAAATTATCCAAAAATATCCACCCTAGAGGGTAGACATGCACCTAATTTAAAAATGCATGTCAAATGATGATTAGTCTAAAATTATTTTCTTTCAAATATGTTTTGATTTTAAATACAATATTTGTAGAAAAAAACATTTCATTTTTGTCATTTTCAAACTAATGTATATAGGGTATTGTATTAGGTACTACTCTTTGAATATATTTCACATGTTTAGCTATTTACGTACGTATACTCTTGCCGACTTTTTCTAGACATTTCCATGGCTGCTTTCAATTTAACAAAATGGCATTGTAATTTTGAAATAAGTAAAAATGTTATCTTTAATCAGATTTCAATACATATATTTTATACAATATAAGAAAATTTTAAAATATTAATTATTCACTACGGTAAAAATAACTTTTAATAACAATGAATATACATATAAATAAAGAATATTAAAGTCTTTATTCGTATTAGTTAATTGTTACTGGATCTAATGTCGGCAACATATACAAAGGGTAATAATTATCGTAAAAGTATATATTGAATTGTATTTAAGCTATTGCCGTTAATTAATTATTGCTAAAGATGATTTTTTGATGTTGTCATTCTAAACTAGGCAGAAGAACTTGGCTAACTTTCCTACTCTGATAGCATCTCTGAACGGCAGGTACCACAACCGCCGTAACGAAGGAATGAATCTATTAAGTGGGAAAGAGCCCTCGTAAGGCCTCTCTGGACGATTAGAACTTTAACTAATGAGAATCAACTTTGATGATTTTTTGATGTTGTGATGGACAATTAGAACTTTAACTAATGAGAAATCAACTTTGTTGTACGGTCATTTCGTAGTAAAGAGTTCTATGATAATAGTAAAATTTAGGTATTTAATTGATGAATTGGATTGAATTTCAAAATGTTAAAACGAATCGAGTCTACAAATAAATAAGTTATATGATTTGTTTAAATGTTACTTAGGGATGATGCGAATTGGGTTGGATATGAGCTAAACATCGGGTTATATAACTCAATTCATCCAATCTTACGAAGTTCTAAATTTAAGGTTATTTTTTTTTATAATTTGTTTGAATACCTAACAAAATATTTTTCCATATATTATTATAATTAAAAACACATCAACTAATAAAAATTTAAAACTTTTTAGATAAAATTCTTCATGAGTCAATTTCGATTACATACCAAACTAAGCAGGTTAAAATTAAATTAATTCTGATAAAAGCATAAACAAATTGAACAATCGATCAATGATTGTTTGTACTTTATTTCCCACCCCTAGTAAAAAAAAACCATATATATACCATCTCCAAAAACAATTGGCTTTTTTCCCAACAAATTTTAAGTAGAGAAAAATATATCAAATACTTGGAAACTAATGCAATTTAGTAATTAACGTGGAAGATTATCAATGGATTAACTTAAATTCAATTTGCTTTTTGACTTCATGTCTATCTAGATTAACTTCACGGTTGCTTATACCCATAAACAACAATGACATATTTTCTTCTAGCAAGTCTCAAAGTAAAAAAGAAAAAATGTTTTTTTGGTTGAATTTGGAAATTACTTAATTAATTACTCCAACCGAAAAACAAAACAAAAAACTTAATTAATTATAGAATGAGTACAATATAATCCAATGATGTCACTAGATAAATTTTGTCAATTAGGAGTTGAGAGGAAGGTAAGATATGCTGAGCAAATTAGTTTCTCTCTCTTAATTTTATTTTACAACATACATAGTTAATGTAAATATTTTATAATTTATTAGGTTATTATCACATGCTATAGCAAATAACGTATCTTATAAATATTTTTTGGTTTACCCGATAATGTAAAAGAATATTTGCTTATATTATCGAAGTATGTAACTTATACTCTTAATTATTATAGCTACAGCACAAAATTAAGGAGCTGATTTTACAGATGGTCACTCATGATTCTAACTTATAGTTATCGTTATTTTTTCTGTTAAAAAATTCAAGTAAAAAATTATGATTTTCTGATATTATATTTATTAATTAAGTGACAATCTGAGAAACATTTTAACGACAACAATGTTGGGTGTTTTACTCAACAAGCTTGGATTAAATATTTCTTCTTTTAAAATAGCTTGTTGACTATGGTTCTAACCTTCTAAGAAACTTCCTCATGGATTATTAACCAATATTTTACTAAAAAGGAACAGTAGTTGTTTTTTGCTTTGTTGACTACAAGGAGACAAGTATATAATAAACTCATTTAACTGACTTAAAATATATTTTTTGTTCATTTTCAAGAATTGATATTTGAAGAAAATGTCAATCACGTTAAAGGATTCATGTATTAATTAAATGAGAGGATCATAATTCAAATAGTAAGTGAGATTTCAAGTCATTCTATTACGTATTTTTACTATAAAATTGAATTTTAAAGAAAATAGAGGACAATATGATATATAAATAAAGTACGAAAAAGAGCCACATTTCAAAGGGTATGATCTAGACAAATAATTGGGACAGATATATCATTGTTGGTGCAGATTTAATTGAACTCATAACTTTTAACGCGAAGAATAAATTTATACATAAAAAGTTATTAAAATTGCAACAAATAGTACACATAAAATATTCATAACTTTGAGATATAATGAATTTAATATCAAAAATCTTAAAAGGTTGAACATATATACACTTTTGTAGATCCTTTATTAGTGGCAATTAACTAATTGGCTTGATTTATTTGCCACTATTAAGTGTAATTAAATTCCTAATTTAGGCACTAAATATATTTAAAATGTACCATACTATATAGCAAGTGTATTTATACTATTACTCAACGTACGGTAAAAAAACAATATTTTACACAATCAATACAATTTAATTTGTGATAGAAATTACTGGACTAGTTTTTAAAGTCACTAACTCCACTAATTATGGAATATTGCTTTTACAAAATTTCACTTGTTACTCATGTTAGTATATTAAAGTAAAATCGAAAGATAGTTATTGAAGTTATTTTCGTTAAAACACATATTTTAAAAACAACCTCTTGTATAAATGTAAGATAAGACTATGTACAATAGGTCCTTGTGAATTGAACTTGTGAGTCAGTCCTTCATCAGACATGTTATACATATCAAAAGTTTAGTACACCATTATTTACGAGTAATTGCAAGTTTCTAGAAGCAATATTTCTTCTAGTATTTACTATTGTTTTTACGTAGAAAACGTAAGAATGAGGAAATAAGGAGGAAATGAAAGTGATAGTTAAAACAATTTGACTTTTATATACTATTTTACATGGAAATAGTGAAGACTTTCTCTTTGGATTAGATTTTGATAGTAGAAAATAACTGCAACTATCATTTTCATTCATTGATAATTAAAAATATATTATAGTATAGTTACTTGTTGGAAGAAATAACTAACAGATTGATCTATGTGTATTTTGACCATTAATTGGAAATATAATATTAGAGGGTTGAGTATTGTTTTAGTTAATCTCATTGGTCTCTTTTCTGGAAGTAGTTAAACGTAATAAAATCCTTGACGTAATTGTGAGACCAAATACATCCGATCAGTGACAGATTTAAAAGATTTTATAAAAAAATTTTTTTTTGAAGAAATAAATACACAAATTAATCGAAGAGAATTTGATATCTAATATATTTACATAAAAATTAATCATCATAAATAATAATGAATATATGTTGGCTCCGCCCGTGCATACATGTAATTAACCCTCTCTTAAGTTACATATAATAGATAAGTAATTCCTTCCTTAATTAGAGATTTCAAATTCAAATTCTGAATATAAAAAAATATTCTTAATAAAAATTAAGCGATTCTCCTCAAATGGAACCTGCATAACACAAATCTGAATTACATAAACTCCAATATAAATATCCGATAGCGGATTAAAAGACAAAACTCTCTCATCTTTCTCTTTAATTTCAGCTATTTGTTCATATTTTATTCACTCTCTTCATTCCTCTCTTTTTTTTCTTCTTTGGGTCGGTGAGGGAGGGTTGGATATTGTAATTTAATATTACTTGTCTTGATAGAGTATATAAAAATATTATGTATTAAAAATGTTAAATACTAGTTATATTAAAATTATTTTTTATATATTATTTGATTTAATGTATTAGAAATAATATTTATTGTATAATTTCGTTGAAAATTATTGATTACAAAAATATTCTTTACATATAATGTGAAAAGGATTTTGAGGGATAATTATGACTTTAATAACGTGAATGCAATGTATTTTAATTAAGAATACCTTTCATGGCTAATGCCATGATTTTTCATGTATTAGTTAAATATATCATAATACTAAATAGAGTGTACATGTAAGCATTAGTTATACATAAGTTGAAAAAGCGTAACAAACAAATTAGTATTAGTAACGCACAACTAAAGTTAATATATACATTATTTTTTCTAAAGCATTCTAATAAAGAACCTCACAAGGGATCGTTTAGTATAGTGTATTAGCAAAAATATCAATTACTTAAGTTAATTAATTATTCCCGTTGTTTCAATTTATTTGTCTTACTTTTCTTTTTGAAGTCTGTTCGGATGGGCTTATAACTTATGTGTTATAATAAACCATAAGTAATAAGTTAGGAATCCTGACTTATGACTTACTTCGTTATTTTAACTTAAAATAAGTGTTTAAAAGTATTATTTTTTATCTTACCCGAATACTACAAAACTGTTAAATATCACCTAATATAAGTCAATCCAAACAAATTCTTAATTTATTTAAAATAACATCTCTTCCCTTTTTTTGACAACCATTTAATTTCACTTTTTTACGATAACATATTTAAGATCAGAGATAAATATATTTTGGTGTATGAGTGGGAGTTTTACGACACCAGCCTGGATTAAAATTTTGTCTATATATATATATATATATATATATATATATATATATATATATATATATATATATATATATATATATATAAGTTTAACATATCCAACATATATTATACTTGTCACCTATGTTGAATGGTGCAAAATGACAAAGGGCCTAACTATTGGGTATGTAGCAAGAATTGATGAGAAATAGAGGGAAGGAGAGGAATTTGAAAAGTTTATAACTGGAAAGGTTGGGAACTGGAAAAGTCCTCTAATGCTTTATTGAAAATGGCAATAGTCCCTCATCGGTAATGGAAATGAAAATAGGAGAGTTTAAATAAATAAACACTCCTATTAATTGTTAAAAGGGTTGGAAAGAGGGACCCCCTCGCGCCGTCGTCGCTCGCTTTGGCTTTGGCTTTGGCAAATGATCGATCGAGAGATAATTTTTTGGACAAATTTATTTTAATTATTTATATAATTAATTTAATGGCCAAAAATTATTTTCAATTAATTAGTTGATAACAGAAGTTAACCGAAATGTTTTCAATTTTTTAGTTAATCCGACCCGACCCGGATCCGCGCGCGTGACCCGTTTTAAATTCCGTTATATTTAAAATTCCCCCCATGACTGTTCTGAAAGGTTGCAACTTTCAGGAACAGTCAATACCATTTGAAAGTTTGCAACCTTTCATTAATGGTCGTGTTAATTCTTAAAGGGTTGCAACCTTTCAGAATATATTCTTCTTGCCTATAAATACCATTCAGTCTTCAGAATATTTCCTACGAATTTTCTGATCTTCCTTCTTCTTAACAAAACACATATTTCTCCGTGTACTTTCCTGCTGTGGATGGATTCGCTGACAGTAGAGTTTTTGGTATCTATACTCTACTGATTAAGATCATTTTACCCTGGGAGGTTATATTTCAAATCAAACCCCAGATACTAGAGGGGAATAATTTCCTTAAGGGGACACTGTGAATTCAGTGGACTTGATTTTCTTCCTAAATTATCAATACGAGTATTCCAGATTCTGGTAAGTTTTTACAGATTAAATTATTTTTTACAAATAAATTTCTGTCCATCCTATTTACTGGTTCTAAAAATCTCAGTTACTTCGTATTTCTGAATAATTTATTACAACCAGTAATTTCTGATTTTTATAACACAGATTAGAAACACTAACTTACATGAGCGTTGAGGGTTTGAATCCCATGAGAGCACCACTTTTTGATCCTTAGCTTGTGCGAAGGGCTTTACACTCTACCTTTTTTTCCCTTTTTTTTATTTATTTGCTACTTCTTACTTATTTATCTATTTTTAATTAATACAAATATTACGTGATATGATACATTAATTATACATTAATATTTAATTTTGAACGTCATATAAAATATTGATAAAAATATATTTATATGTAATTTTTTATGAAAAATGATGGATATTATTATGTTAAAGCTCTTGAATTTAAAGGTTTTTTCAATCTTTAACATCATACTAGTGAAGCTATATTTTTAATTTTTATTTTCAACTATATGGTATTAGATTATGTATGCAAATTCAATTTTTTAAGGTGAAAATCTCTTGTTTTCTTAAAGATACGGAGAATAGAGGAGTCCGAAACTCAAAGGGTACAAATTTTTTACAAAAATTCCAAAACGGTATATAAAATTTTATATTAACCAAAACGATAAAATCGCTGCAGGAGCAGCGATTTACAAAGTAAAATCGCTGCTCCGGCAGCGATTTAGCAAATATTTTTTTTTTTTAATAAAAAAATGAAATCGCTGCCCGAGCAGCGATTTCAAAAAAAAAAAAAATTTTTTTATTAAATCGCTGCCCAAGCAGCAATTTATTAAAAAAAAATAAATATATTACATAAATCGCTGCCCCGGGCAGCGATTTATTTATAAAAAAAATTTTCAGCAATTTATTTTTAAAAAAAAAAAATTTTTTTTTATTAAAACGCTGATAGGGGCATGATTTATTTAAATAAAAAAAATTTCCTTATTAAATCGCTGCACGAAGCTATTTTTTAAAAAAAAATATTAAATTTTTTTAATACAGCGATTTTATATTAAAAAAATTATAATATTTTTTAAAATTTAAATATATAACTTATAAGAAAAATTTTATTAAATCACAAAAATGTTAATACCGTTTTGATTAATATAAAATAAAAAAAAATTATTAAATCGCAAAAATGTTAATACAGCGATTTTATATATATAAAAAAATTATAATATTTTTTAAAATTTAAATATATAACTTAAAAAAATTTTACGCTTATAAAAAAACATATTATAAAAAAAAATTAAATAAATATCTAACGAAATTTCAAATTCATCTCACAATTTCGTATCAACAATTTATATAGCATAACTAAACTATCCTAAATACTGAAGAGGTTCTCCCTCCATCCTTTAGTTGTCAATATTATAATTTGACATACTCTTTAAAAATAATTTATGAAAAAATAATTTTCTAAACAAATAAAAATTAATATTATCTTGAATTTCACTTTATCAGTGGCCTACCTGCAGAGTTTGCAGTGATGGTAGGGGGGAGTGGGCAAAATAAATCCAAGCGAGCACGCATGTGTACGGCCACTGTCGAATATTGGCAGGTTATTGCTTCCTCTCTTTCATCTACCATTTATTTTTTATATAAGATTATAAATAAATATAAATATTTTTTTAAAAAAATTATTTTTGAAAAGTCTAATTAATACTTTCTCTATTTTATTTTATGTGACAATATTTGATTAGATACGGAATTCAAACAATATTATAAATTTTAAAAAATATTATAATTTTTTTATATATATAAAATCGCTGTATTAACATTTTTGCGATTTAATAATTTTTTTTTAATTTTATATTAATCAAAACGGTATTAACATTTTTGCGATTTAATAAAATTTTTCTTATAAGTTATATATTTAAATTTTAAAAAATATTATAATTTTTTTAATATAAAATCGCTGTATTAAAAAATTTTAATATTTTTTTTAAAAAAAAAGCTTCGTGCAGCGATTTAATAAGGAAATTTTTTTTCTTTAAATAAATCGTGCCCCTAGCAGCGTTTTAATAAATTTTTTTTTTTTTTTTTTAAAATAAATTGCTGGAAATTTTTTTTATAAATAAATCGCTGCCCGGGGCAGCGATTTATGTAATATATTTATTTTTTTTTAATAAACTGCTGCTTGGGCAGCGATTTAATAAAAAAATTTTTTTTTTTTTTGAAATCGCTGCTCGGGCAGCGATTTCATTTTTTTATTAAAAAAAAAAAAATTTTGCTAAATCGCTGCCGGAGCAGCGATTTTACTTTGTAAATCGCTGCTCCTGCAGCGATTTTACCGTTTTGGTTAATATAAAATTTTATATACCGTTTTGGAATTTTTGTAAAAAATTTGTACCCTTTGAGTTTCGGACTCATTGAATTTAGTTATTAGAAGTTAGTGAGTTTTAAATGTATAATTGGTAAAATGTTATATTTAATGAATTGTAAGTACTCCGTCCGTCCTATCTTATGTGACTCTTTTCGCATTTCGAGATTCAAATAAGTCTATTTTTTATCGTAACTTTTTCATAGATCCTTTTAACATTTTGACTTATCAATTATTGTGACTTAATACTCTTAACGTAGTTTACAAATATATAAATTTCATTTTATAAAATTTGAAGATTTCATACGCAAATGTTCTGTCAAAGTTAAATTGTTTAAACTCTCGAAAAAATGAAAAGTGTCACAAAACGGAGGAGTACGAAATATGAATATAGGATATGAGCTAAAATTGTTGATTACTGCCCAAATTGATTATTTTGTAGAAGAAAAAATAGTTAAATCCCACTTGTTGTGTTGTTTACTATATATGTATAATAGTGTTTGGACTCTTCATTTTCAATTTGGTATGACAAAACATGGGTGTGGGTTTAGGATTGGTTTCCAATCTAGTTAATGGATTTTGGGTACTTTCACTAAAAATCAGACAAATTCAAAATAAATTCAATGATTTTTATGATTAAAACAAAAGATAAGGTGAGATTGAAGAAATTAAAATACATTGGTATATAGAAGTTCCTATGCCACTCTTTTAGTCTTTTCCTTTTTTTTCCTCAGAATTCTCTTCTTTATAAATATTTTCTCCTCAAGTTTTTTTTTTTTTTTTTTACATAGCATCTCATAATTTAGCCACACTTTATAATATAGTTGAAGAAAGGCAACTGTTTGAGATTTTTGACAAAGTTGCCCTCAATGTATCACTCTGAGAAAATATTAGTAAATAAATATCAAATTAGAAGGACACACAAGAATACAAGGACCATCCATTTAACAAAATGATAGCTTTAATTATTATGATACAAAATAAGGTTATTAAACTCATCATATGAAGAAATTTGAAGTTAAAGACCAAAGAAGGACTACACCAACAATTGCTTCTAATCCAAAATATCTCTTTCCAATATGACAACCAGCAGATTTAGGAGCACCAGCAGGGGCACCAGTAGGACTAGATCCAACTGCAAAAAACAAAATAAAAAAATTGCAACACAAAAAGAGAAAAGTGTTTAACCTTTATATATTTGACAATATATAGAAAAATTTACGCACTATAACGTCGTGTAAAAGATAACTACAAGTAATATTTTTTTAAAAAATAGAATAATCATATATATAAGATATAAATAAGACAGGTTATTTGATACAAATTATAATAATACAATATTAGGTTATTTGATACAAATTATAATAATACAATATTACGTTGTTAGTGTGTATAAGTTGAATCTCCTGAATCACCAATTTTTCAGAATTTTGTTAAAAAAAGAAGTAGTATAACTTACCAGAAGGAATGGGGCTATGTGCAAGTGGACTACCAGCAATGCTGCTTGAATTATTAGCAATTTGATAGAATACTTGAGCATCTGGTGAATTTGCAGGCAAGTGGAGAAGTGCTGCATATATCATCAAATAGTGTCAAAGATTAACTTGTTCATGAAAAACGATTTTTCTTAGTATTTCATTTGTCTCAATTTATATGATACTATTTCCTTCCGACTCTCGTTAAAAAAACTGACATATTTCTATATTTAAACGTAACAATTGAATATTTTAAAACTTTTTATTTTACTTTTAATTAAAATAATTTATAGTTACTAAGTACTCTCAGACCACAAATTTCAAAAGATTAACATCATATTGATAACATCGTAAACTCTTTCAGATCCTTAATTTCATTTAGTTGAGACAGAGAGACTGAGTAATAAAAACCTAAAAGTTGCATATTTAACCAACTGACACTCCGAGTAAGAGAGTCATTATTTGTGTTACATCTTTAACGACAAAAGCAAGAGTGAAACTACGAGCTAAAAACAGGCGTACTTACCAGGGCATTCAGAAATATTAGCAGGGGCTTTACAAACAGAGGGGAGTGTTAAAGCAAGTGTAACATTGAGTTGAAGTCCCAAATCAGGATCATTTCTGTCCTTAATTAACAAACAAAGACACTTCTTGCTATCTTTCAACACTTGTTTCAATCCAGTACAGCAATCTGGTGTAGGAGCTGGTGCATTACCTCCAACATAAGGCAAACATGTTGCCAGACCTATCAATGATTGTGTACACTCTTCTTTGTCCTTTTCTGTGTCTGAATTTCCAATTACACAGAATATCAACAACAACACCAATCTCAGCTGATATCTCATGGTGCAAGAAACCATATTGAAATGTTTATAGAGGGAACTGAAGTGCTTGAACTCTGTTTTTGCCTTTTTGTAGGTTTTTGTGATGAAGTGGAAAAAAGTTAGACATTGCTTTGGTTCTTATATAACACTTCTTCTATCCCTAATTACTAGTCGATTTTTTTCTTTTAGTTGGCTCGTAGTAATTGTTCATTTTGACAAATAAAAAAAAAAAATTTTGTATTTATTATACTTTCAATTAATTATTTTGAAAAAGAGTAGAAATTCTCGAAAATCTAAATTTTTAATGCATCTACCACTATATTAATAATTGTTTTAATAAGAGTGTCAGTTCAAAAGTAAAAAAGTAATTAGGGACAAAGAGAATAGGTTGCTTTAAAAAAAAAATGTTTCCGAGGGAATAGTCTTGAACTTTTGAACTGCCTCGGACAAAATTTTGTTATCAACAAATTTTGCGAGGCAAGGAAACGTCAAAAGTTTAAGACTATTTATTTTAAGGTCAATAGTTTAATTTCATATATATATATTATTGTCACTGGGCATTGAACCACTAGTTTAGGGTAAATTCATGTGACATTTTTTCATTAGGTCTCATATTGTGAAGAATAATATTCCTATATATTTCGTTTTTTCAGTTAGCTAACTGTGAGATTTTATTCGTAGGTTCGATGGTTAGTAAATTGCTTGAACTAAAACTAGCCATGTGTTTGGATGAGGGTTTAAGGAAATAGTATATCTCAACAACTCGTAGTGGTTGAAAAGTACTCACTCTTAACATTTTCAGACCTTTTCCTTTCTTTTGTCTCAAAGAATTGTTGGCTTTATTATGGAAGATTCGAAGAACCACTAATTTTGTAGGAAGAAACAATAAATTAATTTGTTATTCAGTTTTCAATTAAGGATGTAAATACAAAATGGGACACTTTACCAACCCACTATAGGATATAAACCAATTAAAACTGGACCACTCACCTGAATTTCTTCTTGTTATCATAATTGGTTTGTGTTGCCTAAATTTAGCCATGACAACATTTGAGCATGCTTATGATGTCATCTTCCACTTATTTTGTGGATCAAATTAAATTCCTTAACTTGTTAAATCGTGTAGAATAATGTAATCACTCTGTTTCAATTAAGTTTTAAGAAAGTATGAAAAGATTTTAGTTTTGTGTTCTTAAATAAAAAATATGTTAAATATATTAAAATATCTTTTAATTATATAATCTTGAATGTATAATATTGAAATTAAATTGATAATTGAAAAGGAAGAAGACATTCATTTTAAAATCATTTTAAAACAAATTAAAATTAAGTACGATAAACAAATTGAAACGAAGGAAGTAATATAGATCAAATAAATTTTAGGAATTACATAGTTTTTTAAGGATTAAATTGCAGAAATTCCACATTTTAGTTTACTTATTATCATCATCCCCTATACGTTTTACAAATCTCCGAAATCCCTCATTTCGCGCATCAGATTAGTGTATCTTGCGCATCAGTTTAGTGTATCTAACACATTAAATTAGTGTATCTCGCGCATTAGATTAGTGTATCAGGTACTAAATGTACATCTGATTAGTGTATCATTAAAAAAAAGTAATATATCTTACTTAACTATTAATGTATCTCGCGCATCAGATTAATTTATCAACACTTATATTATTATATCCGTTTGAAAATTTTCTGTAATTATAAACTTTTCAGGGATAAATTATAACTTTGCCTTAAAAGTATATAATTTTTGTATAATTGCAAGGATTAATATAAAGGATTAATTACTTGAGTGGATCCTTTTTAAAAAATAATTACTTATTTTAGATATACTCTTTAATTATTACCATTTATAGCAATATAAAAGTACATTGTATATTTTGTTAGATTTTCTCTCGCCCCTCTTTTCCTTTTTTTTTCTCAGTTTTTAAATTTTATTCTCTTTCTCTTGCTCCTTTCTTTTTGTTGTTCCTTCGCTCTAACTTTTTTTTTTTTGCTGTTCTATCTCTCTCATTTAGTTATTTTTCCTTTTGTTTCTCTCTCTACTTTTTTTTTTATAGAGTAGTCAATGATAGTATAATGAATATATTTTATATCAATAATTAATTAAATAATTTAATCGTAATAAATGAAGAGACATAACAAATTACAAAATGAATTAAACTTGAATTAAAAATGTATTACACACATATCAAAGTTGAATTAAAATGTATTACACACATATTAAAGTTGTATTAAAAATGAATTAAATAAGTAATTCAATAATAACGAATAAATCAAAAAATTGCAAAATAAATTTAATTGCTTTAAATTGTATTACACAATATCAAAGTTGAATTAGAAGAGAGAATTATGAATAAATGAAAAACGTAACTAACAAAGACAAGACAACAATCTATAAATTAAATTAAACTCATATTATTTATGAATAAAACTTATATTATACGTATCTTATAAATTTTCTTTTTGCTTTTATTTCTAAGAAAATGAGCGATGATTGCATTATTTATTAAAAATGTATTGTGCATATCTTATAAATGTATTTATTAGTGTGTTACCTAAAATATTCTTGTTGGTAGCCGTAAAAAAGAGGAAAATGTGCAATACGTATTATAAATGTATTATTCATGATGAATAAGACATGTATTCTATGAGTCTTATAAGTTATTTTTGGTTTGTATCACTAAAATGTGAGTGATGTTTGCAATATGTATTAAAATTGTATTGTGCATGTATTATAAATATATTATAAGTGTGTTACCTAAATTATTTTAGTTGATATTATTAAAAAGGGAGTGAAGTTTGCAATATGTATTATAAATTAAACGTAGGATGTACTGTTCATGATTTTAATACAACTATGAAACATATCTAATACAACTTTAATACAAATTAAACTTCATTATTTTCGAGCTTCAATCCAATATTTTTCCTAAAATCAATTCTAAAGTTAACCAAACCCTCTTGAAATTGAGATATAAACTCCAAACGATATTTTCAACTATTTGTAGGAACAACCTATCTAAACTAGTCGCAAACAAAAAAACAGTCAATGATTCGTAAACTGAATAAAACTTGTATCAATAATAATTAGACAAGTAATATAATTGTAACAAATGAAAAAACATAATAAATTGTCAATAATGAATTAAACATGAATAAAAATTTATCACACACATATTAAAGTTGAATTAGAAGAGAAAATTAACAATTAATGAAAAACGTAACTAAAGAAAGACAAGACAATAGACTGAATTAAATTTGTATTATTCATAAATAAAACATGAATCATATGTGTCTTATAAATTATTTTAGTTTGTATAACTAAGAACATGAGTGATGCTTGCAATATGATTACAAATATATTGTGCATATGTTATAAATGTATTACAAGTGTGTTACTTAAATTATTTTTGTTGATATCACTAAAAAAAATGAGTGAAGTTTGTAATATGTATAAAAAATGCGTTGTTCGTGATTTTAATACAATATTAATACAATTATGAAACATATCTAATACAACTTTAATACATCGCAATACTGTTCCATAAACTTCACCTTTTTCGAGTTTCAATCTAATATTTCTCCAAAATCAATTATAAACTTAATGAAACCCTCTGAAAATTGGATATAAACTCCAAATGACATTTTCAATTATTTGTAGAAACAACCTATCCAAACTAATTACAAATTTGTAAAATTCTAATAATGAATTCAAAATTTGAATCTTTATAATGACCATCACTGGTGAACACTAGTTTCTATAATTTAAAATATTTGAAATTTCAATTTGAGAACATGATATTGTACAATTTTTCGATTTTCTATTACTTTTCTCGTTATGTTTTTTGATGAATTAGTGAAATATGGCAAAAAACTGATTTAAAAATATTATTTAAACAAAAATTAAAAAAAAAAGAAGAATAAAGTAAAAATCAGGAAGATGAAACAGTAAGAAACGACAAAGAAGAAAAAAAAAGAGGAGGAAGAGAAATAAGGCAGAAAAAGAAGCGAAAAAGATAAACCTTATAACTTTTTAATTCTTAAAAATTGTTATATTTAATTAGAAAATTTTTATTGACATAAATGGTAAATATTTTTTAAATATTGCACATTTATGTGATTTACCCTAATATAAATAGCAAAGTAGAGGCCGGACATTTTCACTAGAAGAGACAATGTCATGGTCCGCTCAAGGCCCAACTAATAATGTCCGGTTACGCTGCAACTTCGGGCCTCACGAAGGGAACAAATCCGTGAGACCCATAACCTTCGAAATGGACCAGAAAGGAGTCGGGTCGAAGTGGACAATAATTTCGTTCAGTAATTTCTAATAATAAAGTATCTAAATACAATGTTTGTTTTGATTGTTATTTAAATTTTATTGCATTGTATTAATTGTCTATAGATAGATTTAAACGATATAACATAATAAAATTTAAAAAATAATCAAAACAAACAATATATTTAGACGAACAATATAATACAACCATCCAAACAAGGTCTATACTACAATAAACAAAATCGGAAAAATGTTTAAATAACTAAAATATGAAACTCGCTAACATTATTCATGGCGTCTAATGAAAGGCACGTAGGCCTCTGCATTGCATTTTTGTCCTTTAAGTTTCATCTTCAAATTGTTTGCCCTTTTAGAATTTTGAATTATTTGTTTTTTGATATCAAACTTACGATATTAAATTCAATGACAATTGAATAATGTCGATAAATTATTTAACACTATTTGTACATATATAAAAATTATTCGTCATGTTTCCACTTCAGCTAATTACAAGACACAATTTAGATAAGTTTGGCTTAGATGCTACTTGTGGAATTTTCAACCAATTTTAGATACATAAGATTCTAATGGTTGTTAAGGTAATTACATCAGAATTATTTACATTAATTAAATTATCAAATGTATGATGTACAAGGTTTGGTGTTATTCAATAAGTATAATATAATATAAAATGATTAAGAAAAAAAACAGACTGTAGATCTAGTCTAACTGAATGCTCCATTAAAATTCGTGTCAAGATCCCATTTGCTACCAAAACCTAAAAAATAAATGAGTGGTGACAAAAATTAGGCAAGGGAAGTGTTCTTATCTTACAAAAATTCATATGGCGTATTAACTAACGGCTACAACTAAAGATTTTTTTTTTCATCGTGAATTACATAAAAAATTTGTGATATAGGATATGATTTTAATTTATTTTACTAAATCAATTTATTGAAAAAAATATATAGTGGAAAGAGAATTTTCACTAGAATAGGGGGAAAGTTTCTAATTTTTTTCTTTATATATTATAGTATTACTATTTTTTTCTTTATAACGTTTGAACATTTTTTTTTACAGGAAAGTAAGATATTTTTTGTAGTGAGTAGTGACTTTACATCAAGCACAAGAAAGACAAAAAGGTGGTCACCCATCTCAAAATTTTGTATACCAAAAATCTCTCCCCACTCCCTCTAATACTAAAATTAGGAAAAACTATAAATATATCTTCGATCTATTGTAAATGATATATATATAGATAATTTTTTCGTCATATTTTTGCAATATTGATGCTTTTGTAGTTGAAAAATTAGAGTATATATACTTTTCACTCTAATGAACGACTAAATAGGGACATGTGGTACCATCTTATCCGTCAGTCCGATATTTAATAAATATCGGATTCGTGGATGAGAATATGAGCCATGTATGTCCATTAATTTAAAGGGTATATATGCTCTAGTTTTTGAACGACAGGGACATCAATGTCCAAAAAATATAACGAAAAGTATCTACGTACCATTTATAATAGTTTGGAGGTATATTTATCCTATTTTTCAAACTAAAAAGAAAATGTTAGGAAGACTTCTATAAATTTTTGAAAATTTTGTAGTACTTAATTAAACTGGAAAAGGAAAATATCAAATGGAAGCAAAGTAAATAGATCTTGAACGTGTATGATATCGTTAATTTATCTTTCTTTTACTTTAAAATGACGTATACTTTCATTGNAATGAATATATGTTGGCTCCGCCCGTGCATACATGTAATTAACCCTCTCTTAAGTTACATATAATAGATAAGTAATTCCTTCCTTAATTAGAGATTTCAAATTCAAATTCTGAATATAAAAAAATATTCTTAATAAAAATTAAGCGATTCTCCTCAAATGGAACCTGCATAACACAAATCTGAATTACATAAACTCCAATATAAATATCCGATAGCGGATTAAAAGACAAAACTCTCTCATCTTTCTCTTTAATTTCAGCTATTTGTTCATATTTTATTCACTCTCTTCATTCCTCTCTTTTTTTTCTTCTTTGGGTCGGTGAGGGAGGGTTGGATATTGTAATTTAATATTACTTGTCTTGATAGAGTATATAAAAATATTATGTATTAAAAATGTTAAATACTAGTTATATTAAAATTATTTTTTATATATTATTTGATTTAATGTATTAGAAATAATATTTATTGTATAATTTCGTTGAAAATTATTGATTACAAAAATATTCTTTACATATAATGTGAAAAGGATTTTGAGGGATAATTATGACTTTAATAACGTGAATGCAATGTATTTTAATTAAGAATACCTTTCATGGCTAATGCCATGATTTTTCATGTATTAGTTAAATATATCATAATACTAAATAGAGTGTACATGTAAGCATTAGTTATACATAAGTTGAAAAAGCGTAACAAACAAATTAGTATTAGTAACGCACAACTAAAGTTAATATATACATTATTTTTTCTAAAGCATTCTAATAAAGAACCTCACAAGGGATCGTTTAGTATAGTGTATTAGCAAAAATATCAATTACTTAAGTTAATTAATTATTCCCGTTGTTTCAATTTATTTGTCTTACTTTTCTTTTTGAAGTCTGTTCGGATGGGCTTATAACTTATGTGTTATAATAAACCATAAGTAATAAGTTAGGAATCCTGACTTATGACTTACTTCGTTATTTTAACTTAAAATAAGTGTTTAAAAGTATTATTTTTTATCTTACCCGAATACTACAAAACTGTTAAATATCACCTAATATAAGTCAATCCAAACAAATTCTTAATTTATTTAAAATAACATCTCTTCCCTTTTTTTGACAACCATTTAATTTCACTTTTTTACGATAACATATTTAAGATCAGAGATAAATATATTTTGGTGTATGAGTGGGAGTTTTACGACACCAGCCTGGATTAAAATTTTGTCTATATATATATATATATATATATATATATATATATATATATATATATATATATATATATATATATATATAAGTTTAACATATCCAACATATATTATACTTGTCACCTATGTTGAATGGTGCAAAATGACAAAGGGCCTAACTATTGGGTATGTAGCAAGAATTGATGAGAAATAGAGGGAAGGAGAGGAATTTGAAAAGTTTATAACTGGAAAGGTTGGGAACTGGAAAAGTCCTCTAATGCTTTATTGAAAATGGCAATAGTCCCTCATCGGTAATGGAAATGAAAATAGGAGAGTTTAAATAAATAAACACTCCTATTAATTGTTAAAAGGGTTGGAAAGAGGGACCCCCTCGCGCCGTCGTCGCTCGCTTTGGCTTTGGCTTTGGCAAATGATCGATCGAGAGATAATTTTTTGGACAAATTTATTTTAATTATTTATATAATTAATTTAATGGCCAAAAATTATTTTCAATTAATTAGTTGATAACAGAAGTTAACCGAAATGTTTTCAATTTTTTAGTTAATCCGACCCGACCCGGATCCGCGCGCGTGACCCGTTTTAAATTCCGTTATATTTAAAATTCCCCCCATGACTGTTCTGAAAGGTTGCAACTTTCAGGAACAGTCAATACCATTTGAAAGTTTGCAACCTTTCATTAATGGTCGTGTTAATTCTTAAAGGGTTGCAACCTTTCAGAATATATTCTTCTTGCCTATAAATACCATTCAGTCTTCAGAATATTTCCTACGAATTTTCTGATCTTCCTTCTTCTTAACAAAACACATATTTCTCCGTGTACTTTCCTGCTGTGGATGGATTCGCTGACAGTAGAGTTTTTGGTATCTATACTCTACTGATTAAGATCATTTTACCCTGGGAGGTTATATTTCAAATCAAACCCCAGATACTAGAGGGGAATAATTTCCTTAAGGGGACACTGTGAATTCAGTGGACTTGATTTTCTTCCTAAATTATCAATACGAGTATTCCAGATTCTGGTAAGTTTTTACAGATTAAATTATTTTTTACAAATAAATTTCTGTCCATCCTATTTACTGGTTCTAAAAATCTCAGTTACTTCGTATTTCTGAATAATTTATTACAACCAGTAATTTCTGATTTTTATAACACAGATTAGAAACACTAACTTACATGAGCGTTGAGGGTTTGAATCCCATGAGAGCACCACTTTTTGATCCTTAGCTTGTGCGAAGGGCTTTACACTCTACCTTTTTTTCCCTTTTTTTTATTTATTTGCTACTTCTTACTTATTTATCTATTTTTAATTAATACAAATATTACGTGATATGATACATTAATTATACATTAATATTTAATTTTGAACGTCATATAAAATATTGATAAAAATATATTTATATGTAATTTTTTATGAAAAATGATGGATATTATTATGTTAAAGCTCTTGAATTTAAAGGTTTTTTCAATCTTTAACATCATACTAGTGAAGCTATATTTTTAATTTTTATTTTCAACTATATGGTATTAGATTATGTATGCAAATTCAATTTTTTAAGGTGAAAATCTCTTGTTTTCTTAAAGATACGGAGAATAGAGGAGTCCGAAACTCAAAGGGTACAAATTTTTTACAAAAATTCCAAAACGGTATATAAAATTTTATATTAACCAAAACGGTAAAATCGCTGCAGGAGCAGCGATTTACAAAGTAAAATCGCTGCTCCGGCAGCGATTTAGCAAAATTTTTTTTTTTTTAATAAAAAAATGAAATCGCTGCCCGAGCAGCGATTTCAAAAAAAAAAAAATTTTTTAAATAAATCGCTGCCAGGGCAGCGATTTATTAAAAAAAAAAAAATATTACATAAATCGCTGCCCCGGGCAGCGATTTATTTATAAAAAAAATTTCCAGCAATTTATTTTAAAAAAAAAAAAAAAAAATTTATTAAAACGCTGCTAGGGGCACGATTTATTTAAAGAAAAAAAATTTCCTTATTAAATCGCTGCACGAAGCTTTTTTTTTAAAAAAAATATTAAAATTTTTTAATACAGCGATTTTATATTAAAAAAATTATAATATTTTTTAAAATTTAAATATATAACTTATAAGAAAAATTTTATTAAATCGCAAAAATGTTAATACCGTTTTGATTAATATAAAATTAAAAAAAAAATTATTAAATCGCAAAAATGTTAATACAGCGATTTTATATATATAAAAAAATTATAATATTTTTTAAAATTTAAATATATAACTTAAAAAAAATTTACGCTTATAAAAAAACATATTATAAAAAAAAATTAAATAAATATCTAACGAAATTTCAAATTCATCTCACAATTTCGTATCAACAATTTATATAGCATAACTAAACTATCCTAAATACTGAAGAGGTTCTCCCTCCATCCTTTAGTTGTCAATATTATAATTTGACATACTCTTTAAAAATAATTTATGAAAAAATAATTTTCTAAACAAATAAAAATTAATATTATCTTGAATTTCACTTTATCAGTGGCCTACCTGCAGAGTTTGCAGTGATGGTAGGGGGGAGTGGGCAAAATAAATCCAAGCGAGCACGCATGCGTACGGCCACTGTCGAATATTGGCAGGTTATTGCTTCCTCTCTTTCATCTACCATTTATTTTTTATATAAGATTATAAATAAATATAAATATTTTTTTAAAAAAAAATTATTTTTGAAAAGTCTAATTAATACTTTCTCTATTTTATTTTATGTGACAATATTTAATTAGATACGGAATTCAAACAATATTATAAATTTTAAAAAATATTATAATTTTTTTATATATATAAAATCGCTGTATTAACATTTTTGCGATTTAATAATTTTTTTTTTAATTTTATATTAATCAAAACGGTATTAACATTTTTGCGATTTAATAAAATTTTTCTTATAAGTTATATATTTAAATTTTAAAAAATATTATAATTTTTTTAATATAAAATCGCTGTATTAAAAAATTTTAATATTTTTTTTTAAAAAAAAGCTTCGTGCAGCGATTTAATAAGGAAATTTTTTTTCTTTAAATAAATCGTGCCCCTAGCAGCGTTTTAATAAATTTTTTTTTTTTTTTTAAAAAAATAAATTGCTGGAAATTTTTTTTATGGGCAGCGATTTATAAAAAAAAAAAAAAAAAATTTAAATCGCTGCTCGGGCAGCGATTTATTAAAAAAAAAATATATTACATAAATCGCTGCCCCGGGCAGCGATTTATGTAATATTCTTTTTTTTTTTTTTTTTTGAAATCGCTGCTCGGGCAGCGATTTCATTTTTTTATTAAAAAAAAAAAAATTTTGCTAAATCGCTGCCGGAGCAGCGATTTTACTTTGTAAATCGCTGCTCCTGCAGCGATTTTACCGTTTTGGTTAATATAAAATTTTATATACCGTTTTGGAATTTTTGTAAAAAATTTGTACCCTTTGAGTTTCGAACTCGAGAATACAGTCTCTTATTCCTAAAAAACATATACCAAAAAAACATTACTTAATATGCATATTCAATTATTTCATTAGTAGTAATCGAAAAAACTAAATAATCCGAATTATGATCGAAAATTGAAAGAATCGTCCCATTTACCTATTTAGACGATATGACACCCCTAGCCTCCAAATCATGGAACCGTCTCTGTTTAATACCACAAGATTAAAAGACATTTTGGTATCTTTCACATATCTTTAGTTAAAAATCACAAGATTTAAAATTTTTATTTATCTTCTTAAACTCCGTATCAAATTAAGACGAGAGATATACATTGAAATGAAGTAATATTTTTAGCTGACCTGCCAAATGTGTTAACGAGCCCTTTTATTTTTGGGGTGTCATATGCGAAGTGTTTAACTAATTTTACATTTAGGAGCCTTAAATTTTTAACCCCATCCTACTAGTGAAGCCTTCAACAATGGAAAAAATATTCCAGGGGAAGAAAGAACAGTTAAAAATAGCCTATACAACAACTCTAAATACAAAGTATATTATTGCAATTATATTAAGTATAGGGGAAAAGAATTTTACACATTTTAAGTGTTTGTATGAGAAAAATATCTCCAAGTATGTTGGTGTGCTATTACTGTTGCTGCTGTTGCTGTAAGTGAATTAGCTTAAAATATGCTCCATCTCTGTTCTCTATCAATGCAGAGTGAGTCCCTTGATCGACGATTTTCCCATCTTGTAAAACAGATATCTGATCTGCATCTTTTATGGTGGATAGTCGATGTGCCACGATGACAGTAGTCCTGTTTCGCATCAACCTGTCCAATGCTTGTTGAACTATACGCTCAGATTCCACGTCTAGAGCACTTGTAGCTTCATCTAATAGTAAGATTTCAGGGTTCTTTAGAACAGCTCGGGCAATGGCTACTCTTTGCTTCTGTCCACCGGACAATTGAACTCCTCGTTCCCCAACTTGGGTCGAGTAGCCATCAGGAAGAGCACTAATGAAACTATGTGCATTAGCAAGCTTAGCTGCTTGAATCACTTCTGCTTCAGATGCTCCCTCTTTTCCATAAAGGATGTTTTCATAGATTGTTGTGGCAAAGAGTGCTGGTTCTTGTTGGACCAGGCCAATGTGCTTTCTTAGAGAATTGAGCTTTAGTTTCCTGATGTCTTTGCCTGTATAAATTCACATCATCGATATGATTAAACTAATCCATGATGAACGTTGGAATGATTCTAGTTCGAAATAGTATAGGTACAAATTGAACTTACCATCAATGATCACTTTCCCAGATATAGGATCATAGAACCGTAAAATGAGAGCCAATACTGAGCTTTTACCAGAACCACTCTGCCCTACTATTGCCATACTCTTTCCCGCATGCACTCTCATATTGAAGTCTCTGAAAATGTGAACATCGGGTCTTGCAGGATAGCAGAACTCAACATCCTTAAACTCAATTGTTCCCTCAACCACAGTTAGCTCCTCCCCACTGTCGGTTACAATTTCTGTCTTCCGATCAAGTACTTCAAATACTGATGCTACCATCTGGTTTCCTTTTATAAGGTCTGGTGCCATAGCAAGGGTCTCTCCCATAGCCAAAGCAGTTACAATCAAAACCATAAATGATTTCATAACAGCTTTGAAGCTGGTTAGCTCCTTCCCCATCAAAACAGAACCATACCTATACAAGGTTTAGGAAAAAATACATGTTAAACTATTGCGAGCTCAAGTGAAAACCTTATTAGTACAAGACTGTAATCTAGTAAAATAAACAACTGTCATAATGTATGTGATTGGCTATCTACTTTGCTAAACTTTTGTTGTAACATTTTCCCCAGTGGATAGTTTGTAAAATAGTGAAAGAAGGTGGTAAATTTATCTAGTCTCAAAATTGTCATCATGTCATAGCATGTGAAGTACAAGTATGCCAAAGCACTTCATTGAACTGCAAGCTGCCTCCCTGACTCATAGAATCTCAACAAAAAAGCAACAAGATGAACAATTTAGATAACTAAAAACTTGAGCAACATACCACAAGGCAAGGGCATAAGAGGAGAAGATGAAAAACTGAGAGACTCCATAAAGGATCCCGGCAGTCTGTCCCCTGCGAAATGAATGCTTTGCAGGTTCAACAAGTTCACGAGCATAGAGATCAGTTACCTTCTCCTCAGCACAGAATGCTGCAACAGTTCTGATGTTACTTACAGCCTCACCAGCAAACATGTTTGCTTTAAGATAGGCTTTGCTCAAGTCACCACCAAAACCTGACATAAAGAGTTTCTGAAAGAAAGCAATGTCTATTAAAATAATGATATGGAAGATATATGGCAGATGCTGATTAAGGGAAAAGACTGAACCTCGCTGATGTGACCACTAACGATAAGTGGGTACATAGCCATGACAACAAGGGTGAGCCTCCAATTCAAGATGAATGCGATGATGAAGGAAGTGGCCACCAACCCCACATTCTGTAGGAGAATAGTAGAGCGATCAACCACTACAGTTCGCAATAAAGTAGCATCACTTTCCAATCGTGATGCAAGTGTAGAACTTGAGTTGTTCATCTCATCAAACCACCCTATTTCATTTCTTAGCATAGCTGCAACCACATCATGAAGAATGTTAGGGAACTTTTTATTTGAATAAGATGGACAAAAAGGACACATACTAAGAAAACAGATACCAATGCAACATATCAACAAATGTAGGAAAGGTATAATTCATATTTATCTGAATCATTAATCCAGAAAAAAATTATTTCTGGATTAATGATTCCACACAAATACGAATCGTAGCTTTCTTACATTTAAAAATCATTTATTGATACAAGTTAAGCTAATTGTCTGTTAAACGACTGATACTAAGAAAACAGAGATGAGCGGAAAGTTTCAGAAAAGAGTACAAAAATCATCTTCTAAAATTAAATATGATGAATAGTATCAACGCAGTGAACCAAAGTCTTGCAAAGAAAGTAATTATGCAATTAAAGCTCTACATATTTACACGATAAGCAATCTCTCGTAAAGCAAACACATTGGTTTTTGTATGATTACCAGAGAACATCATTTCTCTCACGCGAAGAGTAAGCCGCTCCCCTATGATTCCAAAGCAAGTATGTGCAATGGCGTGAACGACGACGGTTAATACTGCACCAACACAAAACAGGAAACAGATCTTCTTCACTTCATGGCGTGTTGTGTCCCAATCCATGTAATAAGACACAAGGGCCTGTGACACCCCTAAGGCAAAGAGTGGCATCTGAGCTCCAGCAATAAATGCACAGATAGTTCCAATAACTCCATAATGCCATTCAGGACGAATCATAGAATACAATCTCCCTGCGGAAACATTTGGTGACTTAACATCCTCTACATCACCAGGACCAATACCGCTAGCAGATTTTTCAGAACGAAAGCTAGCTCCACGGCTTCGCGTTGTCGTTCGGGATAATTCACGGGAATACCGTATGCTGTAGAAAAAAGTTTAAGCAAATTATGCATATAATGATAGAAAAATCAGTCTAATTGCTTATAAGCAGGAAATGACATTTTTTATTATTTTTTTGAACTTTATACCCTCAGTTGCAGAAATTGTCAAAGTATCACTAGAATTAGCTGTCAAATGCATGACAGTACTGAGCTGACTCCAACGCAACAATAAAGAGGATATACATCACACTCTGATATAGTAAGGAATACAACGCATCAGCAGGTAAATATTGTACCTATGAGGTCGTCCCAGGGTTGGCTCTTGAGAAGGATGGAGATGTGAAGAAGCTGCTTGTTGAAGTTGAACAAGTGATGCATAGGCACTATTAGGTTTTGAAATAAGCTCCTCGTGACTTCCAGTTTCTACTATCTTGCCATTGTTTACGACCGCTATTATATCAGCATTCCTAATGGTAGAAAGACGATGAGCAACAATTACAGTTGTTCTTCCCACCATCACACGATCAAGAGCATCTTGTACACTTTTTTCTGACTCAGCATCAAGTGCACTTGTAGCTTCATCTAATAGAAGAATTGATGGATTCTTCACTATAGCACGAGAAATTGCAATTCTTTGCTTCTGCCCCCCAGATAACTGAACCCCTCTTTCACCAACCTGTAAATGACGTGGCCTCATATCT
>CM064970.1:62774478-62940478 GCA_032847665.1 Solanum chilense
TCAAAGATATAACTGTACTTTTCCCTGATCCACTTCCTCCCACAAGAGCTACAATCTTCCCTGATGGAATATCAAGAGAGAGCTTGTCAAATATCACCACATCGGCACGAGATGGATAGCTAAAACATACATCCTTAAATTGTATGTGTCCATCTACTTTGCTCAGCTTCTGACCACTCTTGGAGCTGGTTTTACGGATAGTATCTCGTTCAATCATCTCAAAAATAGGATAGGCAGCTGACTTAGCCCTGAGGAATGCTGTAATATCTGGTGCTGCCTGACCCAGTGACCTGAGAAGCAGTTAAAGTTAAATTGAAGAGAAGATTGCATAAACAGAACAAAAGCTGGGCAGCTAGTGGAGCACCTACTTTATGACCATACAAAGTCTGAATTCAAGATGTATGCAATGAAAAACTTTCCAAGTGACATTGAGGCACGAAATGACCTCTATAAACTAAGGAAAAAATTTGACCAAGTATAGAAGTAACAAGTAACTTGATCAATAAGGATGAGACACGATTTCATAAACATCTGGTTTCTTCCTGACTTCATTAGAGATGGCCTATAGAGGGTAACTTTATAAATTGCTCTAAAATCTGAAATCTAGAAAGGATTAATGGACGTAATATCTATTCTTTAACCAATAGAGATACATTGAATTAGCATTGGCTTAACACAACAGCTCAATTCCATCAAGAATCATTATACTGGCATGAAAGAGGCTATTCGTTATGTATCATATATGACTATGAGTAGTAATGAAATTCAGAGAAGCACTGGATTCTCAAGAACAGAGGGCACTAATCTCAGTTAATACTCGTAATAGTTTAATTGTTTAAGATTATGCTGTAAAAGCATTTCGAAATCGAGTATGAAGTGCAAAAACTTACAGGCCAGCAATGACAACATTGAGCATGGTGGTGAAAGAATCTCCTCCATTTGCAATGTTCTTGTGCACAACAATGCTAGTAAACCACACAAGCAATGACCAAGAAAGGAAAAGGACACAATGCAAGGTGCCCAAACCCAAGCCCTTGGCCAATCCAGCTTTTCTCCCATACTTATAAGTGTTCAACAAGGAACCTTTATACGATTTTACCGCATTCTCTTCTCCAGTAAATGCTTGCACTGTTCTAATATTAGCCACAACCTGAGTATTGCAAAAGATCACTAAGCATAGAGCAACGATTATGAGGATTAAAAAGTTAAACAGGGTACTATTGTTATCAATACTCATTTAACATATGATGCTTTCTTGAATAAACTACTCTATTGTCCTAATTTATATGACACTCCTCCACTATCACTAATATATAATTTGTCAATCTAAATTAAGGGCAATAAAGTATAACAGACAAGGTATATTTGGACCAAAATATAAGAGAATATATTTAAACTATTTATGATAGTGTTTGAGCCTTTTCCGTTCATAAATTAGGATGAGATACTACGCAACTTAGTTGTGCAGACTCTTCAATTTGATGCCACACCCGAATCAGATTCTCCAAAAATATGTGAATCTAACACGCACGGATTGACATTTTTAAAAGAGTCCGAGCAACATAGCTAAGCAAAGAATTTTGTCAAACAGTTGGAGTGCATACCTCTTCAGCAATCTCTCCAGCTTTAATATAGGATTTGCGGACTCGAGCAATGAGACCAATGGTAACATAGGCATAAATACCACCAGCAAGAGCGATCAACGGCACAATTGAAAGCGTCACCAAACTGATCTGCCATACTCTTATGAACCCAATTGTAAAACCAGCTAAGAAACGGCTGATATAATGCAAGAAATTCCCTGCCTGTATCAACAACAACCATTTCCACCACACTCATTATCACACTCATAATTCACAAACATAATCCCCCATCAATGAACACTTTTTCTACTCAAAATTTTGAAAAAGTTTTGCAAGGCACAAAATCTCATGCATGTCCAATTGATCTATTGACTAAATTAACCATCGCTTTGTTTAGATTTCTAATTAATCATCGATTATTCAAGTGGAGGTACCAGCATTTGTTTATACTAAAGTAATAAATGTTTTATTTCAAAATTAATAAATTTTGAGATTTGACAAAACAAAAAAATTTAATGAAAGACATTAATTAATTAAAAAATTATTTACAATATTACTCTTTTACTTCTTTCTAACTTTTTCTTTAAAATTAGAGGTCGTTATTAGAAATTTATATATATCGAAACGGAGCTGAGTAACATAATATAAAAATAACAATAATAGGTCCAACATATGAGTCACATGGAGTTCTTTTCTTTTATTATTATTATTATTATTGTTCCTCTTTTAGCATTGATGAGTATCACATTCATTTTTAAAAGACATGTATTTTTTTTCCAAAACATTAGTATTAAAACAAAATAAAAGGATTATTTTATCCATTATTTCAATCACATTCTGCTTGGAAATCCAACTGCCACACAGAGATTAATAAAAAAAAAACTCTTTCTTTTTTCCGTCAGGTTCAAAACTTGTCCATACGAATTCACACATTAAACGTAAAATGTTTTTTATGAAAGTGACTCCGTATCTAAGGAGACTCAAGCCCAAGACCTCTTGATTAAGTTTGATCGTGATTTGGATAAAAATCGATTCAAATCAAAAAATCAAACCAAACCGATTAAATTTGAATTTTGATTTGGCCGATAGTATTTGATTTGATTATGATTTTGTTCGAAAAGAATTGAAGAAATAACAGAATCGAACCGAACCAACAAATTATATACATAAATTTTATTATTATACATACATAAGATTTATATTCATAAACAATTTTAAAGATTTTATATATGTTTCATCAAAATTTATTTATAATTCACTCATGAAAAAAAAAATATCCAAACTGAAAACATTTTTCTTATTGGTTTCATGTATATGAGTGTATCGAAATTCCTTGTGGGACTGAAAATGTCATTGTCTCTTCCTTCTAATGCCAAAATAGTTTTGAAGTTTTATTCGATAAATTCAATGATCAATAGTTATATAATGACACTCATTCTAATAATTTTTTCATTTTATTGGATTGTTGTCACTTTTTTCACATTTTGAATAAATTTTTCTTTTATTTTTATATATGGTTAATAACCGAATAACCGAACCAAATCAAAACCAAAAATAAAAAAATCGATAAACGTACATTTATTCAATTTGATTTGATTTTGATAATTTTAAAACCAACTAAATTAAATTATTTTAATTTTGACCAATAATCAACCCAAACCAACCCGTGAACACCCCTATTTACCACCCTTATTGATAGTAAAAAAACTTCCTATCTGTCAGTAACTTCCTATTTTTTTTATTGGTTTCATGCATATAAGTGTCAATCAAAATTATTTGTGGGACTGAAAATGTCATTGTCTCTTCCTTCTAATGCCAAAATAGTATTGAAGTTTTATTCTGTAAATTCAATAATTGAAAGTTCTATAATGATATTCATTCTAACTATTTTTTCATTTGAATGGATTGTTATCACTTTTCACGTTGTGAATGAATTTTATTTTATTTTTTATGTATGGTTAATAATTGAATAACTGAATCAAAATCGAAAATAACCGTAAAATAAATTTACATTATATATGATTTGATTTGATTTTGATATTTTTAAAACCGATCAAATTAATTTAATTTTACTTTTAACCAATAACCGACCGAAACCAACCCGTGAACAGCCCTATTTACCACCATTATTGATAGTAAAAACTTCCTCTGTCAGTAACTCCAACAATTTTAATTTTGATCTAAGAAAATAAAATGAAACAAATCCAAAAAATTATTAAATGCCACCAAATAGCATTAACTCTTTTTTTCCAGATTAGCTGCAGAGAGTTAAAGCCTTTTCCTCTACTTCAAAACCTATAGCCCAAATTTCCCCTTCAGTGAATAACATGATGTAATCTTGAAGCACCCAACTACTAACAACTACTTCGTTTTTAGTCGGTGAATCAGAAAAAAAAAAAAGTTGATAGTAGAGATCATAAATCGTTTCAATAAAATTAGTGATCTAAAGCTAAATATTAACAAAACGATGATAAATGAGAGTACCTTTTCAGAAATCGCATCCTGAACAACAATAATATCACTGGTAATTGCAGCAATGACTTCTCCAGTAGATGCTTCAGTGTCAAAAAGACTTATATCTTGATTCAACATAGACTTTAAGTATGCCATTCTTATTTTTGCTGCTTGTCTTTCTCCACTATGCATCCAACATGCCACCTCTTTTTTTAAAAAAAAAAAAATAATATTAATTAGGAATTTTAATATATACATTAAATCATGACGAAAATAAAATAAAATATATATATAATTGTTGGGCAATAAGCTCAAACCTATCCATGATGCAAATAATATCACCACGCTTAGGTACACAAAATCCAATGAATACTGCAAACAAACAATCCAAAATTAACATAAGTTCATTACACAATATAATAATAAAACATTAATTAATCCATTATATTTTCAGTTAGTTTAATATAATGTAGCTAGTAATTTCCTTAATCTACTTATTTTAAGGTTATTATATGCTCCACTTCATATGAACAATTAATTAGTTACATGCAATAATTAATTGGATATTTATTTTTTGCATCCTCAAAAAAAAATACAAAAATTAACAATGAAAATCCATACTTAATTTGTAATAAATAGTCCATAGTCAACAAAATCTATTTTTATAATCTATTTGCTAGAATTATCACTGTAGTGACTATCTGAGATAGTAATGATTTTTAGTTGAGTAACCATATGAGAAATCAGAGTTAATTTCTTATAATGTCCGTCTGTTAAATTTCACGATTATTAGTTGAACGACTATGTGAGAAATTTTTGGTAAAATGTTACCTTGGCAATTTTGTGAGAAGTTTGAGCAGGAAAAAGGTAAGCAAGGCCAGCAATATTAATCATTTTGCCAAAGAAAATGAAGAAAACAGGTACAGAAGCACCATGTAAACAAGCACCAATAGATCCCAAAAACATCAACAAATAATCATAGGAATCAGCAAAAGAGAAAAGCTTCAATAATGAAACTTTTTTATGAGTCTTTTTTTTCCTTTCTTCTTCTTCTTCATTATTTTTCTGATTCATTTTTGAAATTTTGCTGCTGTCAACAGATAATGCATGACTTTGTTGTTGGCTCATTTTTATTTTTGGTTTTCAACTACACTTTATGAGCAATAAAAGAAACATAAGTTTTCCTTCTTATAAAAGAAAAAAAGTTATGAGGGGGGTGGGAAGAAAGTAGTGGTAATTAAGTTGATCAAGGTAAATGTACTAAGACAAAAAGTTTTAGAAAAAAAATAAACTTTGTTATCTTAAATTAAGTATATATAGATCGCATCTCTTTCTTATGGTTTTAAATATATCGTGTACGTATCTGAGTTTAATAAAAAAAATAAAATAATTATTCTTTTTTAGAAACAGAGTTAAATAAGACAAGATTAATTTGATAAATTAAACTTTGTATTTTTTAATTTTTGATGAATATGAAATGAGCGAAAACAACACATATTCTGAGACGGTGGAAGTAATGAGACTAGAGAGAAAGTCAAGGCAAAGGAATGAGCAAAAACAGTTGAAAAAATTAAATTATACAACAACCCGCCACCATGGTTGATTGGTTGCCAAAAGACTCAACCTCTATCCGACTATTTTATGTCACATTTTCCTTTTTAACTTATTGCAAAAAGTTTTTTTTTTTTAAAATTATTTTGTTTTATCAAACAAATAATTTAGTGTCAAATGAAAAAAACTTCCGTAAATATTTTTCGATTGAATGCAATCATATAATATTAATTGTACTCTCTCCATATGTTATCTTTTATTAGTCCTTTATTCGAAAATATTTCACTGGTTCATTTTTAATAATATTACTGTTTTATCATTAAGTAACTTGATAAATAAACGACTAATAAAAAATGTGAGGAAAAATAATTATATTTTAGTGTATATATAATTCAAGTGAAAAAATTGGTGTTGGCGCAGGCATGAGGCCTTGATGTGTTTCTATGTAATAATTAATTTATATATATATATATATATATATATATATATATATATATATATATATATATATATATATATATATATATATATATATACTAAATCATGTGGAAGCATTAAACACCTCTTCTATCTATCTTGGTTGGCATATATTAATGAATAGTAGGACACTTCAAACTCCTTTTAATAATGTATGATACGTGTGTTTCTAAGGGTCCTTTGGAAGGGTCTCGTGACGGAGTGAAGATTTTTATACGAAAGTTTTAGAAATAAACGTAAAATAATGGAATTGATGTTGAATCCATCCCATTGTTTTTGTCAACTTTAGCTATTCAATTGGTACAAGCAATTGTTAAAAAGGAATAGTAATTGGAGTTGAAAAGAAAAGATTTGGTAGTTGGCAAATTGGTAAGATTTGCAAGCATTCTTGACTTTGAAAGATTTGGTAGTTGGCAAATTGGTAAGATTTGCAACCATTCTTGACTTTGCTATGTTTACATATGTCATTAGTGACATAGGCATGGTTTTATCCTTCTATAAATAGAGCATTCTTGCTCATTTGTAGAACACACCAAGTTAGAGTGAAAAACCATTTTGAGAGCAAAGTGAGGTATTCCATAGACTATACAAAAATAGTCTGTGAAGAAAAATAGAGTGTGAGCGATATTTAGTAAGACGGAAACCAAAAGAGTGTTGTTCCTTTTGAGTGTGTAGTAGTCACTTTGAGTGTTGTATTCGTGACTACACAGTGTAAAATTCCTTACTATAGTAATATCAGTTGCTCCTCTTGTTCCGTGGTTTTTTCCCTTATTCAGAAGGGTTTCCACGTAAAATTCTTGGTGTCGTTATTTTCCCATTTTATTTCATTACTTTTACCATATATACTTTTGTGTTTGTCCGCATTTTCCCAACAAACTGGTATCAGAGCCAAGGTTTTATCTGAGTATGCTCTGTGGTTGCAGCACAGTCTGAACTTCCACATCAGAAAAGATTTACTTTGATTTGCGATAACTATATTTTTTGGGGAAAACAATGGAAGCCAACACAAGTAGAATGGTTACTTTGAATGGTGTTAATTATGCCATTTGGAAGGGGAAAATGGAAGATCTGCTTTATGTCAAGAATTTTTATAAACCAGTATTTACCACTGTAAAGCCTGATAAAATGACAGATGAAGAGTGGAATCTGTTGCATAGACAGGTTTGTGGATTCATTAGGCAATGGGTCGACGATAATGTGTTGAACCATATTTCTGGGGAAACACATGCTCGAACCCTATGGGAGCATCTTGAAAGTTTGTATGCTCGAAAGACTGGCAACAACAAAATGTTCTTAATAAAGCAGATGTTGAGTTTGAAGTATCATGATGGTTCTCCAATGACAGACCATCTGAATAATTTTCAGGGGATTATGAACCAATTATCTGCTATGGGCATCAAATTTGATGAAGAAATTCAAGGCTTGCTTCTACTTGGTTCCCTACCAGATTCTTGGGAAACATTTAGAACGTCATTGTCAAATTCTGCTCCGGATGGTGTGATCTCTATGGATTCCGCCAAGAGCAGTGTCTTGAACGAAGAGATGAGAAGAAAAACTCAAGGTTCCTCTTCGTCGGATGTCCTGATAACTGGCCCCAGGGGGAGAAATAAAACTCGTGGTTCTCAGCATAGAGAACAAAATAGGAGCAAATCCAAAGGCAGACTTAAGGATATTGAGTGCTATCATTGTGGCATGAAAGGGCACACAAAGAAGTTCTGCAAAAAGTTGAAGAGGGAGAACAATAACAAAGAGGAAACTAAACAAGATGGCAATGAAAATTGCCTAGCCACCGTCACCACCGAAGATCTTGTTACCGTTCTTGATGCAAACATGATAAATATTGCTTGTGATGAGTCAAGCTGGGTTGTGGACACTGGTGCCGCATCTCATGTGACATCAAGGAAGGATTTTTTCTCTTCCTACACTCCTGGTGATTTTGGAACCTTGAGTATGGGTAATGAGACTGTTTCTAGGGTGGTTGGTATTGGTACAATTTGTTTGGAAACTAGTGTTGGAACTAAACTAGTTTTGAACAATGTGAAACATGCTCCTGATGTTCGTCTACACCTAATTTCTGTTGGTGTCTTAGATGATGAAGGATATGTTAGTACCAACGGTGATGGAAAATGGAAGCTCATTAAGGGTTCCTTGGTTGTGGCTCGTGGTAACAAACGTCGTGGTCTATACTGGACTACGGCCTCTGCTTGTGTTGATATGGTGAATGCAGTTGAGAGCGATAGCTCTTCAATATTATGGCACAAGAGGCTTAGCCACATTAGCGAGAAAGGACTTAATGTTCTAGCCAAGAAGAAATTATTGTCAAATTTCCAAAGTGCTAAATTAGAAAAATGTGAGCACTGCTTGGTTGGTAAACAAAATAGAGTTTCCTTTAAGTCCTACCCTCCTTCGAGAAAGACAGAGTTGCTTGAGTTAGTGCACTCTGATTTATGTGGTCCAATGAAGACAAAGACATTGGGTGGTGCACTTTACTTTGTCACTTTCATTGATGATTGCTCGAGAAAACTTTGGGTTTATGTCTTGAAGACTAAAGACCAAGTGTTAGGTGTCTTTAAGCAGTTTCAGACTTCAGTTGAAAGAGAAACTGGAAAGAAATTGAAATGTATTCGTACTGATAATGGTGGTGAATATTGTGGACCATTTGACGAATACTGCAAGCATCAAGATATTAGACACCAAAAGACTCCTCCCAAGACTCCTCAGCTTAATGGTTTGGCTGAGAGGATGAACAGGACCTTGATGGAAAGAGTTAGATGTTTGCTTTCTGAAGCAAAGTTGCCAAACTCATTTTGGGGCGAGGCTTTATTGACCGCTGCACATGTTATTAATCTATCTCCTGCTGTTGCTTTGCAAAGTGATGTACCAAATAGTGTTTGGTATGGAAAGGATGTTTCCTATGACCATTTGAGAGTATTTGGTTGCAAAGCTTTTGTACATGTGCCGAAAGATGAGAGGTCAAAATTAGATGCCAAGACAAGGCAATGCATCTTCATTGGATATGGCCTAGATGAATTTGGTTACAGGCTATATGATCCGATTGAAAAGAAACTTGTGAGAAGCCGTGATATTATTTTCATGGAGAATCAAACAATTGAAGATATTGACAAAGCGGAGAAGGTAGAATCTTCAAGTTTTGATGGTATAGTTCATCATGATGAAGTTCCTCACACAAGTGTGCATGATGTTGTTGGGTTTGATAATCATGGTGACGCCCAGAATCATGTATCGAATCAACATGTTGATGTTGATAATAACAATGATATTGTTATTGATGATCCTGTTGCTCATGAAGTTGTGGACGAATCAAATATTCCGCTTCGGAGGTCCACAAGACAGCGATTTCCTTCCTCCCGTTATTCACCCAATGAGTATGTGTTACTCACTGACGGGGGAGAACCTGAATGTTATAAGGAGGCCATGGAAGATGAGCACAGGAATCAATGGATTGAAGCCATGCAAGACGAGATGAAGTCTTTGCATGAGAACCACACTTATGAGTTGGTAAAATTGCCCAAGGGCATGAGAGCTTTGAAGAACAAGTGGGTGTTCAAACTTAAAGTTGAAGAACACAACTTGAAACCCAGGTACAAAGCTAGATTGGTTGTTAAGGGATTCAGTCAAAGGAAAGGTATTGACTTTGACGAAATATTTTCTCCTGTTGTGAAAATGTCCTCAATTCGCACAGTTCTAGGTTTGGCTGCTAGTCTTAATTTAGAGAATGAGCAGATGGATGTGAAGACGGCTTTCCTTCACGGTGACCTAGAAGAAGAAATTTATATGGAACAACCTGAGGGCTTCAAAGTAGATGGTAAAGAAAATTTTGTATGCAAACTCAAAAAGAGTCTCTATGGCCTAAAACAAGCTCCCAGACAGTGGTACAAAAAGTTTGAATCTGTTAATGGGGAGCAAGGCTATAAGAAGACTTCTTCAGATCATTGCGTATTTGTACAAAAATTTTCTGACAATGATTTCATCATCCTTTTGTTGTATGTGGATGATATGTTGATTGTGGGCAAGAATACTTCCAAGATTGACGAGCTGAAGAAAGAGTTGTGTAAGTCTTTTTCTATGAAAGACTTGGGTCATGCCAAACAAATTTTGGGCATGAGAATTACTCATCTTAGAGATGAAAGGAAGATTTATTTGTCCCAGAAGAAGTACATTGAACGCGTACTGGAGCGCTTCAATATGAAGAATGCGAAGCCTGTGAGTATACCTCTTGCTGGTCATATGAAGTTGAGCAAGAAGATGTGTCCTACAGCTAGGGAGGAAAAAGAGAACATGGCCAAAGTTCCATATTCCTCCGTCGTCGGAAGTCTAATGTATGCAATGGTGTGCACTAGACCTGATATTGCTCACGCAGTTGGTGTTGTCAGTAGATTTCTCGAAAATCCAGGAAAAGAGCATTGGGAAGCTGTGAAGTGGATACTCAGGTATCTTAAAGGAAGCTCAGATGAATGCTTGTGTTTTGGAGCATCAAATCCAATCTTGAAAGGCTATACAGATTCTGATATGGCAGGTGACCTTGATAACAGAAAATCCACTACTGGATATTTGTTTACTTTTTCAGGGGGAGCTATATCATGGCAGTCAAAGTTGCAGAAGTGTGTTGCACTATCTACAACTGAAGCTGAGTATATTGCGGCTACTGAAGCCGGCAAGGAGATGATATGGCTAAAGCGATTTCTTCAAGAGCTTGGTTTGAATCAGATGGAGTATATTGTCTATTGTGACAGCCAGAGTGCAATAGACTTGAGCAAGAACTCCATGTACCATGCAAGAACAAAACACATTGACGTCAGATATCATTGGATTCGTGAGAAAGTGGAGAATGAATCATTTCACGTCAAAAAGATTCACACAAGTGAAAATCCTGCAGATATGCTGACCAAAATGATACCGAAAGACAAGTTCGAGTTATGCAAAGAACTTGTGGGTATGAGCTCTCTCTAAAGAAGTTGAAGATACCTTCTTCCAGTAAATGGGACTGGAGGGGGAGATTTGTTGAATCCATCCCATTGTTTTTGTCAACTTTAGCTATTCAATTGGTACAAGCAATTGTTAAAAAGGAATAGTAATTGGAGTTGAAAAGAAAAGATTTGGTAGTTGGCAAATTGGTAAGATTTGCAACCATTCTTGACTTTGAAAGATTTGGTAGTTGGCAAATTGGTAAGATTTGCAACCATTCTTGACTTTGCTATGTTTACATATGTCATTAGTGACATAGGCATGGTTTTATCCTTCTATAAATAGAGCATTCTTGCTCATTTGTAGAACACACCAAGTTAGAGTGAAAAACCATTTTGAGAGCAAAGTGAGGTATTCCATAGACTATACAAAAATAGTCTGTGAAGAAAAATAGAGTGTGAGCGATATTTAGTAAGACGGAAACCAAAAGAGTGTTGTTCCTTTTGAGTGTGTAGTAGTCACTTTGAGTGTTGTATTCGTGACTACACAGTGTAAAATTCCTTACTATAGTAATATCAGTTGCTCCTCTTGTTCCGTGGTTTTTTCCCTTATTCAGAAGGGTTTCCACGTAAAATTCTTGGTGTCGTTATTTTCCCATTTTATTTCATTACTTTTACCATATATACTTTTGTGTTTGTCCGCATTTTCCCAACAATTGAAACTAAAAAATAAAAAATAAAATATTAACACAAGGATTTAAACTCTTGCCATAAAATTTAACTTCAAGGAGACTTGTCAGTGCTGTAAGTTTCTCCTTGTCCTTAAGACGGTTCAAAAAATTTATATTTACGAATACTTACACAATATAATTTTTTATTGAAAGGATTAGAGTGAATCCCTGAAACGCACGTGGATCCGCCGCGCTCTTATGGCTTACCAAACCATGCGTTTACACATTTATAAAATAACAACAATAGTGATAGATAAAGTTAAAACAATTATGTTTATTTCATTTAGGTATAGATTAGTGATATATTATAAAATAAATTCAATAAGTTAGGAGTCTTTTTAACAATGAAATAGCTCCAAATTATCAATAAATTTAGTAATTAATTTTATATTTTCTTGTAATAGATGTATATGTGAAAAGTTCTATACTGCCTCCGAAATATTTTACTTGGGGTCATTGAAATACAATAAATACATAAGTTACTATTAAGTTATTCTCGTTTTTATTTTTATTCTTATTTAGTAAAAGTAGATTAATTTCATCTTAAATATTGTGCAATAAATGACATGATTGAAAACTTTAGTTTTGTATTTTTAATTTGATAATTGTTTAGGAAACATTTAACGTTTTAGAAATACAACTATGTTTATTACTTGACGAGTATCGCACTCGTTTGATTTGAAGATAAATTATATTCATATTAATTATTTAGAAATTATTTATTTATTGCATTAATAAAATACCTATATTGCAACATTTTGCTTAAAAAATTACAACTGTATTTATTTATTTTTTATAAAAACGACAATTAATCTAATAGAGCCGGTTCTAACTAAAAAGTTATTGTTACGTGGCGAAAGGGAATTGAGAGAGTTGACCTCCGTTCATTTTGTTTATTATTTCAAAGAGAAAGTATTTAATAAAATTATTAGTTTCATTTCTGAATATAGATATTAGTCTGAGATTCTTAAGAAAAAGTCAACAAGAAAAGTTAAAAATACTTTTAAACTTAGCGCATTAATGCTGAAATATCGGAATATATTTAAGTTTAATTAAATAAATAAATATTTTTAAAACGGACAATAATTTAGAAATAAAATTAATAATTCACGTTAAATTTAGGATATTTTCAGTAAGTTAAAAGAGTAGTTAATTGTTGCATGTGAGAAGTTGTAATCAACACCAAAACTGAATACAGTTGAGAGTTAGAAGAAGGATTTTGGTACGTATGAGTATAAACATAATACGTATACGATATACATATATGAGTTGACGATAAAGACGATAATAATGAATGAAGGCGTTGGTGGTTGAACTTTGTTCTAACTTGTAATAAATATTTAAAAGGAACAATTAAGTTTTGCCTTCATTATTCCTTCACCCCTTATTTTATACTTCCACGATCAATATCGGTTATAGCTTAATAATGAGATTATTTCATTCTTGATTAAAGATTTTAAATATTATCTTAAGTATAAATAAGTAAATTTTATTGGAAGCATCACGTTCAGAATGGGTAATGCATAGTGGCTAAACCTCTTTCCCGGACAATTATATTAGCATTAAAATAATTTTTTCAAAAACATATAGTAGATATAGAACCTTCTTCGACTACTTCGTGTGTCTAATTCTTCAAATTATGAATTTCTTATTGAAAATTCTGACTCTACCACTAATCCTACAATACACAATTCAAATCTAATTAAAACTCTAGTCTAAGCACCAAACATTGAATAAAAAGTAATTTTTAAAAAATCTTAAATGATTTCTTCTTCTCAAAGTAAATATTACTTTAGTAAAGAAAAAAAAATAAAAGTAAAATTAGTGTATTTTTTCAATTTATTATATCGGAGAATTATATTTTTTAATAGTACTTCATTCTCAAGAAATATCTAATAAAAAAGGGTAACTAACTAATATATTATATTTTCCTTTTAGTATATTATTTTTTAATTGAATTAAAATAAGCTAAAATGATACTTATTTTCTTAATGGGGTTGAAATAAGCTAAAATAATAATTACTTTAGAATGAAAGAAATTTGTAGTTCCTCTTTATTAACTATTTACTTTATTCTATATGTCATGAACTTCTCATAATTTAGGTGTTTATAGTCTTCAAAAATAGTAAAGTATGAAAAGTTTAACTAACCATTTAAAATTTCTATAGAACATATACTTTTACGATAATTATTTAAAAAATTAAGATAAATAATTTGAGACGATAAAAATATTAAATTTTAAATAATACTTCTGTTTTTTTTGTTTTTTTAAAGTAAATAAATCTTTGTTGGTCTCATCCTAATCCTAATTTTCAACATGTCAATTCTCAAAAGTCAAAACGATGAGGAAATACGGTGTCTCTTTTGTATTCATCTCATTTTTATATATCACGTCATATATGCACCTAAAAATAACAGTGGAACATTTTATTTTATTTTTTGCATTTTCTGGAAAAACTATAGATAAAAAATATTACAATTTTGTTCTTATTTCTCTCCAATAAATTTCATTTTATTTAAGAATAAGACCAAGTTAATCTTACTTTAAGAATATTTCATACTCGCTCAATTCCTTTTTATTTGTCCATTTTTAAATTGACACACTTATTAAGAAAATAATTAATGACATAGTAAGATTACTATTTTACCCCTATTAATTATGAAATGGATGAAAAGTTTTACTTTTTTCAAAGTAATTATTCATTTAATTGAAGATATAATAGGTAAAAAAAATTTATATTTGAAACAACTATAAAACGAAAATAGACAAGTAATCCGGTACAAATAGAGTAATAAAGTAAATTAAAACGAAGATAGTTAGTTTTTATCTACATCTTAAATATGAATAAATATTTTTTTTCTTACTTCTCTCTAATTAGATTATTATATTATTAATTTATAATTTAAATAATTAAAGATGTTGAAGAATTACTTGGCAGATTTTTCAAGCATTAAATATTTAGACTTAAGGAATGGAAATTCTCATTTTCCGAAAAAGACGAAACGCTACCATTTATAAGCATTTATTTATTCCCTTCGGTCATTTTCAAATGACCTTTTAGCTTTTTTAAAAATAAGTAATCATTTTTGAAAAATAGAGGAAGTATTTATTCTTTTTCATCAGTTTAGGTCTTATTTGTTTGTACTTAATGGAGGTCTAAATCTTAATTATTAAGATTTAGTCTATTAAGTACGTTTAGTTTTTAGGACTGAATTTGAATCATTCAGATTCAACCCATTAAGTTCATTTGTTTTATTTTTAAAAAAATCTCTTAATGGGTCTGAAGAGGTCTGAATGAATCAAATCTGCAGAAGACTCTTAACAACATTCAGATTCATTTAATAATAAGTTATCAAATAACAACATCGCTTCTCTGTTTTAAAAATGTTTTTTATCTCATGACTAAAAACTTTCTTTCTCTTTTTTCTCAATCAAACACCATTTTTTTCCTCTTGAATTGGTAAGTTCTCATAAATTCTTTCAAGTTTTTTTTTAATATTAATAATTTTCTTGTATTGACTGTGTCAAGAACACTGTTGGTGTATTGGTGTTTATCAAGGTTTTTGAACGAAAAAAATTCTACAAATCATGATTATTAAAACTTTTAAAATTTTTTTTTTATCAAATGTGATAGATTTTGTTGAAATGAAACTTTTATGATATTCTATTAATTTAATGTTAATTTCACATGCACAGTCAAACAAACAACATTAATTATTTAGTATTCAGATTTAGAGACCACGTCTTAATATTCAGATGTTTATTCAGATCAAAACACTTGAATCTTAATATTTAGATGTCTATTCAGATTCAGACCTCTTAATCTTAATGAAAACAAATGAGGTCTTATTCTTGCTATAATAAATTGCTTGTGGCTTTCTAAGAGATATTTCAATTATTATTCTAGAAGATAAAGGGTAATCAAGTCAAATAATTTCTTTAATTAATTAATCAATCAATTAAATTTCTAAATGGATATGCTACACCAAAAAGAGAAACATTTGAAAATGATGGACGAATATAATTACTCTCGATTCATTTTAATGTGAAAGCTAGCAAAGCAAACCTTAAAAGATCACGAGTAAGAAGATAAATGAAAAACATATTAAAAGATACAGAGATTTAACATGGTTTGGTTAATCAACCTACGTCCAAACAAAGGAGATGAATAATCCACTATTAAATATAAGAATACAAAATATGGAGAAATATAACCCCAACCGACTCCCTCGAAATATAAGGAGGTTCACAAATTCTCCCCCATAATCGAAACTCTCAAAACCTAGGTTTACATTGTGAATTTTAATTAAGATAGAAAGAACAAACCTATATTTATAGAGTACTAAAACCTTTCCAACAAGAAAAGGACTACTCAAAATATTAAAACATTTTTCTAAAAGGAAAATCTATTTATGATAAGAAATCATGGCAAATAAAACCCGATAATTTTTCACAATTGTCCTGAATTTCTGACAAAATAAATTTGTACACCTTCTTCACATCTATTTTTCGTAATATCCTCCATCAAATCTACGTCTTGAAACAGAGAATCTCTCTGAAACAATTTCTCAACAAGGATCTTAATTACTGTAAAAAAATGTTGCGGCTAAAATTACACCCGCCAAGATGAACACCTAATTTTTAACTTGGTTATCAACAAATCGTTGCACTTGACGGTTTTGATACCACTTGTTAGGATCGAAAATAAGCAGATATAATGCGGAAGTTAACAAAGCAAACCTTGAAAGATCACAAGTAAAAAGAAAAACAAGAAACACACCAAAGGACATAGAGATTTAATGTGGTTCGGTCAATCGACCTACTTCCACAAAAGGAAATGAGCAATCCACTATAAATATGAGAGTACAAAATATAGAGAGAAATAACCTCAAACAATTTACTCGGAATTCAAGGAGGTTCACAAATTCTCCCCCAAAATCGAAACTCTCAAAACCTTAGGACTATATTGTGAATGTTGATAAAGTTAGAAGGAACAAGCATATACTTATAGAGACTCAATATTAAAACATTTTCCTAAAAGAAAAATCTACTTATGGTAAGAAATCAGGGCAAATAAAATTCAACGAGATGATGCGATAAAATAGTTATATTGTTTTCTTAATAGGTAATCGGTAAGAGTACTTTTTAAGGTGTAAATTACTAAAAGGTTATTTTATAGGGTAAATATAAATAAGGTCGAATGAGATGTATCAATAATGTTGTCATTAATAATGTTGATATTAGCTAGTTATCCTAAAAGTATTTCTCATGCAAGAGTTTGATTTGGCGAATTGAAAAAGTTAATTCGTTTATAGATATATCCGTCACAAATATAATAAGAAGGATATGAAAAAGATTTTGAGAAGCATCAGGGTCATTTGATAGTTAAATAAAAAACAAAGTTATCCATATATTAATTTTCTTATAACTTTATATGAATTTAATAAATAACTATAAATCAATAAATAACACCGTACTATTTTCGTCCAATCAATCAAACCCTAATTAAAGTAAGAACTCTATTATAGACTTTGTTACGTACCCATATATATGAGTGGCCTATATATATATTGTGAAAACATCAAATAACTAAATCTGTCATTCAAGGTATTTATTGGTGATTTATAATTGAGCTAAACTATACTATTTTATTTATTTATTTATTTATTTATTTATTTTGGATACTTCTTGTTAGGTTAGCCCAAGTTTGGCAACCAACAACGACCACAATTTTCTTGCTTTGTTGTTCATTTTTTTGCCATTCTTGTAACCCATGAAAAAATTAGGAATTTTAATAAGAAGATAGGAAAAAAAAATCATAAAGGGCTATTGAGTGTTGAGGTATTTTAATATGTATTTATCCTATGTAAAGGGATTTAAATATTTAAATACATCAAAGATATTTTTTAAAATTTATGTCATAAAGAAATTTCAGTTCATTTGAATACGCTTCTCATATATATTTAGAAATTTTTCAGATCATTGTTTCTATATATTTCGCTTGTCAATATACAAATAGAATAATTTATTATAAATTTTTCATAAATAGTATATAAATAGCTAGAGTAAACATATACGAAATTCTGAATTTATACAATTAGAAATCGAATTATATAAATGTTGAATTTATACAAATCAAGCGAATTAAACTAATTAGATAAATTATAAAAATCAAGCTAATAGCAAAATTGGGAAAAACTATAGCTGTGAATATAAATCACTGTCTTCTTCTTCTATGATTGAAATTTCCTGAGTACATTGTTGCTACTCTAATTAAACTACTAATTATTTAAAGGTTGCTACTTGCTAGTCATGTTTAATTTTAAAGCTTTTTTGAAAGTCAGATTTTAAAATTTTGATATTCCGTAAATGTGATATTGTACTGAGTGAATAATACATTAAAAGATTCAAAACATATAAAAATAAAAAAAAACTCATATAAAAATTTGGGATGGTTAGAGGGACATTTGAGTTGGTCGGGATTGGAGAATTGCATATTCAGTTATTAAAGCGTCTTCGAAATTCTTTTTTTAAAATTTAATGTGCCGCAAATGTGAATCCCTTCGAGTGAATAATTTATCAAAATAATACTCGAAATATTGAGAGGAGTTCATATCTAAAATTCGGGATTGTTAAGAGAAGATTTGAGTTGGTTAGAATTGAAAAAAAAATGTATATTTAAATATTGTGTGTGTGTTATATTGTATAAACAACTTATATAGATAATATATACATACATCTTTGATATAAAGTTATACAATATATATTCACGTTTATACATTATCCATACAATGACATATATATTATTGAATTTTTTTGGTCACATATACAATTACGTAAGTAACCCTTTTCAGCTCTAGATTTTGATTATTCAAATCTTAAGAATTAAACATTTTTGTTGTTTAGACTTTATCTTAAAATATTATTTCATTTATTCAAAAGCAGCCCCACGACATAGTGTAGCATGAAAAGTCATTTTATCTTAATTTATTATATCACAAAATTGAATTAATGTTTCTCATTTTACACAGACAAACAACATGAATTAATGTCAAACAATTAGTTAAATGTTATTTAAATGTCTTACTATAGTGACTTGATAGGCAATTTTGTTGACAATATTGTTAAAATAAAATTACTCCCTCCTGTCCATTTCAGTGATCACGTCGTTATTCAAAATAATTGGTCCAAGAGTCTATATCATTTTAAAATTTAAGATAAATTAATAAAGACGGTATATCGGTTGGTTCATTATCGATTTGCGGATAATATAAACCGTTATAAAAGTAATATGATATTTCTTTATCGGTTATTGATCGTTATTGGAATTTGTTACAAATATTTTTTTAAAAAAATCACTTTGAAACAAGGTAAAAAATCAAATGAATCATGCAAATGAATTCACATATTGCATCTTGTTCAAAAGCATACTCAGAAACATTGTAGAATAATCGAGAATTTGAGACAACCAAAAACAAAAATTTGATACTGAATCATAAGTCAAGAAGTTTCTATACCAAACGGTATAAATATTATTTATTAATTTATTCTTGAATTAACAAGTAACTTCTTTTAGAGAAAAACTTCAAACGGTTAAGAACTGATAACCTGACTATTAAAATATATTAAAATCATCACAAAAAATTGCTAATTAATAATCCATTACCGATAAATCAATCACTTTTTTTTATTCGAGTTATCGATTTCAACTTTATTTTGAACAATTCTAAATCATCTTTTGAATTTTGATCAAGCATAAATTTAACAAAATAAAAAAAATAAAATGTCATATGGTATTAAATAAAAAAATAGGTTGAATTTATCAAAATGCTTTTTTATTCTTTTTATCTTAAAGTTATTTATGTGAAAAGTTAATATTTGACAAAGTAAAAAAATAAATGTTTGTCTCAATTCTTAGAACTTGTCAAATTACTTTGAATGTTTGGAAATTAATAAAAATTGTATGCTTTCTAATCACATTGAAGCTGAATGCTATCCACACTTAATTGAATTAATTAACACTCCAACCTATACTGGAATTAGCAAGTCTATATGCAAATTTCAATCATCTGTCCTAATTTTAGTGGACACAATTATCTAGTATAAATTACTAATGATGAAAAATAATAAATATCTTATAAACTTAAGTTAGAAATGCATGAAAATTAACTCGAGCATCATAATAATTTAAAAAAAAATCGTCCTAAAAATTAATACTTATACGTAGAAGTTTCTGATATTGTTGGGGGTTGACACTAATTATATGAAATTGATTAATTGGACTAACAAGTAGCAAGTATGTACTTCATTAGTTTTGATTTTATCAATAAAGTTATTTGATAATAACTGGTAACTACTAACATCATATAATATATAGTGCATATCGAAAAAGTACTACTTTGTATATCCCATGAGAGCACAATACGTTGAAATAATCTCAATTTCGTTTGTTCAGTAATAACAGAAAGATAACTTTATATTTTACAGTATTACCTTTGAATATGTGGTATCTGAAGTTAGTCTTGATAAAGACTAATATCTGAAGTTTCATATGATTGAAATCTATTTTACTTGGACTCTTTACAAGTTAATGTCTACGAATGTGTTATAGATCCTTTAAAAGCAGCTTTCTCTTTTAGGAGATTAAAACGGATACGATAATATTTTTGGAAAGTTCGGCCAATACATAAACTCAAGTTTAAGCATTTATGTATACCATATGAAACTTCAGACACCATATGTCTAAAAATAGAAACCTTGGGACCTCATTTCAGGATGTGATGAGTTGATATCGAGTTGTCAAATATAATGTCGGTAGTTCCAAAATGAATAGTATTTGTCCAAATAGAAACCCTTGTGAAATTTTTACAAATTCTTGGGCCCAAAACTTTATTGGGTTGGATATCGTTGTGTAAGGCCTGCAGTCAGAGATTAATGAGCTGATATATAGTGCTAAGGATAATATTGCAACAATCACTCTATCTGGCCCAAAATAAATTTAGCTTTAATGATGATTGTTATAAAAATAAACATTAACTTTAACTAATGTACATGTTGTGCAACGGTTTATTGTGTTAAAAGAGCAAGTAATTCTGAAATAAAATTGAAAGATGATGGAATTAGGACGTATTTACTATTAAAAATTAACTAACGTATATATATCCGATTATCACTATATAGTAACTTCAGAATAAGTTTGACAGTTTCAATCCTAAACCTTTTGTATTGATTTATACAAATTAAATTGGGACTTAATTCGCAAGATGATTGTTAAAAAAAATCATATATTGATCTTGATGATTACTCTATAAGTATATCAATATAAGTATATCAATTTATTTAATCGGAACATGAGATAGTATATATCATGTACTCTATTAATTATTCAAGCAATATAGTTCTTCACTAATCATTTCTCTTAGCACCCAAACTTTGACAGATTTTATAACTTAAGGTTGTAATTTCTCTACTTATATATGAATAATATACTAATTTTAACCATTTGTGTGAGGAAGAACTCTGCATTTTCAAGAAATGAAATATTATAAATATTTGAAAAAATATACAAATATCATCTCAATCTATGTCTGAAATTCTAGAGACGCACTTATATTATACTAAGATTTTATTACCTTTCTGAACTTATTTTATAAATAATTTTCTATCCCTTTCGCGACGTGACACTAGCCTAAAAAAAATAACCAACGTTGAGCCCATAAGATAGTGTCACATGGGTTGAAAAGGACCTAGAAAATTATTAATAAAATAAATTCAGAAGATTACAGGACCTTAATATAGTATAAATATGTCTCTGAAATTTCGAATATAGGTTAAAGGGATAATTGTTCCTTATCACTTAGTATTTCTTCCCTATGTATTGTCGAATTGAATTTATAGTTCTACCTTCAACTGGTTTCTATTCATATTAATTCTGGTTAGTGTTAAGCGCGCTTAACTATGTCAAAAGTTAATAGTTTTTCTTAACTTAATCCTACCAAACATGTCACAACAGTTTCTCTTAAGTTTGGTTTCATAAATGAAATGTTCGATCATAACTCTAATACATCGATACGATATGGTAAATTCAAAAGAAACAAGACATGAAGATCAAGTTAAAAGGAAAGGCTTTGATACATTGATAATCTCATTCCGGTGCTAAATCAGACTTACAAGAGCACTAATAATAGTTAATACATGTACACCAAAAACTTCAAACTGTAGACACACTTATATAATTATTTCTTCTCTTTTGACTCTCTTCTACAGATTTCCCCCTTCATTTTTTCAATTAGAACATTGATTTTAGTTAATTTAAGTTTAATACATACTCCCTCTTTTATTAGGTTCTTTTTACACATTTTACAAGTACATTAAATTAAGTTAATTAGCTCTCAACTAGCTTCCCATCCAAAGCCGAAGGTGAACTTTAACATAGTAATAGAATTTTATTTTTTTTGATCAGTTTTCTGCAGGCTAGTAAGCTGCAACCATTGATGCTCCAGCTGCTACTGTTTCTCTTTCTTCGTCTTCGTCTTCGTCTCCTTCGGCTTCCCACATGAAGTGTGCATACGATCCCAACACAGTGCTGTTATCACAACAAACAGTTCCATTTCAAATTCTATATTCTTAGGTCCATATTTGATCTATGAAAAAGCTATTTACCAGTCATTAGGAGAAGCTTGAACAGCTTGATCAAAGTAAGATTTGGCTCTGTTTTCGTCTCGCTGCGTCTCCCAAACTAATTTGCCATACAGAGAAAGCACTTCTCCGTCACCAGGACTTGCAAGTATAGCTCTTCCGTAGCATTCTTCAGCCTTCACAAAATCTCTCTCAACCTTCAATTATGTAAAATTAACAAATCAATACAAAATCTTCTCATATTACTACTTTAATTTCAATAAATATAGAAAAACTACTTACCTCATGCAAATACTTGCCGTAGTTTCTAAGAAGAAGAGGATTCATAGGATCTGAATTCAGCATTTCCTTATAATAGGCTCCAATTTTCCTTGGATCTGACTTTCCGCCGGTTAAACTATCTGCATCGAACTCATCTCTACCGTCACCATTGCCGCCAAACTTTTTGTTTTTGGTGGAACCGATTCCACCGCCGGAAAATCCAAGCTCATCGACTGGAATACTGTTCCTATGCCAGTCTCCAGCGTAACTCTGTCGATCTTCCGTCAAACTCAGTGATCCAATACTTCGCAAAACCTCCAACTCATTCCGTTCAGAACGGCAATCCTCCTCCGGTATTATTGACGATATTGACCTCGATCCAATCTTACTCAACTTTCTAGTTACACTCGAACCTTCGAATCCCGACTGGATCACGTCGGATGCAGATGAAACCCGGCGTATACCGCGACGATTGACTTCCGAATACAGAGAGATCATAGGAGAAGAACATCCTTTCTTCTTCTCTCCATTAAACACTTTACCGATGGATTCACGAGTGGAAACAGAGACTGCTCTCTGAGAACCGGGAACAACCGCCGGAATTGAGCCGGAACCGGTTCGGAAAAGGACCGTTTTCATACTGAAACAACTATTTATTTATTTTAGAACACTTTATTATATTTATTATTTGAGTGAGAAAACTTTGAAAAAGTAGAAGGGTGTGACAGTGATTATATATGTTTACAAGCACCGTTAAATTCGCAGACGGCGTTGACAAGAAGAAACGTTGAGTGATTGACACGTGTGGTGTTAGCACGTGAGAGGGTACAGCAAGAACGGTGGAGCCGGCGACGGAGTGAGCTTTTTGGAGGGTAAATTGGAAGCTTCTACACGTGTCATGTAAAAAGCGTGATATAGTGACTTGCTAGTTGCCACGTAGACAAAAAATATTATTCAATTATTGTACGGAACTTTATATTATTTTTTTTGTATGCCCCTTGATTTAATTGCCCATGGCAAATTGGGCTGTTTGTTTCGTTACTTCTTTGGATTTTTGCTTCACTTGTGTGGTTTGATCAAACAAGACGATTTTCGTACAGTAACAAGATTGTTGCAAATTCAATTTATTGAAAAGTCAAAAATCGAGAATTATGATAAAAGGTTAATTAAATTTATTTATATTGATTTAAATTAATTTAATACATTCATTTATTATTCGTATAATACATTAATAATTTTGCTTTTGTGAAAGATACATTTTAGTTAGAGCGAGTTTAGGCTATTTCTTAATCACGCAGTGTCCTTTTCACTGTATTTGGATAGTCATAGGATGGGTACATCATGGAAAATAATGTCAATTGCGCCCTCGAGAAAAATTACATAAATGATCCCTTATATTTAAAGATGGATTCAAAACTATCCCTCAAGTATCGAGTTCATAGTTTGTCTTTTTTGTTTATCAAAAATTAACATTTTTGGTTTCTGTAAAAATTTGGTGAAAATGGCTGTTAGATTTGTGAAAATAATAATAATACTTAATAATTAAAAAAATATATTAGCCGGAAGTCGGAAACTTACATATAAAAGTACAATTTGTTTTCTATAGATTTGTTACTTTTAATTTATTTTGAAATTATGTGGAGTTTTTTTATGTATAATTTGTGTTCGAATATTTTAAAATTTGATAAAATTTTCTTAATATTTATGGTTAAGTTCTGTAATTTGTAGTTCTATCAAATCAAATCAAACCGATCGAGTATACAAAAGTTTATAATGAAAATTAAAAATGTTAATTTTTAACAAATTTAAAAGAACCAAAACTTACTAGTATTTAATTCATATTATAAACTTCTTTTGAACCTTCCCTCGAACCTAAGAAAACATTTTTATTTATTTCTCTACCAACTGCACCATGCTTCAAAATTTTAAATAATTGTAGGACATGTCACTTTCAAAAATGGTATATTAACCATTATATATATATATATATTAGATTGAAAATTTAAAAATAAAATATAAATTTCACTTATCAGAATATCGAAGTTTTCCGATAATTGTGAATTTCTTGTTAGAATAGTAAAAGCTTTATTTGTTTCTTCTAAGAAAAATATATAAGTATACAGCTTTAATGATTTTTTAAAAAAATAATTATATGATCTATTATTATATTTACCCCAAAATGTAGATTGGGTTGCTTCGGTTCTGTCCTATTAGCAAAAAAAATATAAAATGAAATTAGATCATTTTTAAAACATACCCCTATTACAAAGAACTAACTTTAATTGGAGAATATGAAGATCATACTGATCTTTGCACAATTTAAAGAAAATTAATTCTAAAATTTTATTTATTCGCAATTAGTATGATTAAAGTTAAATTACGCATAATATAAACGAGTACTGATAATTATACTCTTTAACTTCTGAGATGTATATATAAACTGTTAACTAAGAGTATTAGGTTTAGGTTTAGACTCTCATACTGGGCTTAAGCCCACTGTAATTATGTAACTATATATATCTCGCTATGCTAATGGAAAACCCCAGGAGGTTGTATTTACCATTTCGATACAGTTTTTACATGGTATCAGAGCAGGGTCTGTCTCACCCGATGTTGGAGTCCCCAAAATTAAATTGCCCACGCGCCAGATGCTAAGCACTAGGCGTGAGGTGGGGTGTTAAAGAATGACAAAAGTCCCACATCGGTGATTAATGAGATGGGTGGACTCTTTATAAAGGCTTGGGCAATCCTCCATCCTTTGAGCTAGCTTTTGGGGTGTGAGTTAGGCCTAAGACCTAATTTTACATGGTATCAGAGCCTCGACCGGGAATCAAATCCTAGCCGAGAGCCCAACAATTCCGCCGCCAAAGTGCGATCCTCAAATCGTCGTTGCAATCTCGCACGACACAATCGTCGAATTGGCAGATCGACACAGTCCCACGAAGAATCATGACAGGCGAGTCCATTCATCAATCCAGCAGCTCTGTTTCGACAGCGACTGTTGCGAAGATTCGACCGATTCATGATCCGAGCTCCGTCTACTACTTGCACCCATCGGAAGGACCAAGCAACTCTCTAATTAAATACCTGCTAAAGGGAGATAATTTCGATGTTTGGGAACAAGCGATTTGTCATGCACTCGAAGGCAGAAGCAAGATCGGTTTTCTATATGAAAACGAGTTTCCAAAACCGACGAATGATTTAGAACTCGATGTTTGGAAAGCAAATAACTCCACCATAAGTTCATGGATATTTAATATTGCTGACGAAACAATCCAGCCTAGTCTCGTCGCCCACAAAATTGCCCACGAACTATGGACTGATATAAAAGCAAGATACGGAGGCACGAATGCTCCAAAATCTTGGCATCTAAAGTCAGACCTACAAACGTTGCGGCAAAAAGGTCAATCTGTAGTCTCCTACTACAATCAGTTTATCACGATTTGGAACCAATTGTACGGGTCGATCGATCCAACTTGCGGCTGTATATGTCCTGCGGCTGCCAAAATGCGTCTTCGCTTTGAGGAGGAGAAGACGCAGGCTTTTCTTCTAGGGCTGGACGATGCACAATTTGGAGCCACTCGCTCCCAAATTCTCGGCACCCGACCACTCCCTGTCCTTAATGAAGCATATTATCTTGTCTCTCAAGAGGAGAGACATAAATCGATTGTGCGCAACCGAGATGACCAAACTGATGGACTGTCATTCGCGGCTGAAAATCAACCCACACAAACCCCGAAATACAAATGCACTCATTGCGGAAAAACTGGTCACTCTGCAGAACGGTGTTTTCTTTTGATAGGATTTCCCAGCGGAGGAAGAAGGGGTCGTGGGGGAGGACGCGGAGGTCGAAGTGGTCGTGGTTCTCCTTCTGGCAGAGAACAAACTGCAGGCCGAGGTGGGGGCTTGGCTGCACACGCTGACAGTTCCACTGCACCAGCAGCGACAATCGGCAGCAACCAAGGCAACCAAGGCACGACTATTCCTGGATTATCGGCTGAACAGATGACTCGATTATTGCATATGCTAGACACTCCTACACAATCTGCCAACCACACGGGTATGGTACACGCTTTGTCACCCGATTGGTTAATTGATAGTGGTGTTTCACATCACATGACGGGTAATTTTTTATCACTTTATGATATTACATCTGTTCCTGAGTGTTCTATTGGTCTGCCGGATGGCACTCGAGTTGTGGCAAATTCTTGTGGGAGTGTACAGATTTCTGATAACTTAACTTTGAACAATGTATTATTTGTCCCTAACTTGAAGTGCAATCTGATCTCTGTTGGCTGTCTGATTAAATCAAATAATTGTCGTGTGATTTTTGATGATTGTTGTTGTGTGATACAGGACCATGATTTGACAACGGAGATTGGTCGGGGTACAGCTCGTAACGGGGTATACGTGTTCCAGTCTCAAGCCTTCGTGTCAGCTTCTAGAGTCAACCAAGTCGAGTTACTACACAAGCGACTGGGTCATCTATCTCCTGCAATTTTATGTTCCCCTCCTTTTAATAAAACCCCCTCAGATGTCAAATATTTAGAGTTGTGTGAGATCTGTTTTTATTCTAAGCAAACTCGTTCAAGTTTTCCTTCTAGTTCTAATAAAGCTGCGTCCATTTTTGATTTAATTCATTGCGATTTATGGGGTCCTTACTCCACTTGTCTATCTTCTGGGTCACATTATTTTTTAACCATTGTCGATGACCATTCTAGAGCTGTCTGGGTGTACCTCATAAGAGATAAAAGTGAAGTCACATCTTGTTTAAAACAATTCCTTACATTAATCCAAACTCAGTATCACAAGACTATAAAAATTATCCGTTCTGACAATGGTACTGAATTTCTTAACACTCCTCTCCGTCAGTTTTATCATGACATGGGCGTTCTTATCCAAACATCATGCGTCGGTACCCCCCAACAAAATGGGAGGGTCGAGCGCAAACACCGTCATATCTTAAACGTAGCACACTCCTTAATGTTCCAAGCATCACTACCAGTCGAGTTTTGGGGGGAGTGTGTCCGTACTGCGGTTTATCTCATCAATCGCACGCCTAGTCGTATCCTCGGTGGCAAATCCCCATTTGAAATACTAAATAAAACCCCACCAGATATATCCCATCTACGTGTTTTCGGGTGTCTGTGTTTTGTTCGAAACATCCAGCGTCCACCAAATAAATTTGCACCTCGAAGTCTCAAATGTATGTTTCTAGGTTATCCTTCCGGGACAAAAGGTTGGCGCGTATACGATTTGGAAACTCATCGCTTTTTTCATACGCGTGACATCTCGTTTGATGAAACGACCTTTCCTTTCGCTCCCACACATACCAACCAGCAGCCCAAGTCGTCCAAACCACCGGTCCAACAAGCAGATTTTCCGAACAGCATTGTTGTCCCTACCCCGTCACCCGATCCCAACACTTCATTTAATTCCCAGCCACACAGCAGCACGCCCCAACAGTCAGCACCCACACCCATTGTGCCTCCCATCGACAGCAGCATGTCTCAACAGCCAACACCCACAACCACCGTGCCTCCCATCGACCAACGCGACAATTCGCCAAATCCACCACCTGCTCGTGCGTCGAGTCGTGTCCGTCATCCACCTAGCTATCTTTCTGAATATGTGTGCCAATCTGCTACCAACGTACCTTCCGTTACTTGTCCCACGACGAGTCCTCGTTCTGGTACACGGTTCCCTATCACTAACTACGTTCATTATGACAAATTACATGACAGGTATCGTGGTTTCTTGGCTGCCATTTCTACTACAGACATCCCCCGATCATTTCGAGATGCTGTTAATTTTGCTAATTGGAGGGAGGCTATGCAAACAGAAATCCGAGCCTTGGAAAATAATCAGACTTGGGAATTGACTGATCTTCCAGCCGGTAGACGCGCTCTGGGTTGTCAATGGGTGTACAAGACAAAATATCATGCCGATGGATCTAAAGAAAGGGACAAAGCAAGGCTGGTTGTTCTGGGTAATCATCAAGAATTTGGCACAGATTACGCGGATACTTTTGCTCCAGTTGCCCGAATGGGAACTGTACGAATTCTTTTGTCAGTTGTCGTTGCCAAGAACTGGGAAATTCACCAACTGGATGTAAATAACGCCTTTCTACACGGAGATATCACCGAGGAGGTCTACATGCGACTTCCACCCGGCTACTCTACCGCACACCCAGGCAAAGTATGTAGACTGCAAAAATCTCTCTATGGTTTACGGCAATCACCTAGAAATTGGTTTGAAAAACTGACAATTGCATTGAGGCGTTATAGTTTCAAACAGGCTCATAAGGATCATACTCTGTTCATCTTTCAACGTGGCGCCGACTTCCTAGCTATCTTAATTTATGTCGACGACATTTTAGTCACTGGTAACAACCTCACTCTATGTGCTTCATTCAAAAAATATTTACACAATTGTTTTCAGCTGAAGGACTTGGGGCCTTTGAAATATTTTCTGGGAATCGAATGTGCCCGTTCGTCAACCGGTTTAGTGTTGTGCCAACGCAAGTACGCCCTGGAAATCCTGTAGGAAGCTGGCCTCACTGGCTGCAAACCGGCATCAACCCCTTTGCCTCCTAGTCACGGCTTGGCTATGTCGACCAGCGCGCTGATTCGAGATCCAAGTAAATATCGTCGTCTGGTTGGTCGTCTCATCTATCTGACTATTACGCGCCCGGATTTGGCTTATTCAATTCATCTCCTGTCCCAATTTATGCATGAGCCCAGAGTTGACCATCTCAACGCTGCTATGCGTGTGCTGCGTTACATCAAAGATCATCCTGGTCAGGGCATCCTTCTCCGCGCAGATAGTAATTTACAGATTATGGCGTATTGTGACTCTGATTGGGCTACATGTCCTCTCTCTAGAAAGTCTGTCAGCGGCTATTTTGTCATGTTGGGATGCTCTCCCATTTCTTGGAAGACCAAGAAACAGACTACAGTCTCTCGCTCTTCTGCCGAAGCTGAATACCGGGCCATGGCTGACACTTGTTACGAAATTCGGTGGATTCAGCATATTCTTGGATCCCTTGGAGTCGCACCTACCGCAATTCCAAGGCTATATTGTGATAACCAATCTGCTCTCTACATCGCAGCTAATCCAGTATTTCATGAGCGTATGAAACATGTCGACATTGATTGTCATATTGTACGTGAATGTATACGACGTCACGAGCTCTCGACTCATTACGTTCCCACGCGACTACAGCTAGCTGATTTGTTTACCAAACCTTTATCTCATCCTACTTTTTCGTTTCTTGTATCCAAGTTGGGCATTCACGATGTTCATGCTCCAACTTGAGGAGGAGTGTTAACTAAGAGTATTAGGTTTGGGTTTAGACTCCCATACTGGGCTTAAGCCCACTGTAATTATGTAACTATATATATCTCGCTATGCTAATGGAAAACCCCAGGAGGTTGTATTTACCATTTCGATACAGTTTTTACATAAACACTTCAATTCGTGTTTACATAAGTAAAATATATAAATTTTACATGATATCTAATATAACATAATATAAATCATTTTATATATATATATCACATAAATTATTTTGTAATATATATCACATGAATTGACAAGTAGGACATATTCAAATAATTTTGGAGCTTTATTACTTTAGAAAATTTTATTTAGAGGGACAACAAAGATAGAATACAGAGAGAGGACCAATTATATAACTTACTGTGGATGTTCGAATAGATAAGCAAACACGATAGAATGCGGAGATAACATAACAAAAATAGTAGGAGTAGTAGAAGATAATACAATTAAAATAGAACTATATTATATATTGTATAATATAATAGAAATTAAATAAAAGGAAAATGTGGTCTTTACTGACACTATGGGACCAGATTTTGGACCTCCTAATTAAGTGTTTTGATTTTATTTATTTTTTAATTTATAAAAGAAAAGTATACATTTACTAAAAATTTCAGTTCCGATTTTGATCTGCTTACAAGTTTAAAATTATAAAATTTTAAAATTTATATATATTTATTTTAACATTACGTGTTAAAATTGAACCCAAAGAAATACTATTTTTATAACGATGTTGTTATTTTATTTTAAATTTTTATTTCTTTTCGACTATGTAAATCAGAATAAATAACACACAACATATATTGTACACTAGCTAAATGACTAAAATTACCAAGATTCAATAATTGTGAACACTTTTCTAATGGAATTAGAAAAAAATAATTAGTTTTCAGCTCGTATAATAGTGTATTTTCTCAGTATTTTGATACCTAATAAGTTTGGAGGGTGCAAAGTCTCTGCCTTGTCTATATCAAAAAACAAAATAATAATTATAATAATAATAATAATAATAATAATAATAATATAGATATTATATGGTTTTGAAGTGAACGGAATAGACAAGATCAAGTTTGTAGTCATATAAGGAAGTGACAACTTACTCTACCAACCATGATTGAGCATATTTCTTTAAAGAAAAATTAATTATAATAATTAAATAAATTTATGTAAACAATATTGTTTTAAAACACTATTTTAACAACTATTACTTTATGTTAGTCTTTTTTTAAAAAAAACTCTGGTGTTTTCATCCTTTTTTGATTTTTTGACAATTTAAATTTATAATCTTTAAATAAAAGTAAAAGGTGCTGACGATCCGAGTAATATTTTTTTTCACTATTTATATAGTTATTTAAGATTAAAGATACTATAAGATAGAGATGATGAAATCCTTTTTTTTAATAAATGGATAAATAAAATAAAATGTATATTTATATTTATGAGGGTCGACTATAATGTAGTGAAAATATTTGAAAACTATTAAAGGTAGGAGAAGATGACAAAAGAGATTGATACAATTAATTGTTTTATAAGATATTATAATGCGGAAGTACGAACAGATAAGGTAACTAATTAAAATGATGGGCAAGGAGAAAAAATAGAAATATATATATGGAAGATAAGGATTTGTTAATACCATGGGACCAATTTTAAATTCTTTTATTTATTGTGTTTGATATTAGTTTAATAATTTGAGATCGAGACATAATTGTTATTTTTATATTTTGATCGAGTAGTCATTAAGATTTATTTATGAGGGTTCACTTACTGATTTTATTAGTTAGTAAAGCTACTATTATATGAATAAAATGAAGATGAGGTCTAGTTAACAACATGCATGGGGTTAAGGATTAGGAAAAAAAATTCAAATTTTCACATGTGTTTCGGTGAATTGATTGAGAATTTTTCCGTTCATAATTGCTTATCTCAGGTTTGAGCCTTTAGGAATAAATTTATTTTGTTGAAAACGTTACCTATAAAAATAAGCTTTACAATGTGTAAATTCAAATTTTATCAGTCTCTAATTAAATACCAAACATTAGATAGAAAAGAAAAAGAAAGTAAAAGACAAACACTCAATTATCTTTACATCTTAATTGTCTAATGAGATATATTTAGTATGTGTTACAAAAATGAAAGGAAGTTACAAGAAGAAATTTATATTATGAATTTCTTTTAGACTCAAAATTCTCTTATCAATTACAAACTGAAACAATTTAATTCTCAACGGTGGAAACAATTTTTATTTTGTTTTGTAAAATAAATAAAATTGGAAAAAGCAGAAGATGAAAAAAGCAAAATAAACGGCAGAAATGAAGTGGGGTGTCCCTTTTAGAGAGATGGTGCAATGTAATGTGCCCATTCTTTTGTGTTACTATTTGTTGATTTTATTAAGTGAACAAACATATTGGATTATGGACCACTTTAATACCATCATGTTACTTCACATGCCATCAATATTCCATCTGTTTCCCAACCCCTCTAACTTCGTGCCTTTTATATTCGATATTTGATATCTATTTTTTATTAGGAATATTTTTTCATAATTAAAACTTGAATTCAAGACCTAGTTAAGAAAACAACAGTCTCATTCGTAATACCACATTCTTTGAGGTTAATTTCTTAGGTGTAGGTAGAGAGAAGTATTGAAAACACCCCTAAATTAGGTGTGGATTATTAGTTTTATTCATAAACTATTGACATCTTTAAAATAACCCTTTTACTTTATTAACTGAACTTAAATACACCCTCGATCTTACGACATGAGTCGAATACATCCCTAAATTCGCGTCAAGTTTATGGGGTGTTTTCAACGTTTCTCTCGGCTTTTTATTAAGAGTTACGTGTCACACAAGAATTTGAGATCACTTTTTATGTCTTATGGAAAATTGGAAGTGATCGAGGGTATATCTAAGATTAGTTAGTGAAGTAGATGGTGTTTTTAAGGTTGCCAATAGATCGGGGATGAAACTAATAATTTGCGTTAAGTTTATGATTGTTTTCAATACTCCTTTCATTTAGTTACAATGTATTGTGCAGCGATATATACCTTATGTTATAGTGTCATTTGTGAGATCAAACTAAATATGTTATTATTATTATCCGAGGATGATTTAATAAATCAACGAAGGAGAAAATCCCTTGTATAGGAATGAAAATTCTGATTAGAGGAACAGGTTATTAGCACTGTTTTTCTCACTTGTTTTAGCCATGAAATTGTCCTTAAAAAAAAAAAGTTAAATTAGCTTACGTCTAACTACTTTTAGAATTAGTTTACACCAAAATTTGATTTGATATCCTAAGCTCTTCCATATCTTGTTTTTTCCCTTTCATAATCCCTATTCAATTGTCATGCTTCATATAAAATATATAATATCATAAACACAAATATCCTAATAGATGAAGAAATTATTGCAAATTTGTCTTCGTTTGGATTAGAAGATTTAATAATTATAGTGATAAGTATGACTTCCTTGTTTTCTTATAGGAAAAATGTATTGGCACGATTAACGTCCACTTAATAACTTATTATAATTATTCAAACTACTACTATAATAATATATTAAAGCAAGGGCCATTATTATTTTCTTTCACAAGACAAAGACCAAAGAAACAACATAAAATACCCCAATACTAAGGTTCATTTTAAAATAGTACCAAATTCAAATGTAACAACTTTAATTAAGGTTGAGTTACCTTTGACATAATTTGAAGGCATAATTAAGTAGCAATTCAAGCACCATGTGCATGTCTGGATTTATTTTTACGCTTCTGTTTGTCTTTGCATTTAAGCAAGTGAATGGTGTACTCCCTCCGTTCGATTTTACTCGTCCACGTCTAATAAATAATATCCAAAAACAATACTTTCAATATTTTTGGAAAGTGAATATATATTTACTAATAAGAGTAAATTACTTCCTTTCACTATTGCCCTATTTATGAAATCATAAATATAACTTTATAAATAAACCTCAATAAATGAAAAGGTAAATCTAAAAAAAAATTCATACATCCATCTTGAACTTGAAACTATTCAATTATTTTGAACAATGAAAAAAGCATAAAAAATTCGGTAAATCTGGAATAGAGAAAGGAGAAACTAAGTGACAAATTATCTTACTATTTTCAAACTGAATAAGTAAAAAGGGACATCTATTTTTAACAGTGAACAGATAAAAGTGGACGGAAAGTACGAAACAAACCACATGGTATTCTGTGAAAGACAATAAAATCATCTTGTATTACAAGTGCCAAAGACAAACTTCCCCATTAGAAATAATTCTCTTATAATGAACCTATAGAGAGCTACACAACTCAAAGAACACATATTTTTACAGCATAAAATTTCACAGGAGGAGAAATAAATAAGATGTTCAATACCAAGATATTTATTCCTATTCTAAGGAAACATAGAAAGAATCATCTTCTTGTGATGAAACCTACTGATTCTTCTTCTGCGTTGATGTGGCTTTTCTAGCCGGTTTTTTATCTAGACTCGAAGTTCTAATAATAAAGAGAAGTGTCTCGACAAGCATGGCAATGACCAATCCAAGAATGCCCCCAGCAGCGCTCTGAAGAAAGAGCAATGAAACTTCAATACAGAGTAGTGAACCAGAGGAAGTAGATACAGTAGACAAAAGCATGGGAGAAGAGGTCGGTTATATAGATGCTGTTGCTCCACGTATAGAGGTTGTATCGAATAGAATCACGAGGAAATCAAATTCAGAACTTACCATTGCTGGATTGTGATTAAATAAGGCCCTGAATGTAAAATATCCCATCAGATAGCAAGTGAACATTGCTATACCAACATGTAAGCCTGCACCAAAGGACCAGAGATATACAAGTTAGCGATACTAGATCATTCCCAACTCTCTCACTCACATGGTCAAATCAGGACGTAGCAACTGTATCAACCTCACAGTTGATACTAGCAAATCCAGTGATATATTTTCATACGAATGCAACTTAATGGATTTGATTTTATTGTTCAATTAACTCATGAAATATCAGTCAGTATTGGAACTTCTCCCAAGAATTGCTGCACTACTCTACAAAGAAGCAAGATGAGGAAACAAAAGAAAGCACTCGCTTCCACAACAAAAACGTACATGCGTACAAACAGAAAACAGAAGAAATAGGCAAAAAGCAAGAAAACAAGTTCTAATAAGAACTCATCAACTTTGTTAAAAGGACCTTTTCTCCAAAGCCCCTATTGTGTCTAACATTCAGCTAAAGGAAAATAGGTCAAGTCCACAAGCACCCAGTTGTTAATGAAGAATGTGAAATCAACAATTGCCGAATACATAAATTAAAATGAATGGAATTTGAACTTCAGAAGAACCCTAATGAACAGGCTAACATATTTTATAATTGGAACATTTTCAAACCTTGTCCAGCAATGACGACATGAATTTTCAAAAATGCATATTCAGGTTCTTTCACTGTTAGTCCTTACCATGAGTTTTTTGACTGTTGAAGAATGAAGGCCCAATACCTAGCCATGGAGGAGCAATGGAGAAGAAATGCACCGCCATAAGTAGCATGGTTGGTTGCAAATGAAGCATACTTAACACAGGAAAACCTCCAGAAAAGAGGTAAGCTAGTGAGGTGCCAGAATCTGTGTTGAATTAAGCCTGAACATACAAGCCACCTGTTTTTGCATGCCCAATAGTTTTAAAATCGTGGAAACTGTTTCTGAGTTTGCCTGGGCATTCATTGGACAATGCGAAAATGTAACAAGGACTTTTTGAGAAGTTGGTATAGCAAAGGGATACGAGCAACCGAAATGTGGTGTACCATCCAGCTACAATCCAGACCCGGTAGAGACTATTTGAAAGGAAAGGAAAGGAATGTTTAGGTTTGTTAACAATCAAGTCAAGTTGGTGTCATGCATGTCCTTAGTTTCCATTCACAGGACCACGGTCATTCATACTAGTTGGTGGTACCAAGTCAATTATATTTTTTGACATGTCAACGACAATATTACTGAAATAACTGCTTCTTTAACAGTATACTGTAACTTTTTCCAGATACTCTGCTCAGCTTTCCAGTTACGGTCACCACCTTAAAATTGGGAGTACACATTGGAGGGCAAGAAATCTAATGCAACTATATGTTGGAATGTCTTTAAAGTTTATCTCTAAGTCATAATTGCACAAAATAATGTAGACAATATCCTTAATGAATTTCACAATTAATATTCCCAAAAATCAGGAAAACACTACAACTTATTACATAGCATTTTATAGAAGGCTCTCATTCATCAATCTATTCAACACGAGTTATCTCTCCTTTTCTCTATTCACAAACATAAACTTCAAAAGTAAAAAAGAAAAGCATTCACAAGTTACCATACTCTATCCAGCAAGCATGTGATCATGCATTTTTCAATTTTTTAAGGTTGAGGAAGGCAGACAAAAATGCAACTTGAAGCCTGGGAACAGGCGTTGATTACAACCAAACTACGAAAAGACTTGCTATACATATAAAAGGGAAATGACAAAAACAAGAGAAGAATGTATAAGTTCCTTTAAATTGTAGATCAAACTTAGCATCTCGTTTGAAGAATAGAAAATGAAAAGAAACTCATTCACATATTCTTGGTATTTGATGTATTCTCTGCTTGTTGAAACCTAAACTTTATCCCCAATTTCAAGATTTTCCATTCATACCTATCTCTATAAATTAGTAGTGGAAGTTTACCTATCTACCCAACATCTCTTTTTTTTCTAAAATAAGCCCTCTCCCTCCAACATTCTCTATTGACAATTTAACACCCATTGATCCAATTATTCTGCCTCAAAACCTCAGGAGGTTATAGACAATGAACTAATCACCCCTATGTGCATTCCCATGTTAAGAAAGAAGCCTACTCCAATATTGGTTCTTACAGCAAAGAACTTGAAATGCCAAATTTTAAAGCATCAGTCGGTCAGGCATAAGCCCCAAAAGAACATCAATCGGCTCATGAGCTAACATAGTAGGTGAATACATTTGCAACATTATGTGTTACCCATGCTATTTTGCTCGACATTGTTACCCATGCTATTTTACATATCACCAACCTTTAATTCATGAGGTCAGCGTGGAAATCAGGAACATAGCAGGGGAATTGGAAAGCTTTGCTCAAAAAATAGAATATGAAACTATTCCTCTTTTCTGTTCCACTGATAAAAACAAGGGCACGTCCAAATTAAATGCAGAATCCTCCACATTTACAGAATGATAATAATGCAAATGAGCAGGTTAAAGACGACAATAGACCAAATAAAGGAGGTAACCGACAGGTGACAACATGTCAACAATGCCAACATTCCAAAGCAATCAAGGCAACAAGGATCTAGAAACAAACAACTTAAAAGAAACCACCACGTCTGTTCAAAGTTTAATAATAGATAGCATGGTTCATTATCACACAAACCTTTTAACCATTACTTTAATATTTTCCTTAGCAATCACAAATACAATATGTAAAAGTCAAATTAAAATATTAACCTCCGTTTCCACGTCAAACACCAAGGAAGTAACAACTTATTCTGTATATACAACGAAAAATCTCACAGAAACAAGGCTCAGCTCATGTTACCGAAGTGTTGTATAAATATGCAGAGGCAAGAAACACTTGGAACCCTAATCAGATCTCCTAAATGATATTCCCTAGAAATGCACATGACAAAGAACAAGAGAATAAGATGACCTCACTAATCAAAAATCAATCTCTCATATGTCTGGTAAAACTAGACTTTTGAAGATATTGAAGCTTGCATGGCAGATAATGATATAGGATCCTCTAATTTTCAGCAAAACATCACTAATTTATGTATGATTTTTGCCTCCAAGAACGAACTGCTTAATGGCAAAAAGTTAACAAAAAAGTCTAGAAAAACTTAGCGGCTAAAACAAGGCTGGCATGCGAAACAACAAGGCTGATTATGAATCATGCCTACATACTAAAATTATCTCCAACTCTATCTTTTTTTGGCAACACACTGTCAAATGTATAAAGACGTTTTTCCTATAATCTATCATACAAGGCTTGCAAAACCTTCAGAAGAGCATTTTTTGTCCAAAAAAAAATAATCTTCAGAAGAACATTTACAAGCAATAATTCCCAATCTCTCCAACAGATACAACAACAACATACCCAGTGTAGTCCCACAAGTGGGATCCGGGGAGGGTAGGATGTATGCAGACCGTACACCCCTACTTTTGTGGGATAGAGAGGCTGTTTCTGATGAATCCAACAAACACACTTATTCAAACTTACTTTGTTACTTATACCATCAGGTTATTTATTAAGCAAATCAAAGAGTAGCCTAGCAAGAAATCTCTTGGAAGGTTGATCCACATCTTTTCCAACCAAAACAGCCCATGGAACTATACCTTTGAAATACATGTTCTAAATGCTCATGTAGGAAGCAATGTTATCAAAGGCGGAAAAAAAAAGGAGCACTGAGGTCTGTTGGGATTTAAGTGCAAAGCGCAAAGAAAATGATGGTTTGACGAAGAAAGGTGCAAATTTAAATATAAATGCAATCAAAGAACAATAACTGCAAACATAAAAACAATTATACAAAAAGATATGGAACTGTATAATTAAGTGAAATAGTTATTGTTTAGTGATGCTCGTTTCAAGAAAGATCCATGTGTGATCAAACGCATCCCTCAGCACCTATCTGAACTAAAGAGCAGTGCAAGAGAGAAATGTAATCAGACTGCTTTCCATCTAGTTTCAGAGCTTAACCACGCCATCACGCAAGCCTTTGACAGCAAAAAACTGAAGTCAACTCCTGGGTCTGAAACCTAGAGAGTTGTTCCAGACAATCTTTTCTTTGTTGTCCTATAAAGGGGGGTGTTTACATATGTGTGTGTAGACATAAGTGAGTCTTAACCAACTTCACCTCATCAGATTCTGAAGATGATGAAGTTTATCAGAAATCACTCCTTTTCAACTGAAGCTTTTGACTAACCCATGCTAATGCTCTTGCCATCATATTATGATTTATATCACACAGTTAAAACTACTCTAACTCCCACTTTAAACTGTCCTAATTTGAACCTTTGCTATATATATATATATATATATATATATATATATATATATATATATATATATATATATATATATATATATATATATATATATATATATATATATATATATTATTGTGTCTTAAGCCGAGGGTCCATTGGAAACAACCTCTCTACCTGTCAAGTTCCCACCTGATCCTGCAAGTCTATAGTCTATACACTTACTTTGATGGCAATCATTGGTCTCTTGCTTGATTAGAAGGACGGATGCAATTATACCTTTCCTGTTCTCGCTACTGCTTACTATTACTACGTAAATTTGGCATTCGTCTTTCTCATTACTTAGCTTAGGAGTGGGGGAAACTGAATATAACTCAAGGGGTAAGGTTGCTTACACACTACCCTTCCCCGACACCACTTATAGGACTACATTTGGTATGTTGTTGTTGTTGCTGCTGTTGTATATATATTACTGGAATGAGAAAGTTCAAATTTTTCCAAAAAATTAGCTTTTTGAACTCACTTCTATTTAAATAAAATTTCAATTCTCACCTCAATAGTTGATTCCAATCAAAGTAATCAATATCAATCAACTATGGCCTTAATTCATACTAATTGGTGTTATGAATCATTCTGTTCTATTCAGACTGATTTCATTCCAATACTATGTCAATAAAATTGGAACTAGGAAATACAACTTCAGTAATGCCAATAGATCATTATAATATGCAAAAGAGAGAGAGACTCACCAAATCCCATTTGATCTTTATAAGAGGAAAAAGGTTCATCCACAGGTTTCCTAGGAGTAATATCCTTCACCAATTCATCATACGCCTTCCTCTCCGACGCTTCTTCTAGTTTCTTCAACCGAGCTTTGAGTTCCTCACTTTTCTCTCTAGGTTTTGGACTGCAGAAGACGAAATTGGATCCGGATAACAAGCCCATCAGATCAGGTCGCGTTGAAGGGTTAGACCCAACCCAAACCGACCTCAGATGTTTGTATGGTACCGTGGGATGATCAGAAAGGGAAGACGCGAGTACTCTCAGGTCATCGGAGAGTTCAACTCCCGCGGAAGCTCCGGCGAGAAACAAACGTATGGTCTCGGTGGTTGAAATAAGAAGGCCAGCGTTTATGCCGTCGACAACGGTGGCGCCGGTAGTGGAGGGGTGGCTAGAAGCACCATTGTTTTCTGTTGAAGTCATTTTAATTTTTGTACAGAATTTTCTTTCTATTCTACTATTTTAGAAGACTAGGCAAGGGCTATGGTATCTGTCTACTTTTTACTAAAAAAACAAATTATTAGCTGAGGATATTCTGGTCATTTCAGTTTATCGTCATATTTCCACTCTATTTCTATCTTATTTTACGTAGTCGTGTGGCTAGCAATTTTATTATGCGTGATATCAACGGATGCTTCACAGACATTCGTCAAATATCTCTCATTTATAATCTACAATTTTATTTTGTGTGGCTAGCAATTCCTCGCTAAAAATGTCTAATCAAGCTTGGCTTTATAATTATGTGTTGATGATTTTATTATAGCTAACATATTAATTCTTAAAGGCCGAAGAATCGATATAAAATTTGAAAAACATTAAGAGCCTAACATTTTCATTTGTTTTTTTCAATGAGAGAAGTGAGATCAAAACTTGATTTATACGTTGTTGCAATGTATGTATACTCTGTTTTAGCGCTAATAGCTCAGCTATAAGCGTTGTTTTTCGACTGGAACATTCTGTTTTTAATCTCCCTTGTTTAGTAATTTTGTCACGTGATGGCTTGCCACTCTTTCACATTTTCTGTTATTTTGTTGCTGGGTTGTCCAACTAAATAAAATGATAGTTCGAATAAATATATGATATTACTAAAAGAAGTGCATTGTTTTGATTCATTGAAAAAAACCTTATACAACTGTTTAGCTTTTTCTTCTCTGTTTGCTTAGATCTTGTCCTTGAATTTTCTTTTGCATGTATTTGAGCCCATCATGTGGCTCTCTCATATTTTATTTCTAACATTAAAAAAAAAATGATCTTTCAATTTTTATGCATTTTCAAAGAGAGAGTATATTTTTTTGAACTACATCAGTAGTTAACTTAAAACCTTAAGGGGTCGTTTGGTAGAGGGTATTAGAAAAAATAATACATGCATTAGGTGTGTGTATTAGTAATACATTGTTTGTTACCTTTTTTTTGGTCATGTATAACTAATGCAAGCATTAGTTATACACAATATTGTGTATTAAGTTGTGTATTACTAATACCAAGAAATTTTACGTATTAGTAATACATAGCATTTTTACACTTGCATTAGATTATGCAATTACAAAAATACCCTCAAAGCCTTTTAAAAAAACATTTTCATAGTACTTGTTTCATCTTGTCTTTCATCTTTCTCTGTACTTTGTCAATGAAAATTCAAGAGTAGATTTTTCTTCCTTTTGCTCAATCAAACATTGTTTGCTTATCTTCATAAGGTTAGTACTCTTATCTTTCATTAAAATCTGTATTTTTCAACATCTCTTTCTTCATTTTTATTTTCTCTCTCTTTGCTCATAGTTTTGAGCTTTAGTAGGGGCGATCCAAGCTTTAACATTCTAGAATAATTTGAATTATCATTTTTTTTGAATCTATATCAGTTTTTTTTATTGATTTAATCATTTTTGTTGTTGGATTTTGATTAATTTAATTTAATTTTTGTTGATAAAGGTCAGCTGATGTTGGTGAATTTGTGTTGTTTTTTTGCGATCTCGATTGGTGAAGTTGAGAAAATTTGGAACATTGGTGAATGGGTGGGGAATTTGTGTGAAGTTTTGTAGAGGTTTTTGGGTGTGTGAAAAGTGGAAATCTTTGAATTTTTAGTTTTTTTTTTTGTTGGATTGGAGTGTTTATTTGAATGATTTCTGGTTGGAGTAGAGATGGAAGGACGGGGATAGGTTTAGGGTTTGATGGTGGAGTAGAAATGATGGAGGAAACTGAGCTTGAAAACTAAGGATCCCTACCTTTGCATATGAATAAGTTGAACTTTTGGACTTATGGTGGCAAAATTGTGAAGATGTTTGACATCTTCTTCTTCTTTTTCTTTTTTAATCTTATTTCAATGTAGTAACAACTTTTTAATTTATATTTGAAAAAGAAGAAGAATAGGAAGAAATAATGTTTTAGCAAAGAAATCTCTTTTTTCATGTTTTAGCAAAGAACCTTGTTGCAAAGAAAGTATATAAAGAAATAAAGTGTAAAGGGTATTTTTGTAAATATACACTTTTTAAATAGAAATTATGCAAGATTTGTTTTTTCTAATACATCAAACCAAACAGTATATAAGAAATAATGCAGACATAACTAATGCAAGTATTACTAATGCAAGCACTAGTAATGCAAGTATTACTAATACACCCTATTTTGCATTGTTCTTATACACTCTACCAAACGACCCCTAAATCTTTTATATATTTATATGTATTCAAATGTCTTTGATGTTTTAAATTTCAATCATATCGTGGTTCGACTTGCATAACAGAAATAAAGTAATAGACACAATGAAACAACTCTTTGATGATTGGGTTGAATTAAGTGTAACACATTCCTCTTATCATCCTTCGCCTCTAAGAGACGATGTCTCATCAATAAATTGATATACATTGATCTACAGATGTTTCCTTCCTTAAAATAGTGTCTCGAAAGGAGCAAGATTAGTACGTGTTATAAATTGTGTTTTTTTTAATCTTTGCATATCTCAAAATAGTGTCAGGAAAAAAGCAAAATTTATACCACTCGAATGTATTATATTCTAAATAGGTTTTGAAATTATGATCATTTGTAAGTAAAGATGGCTATTTAGGACTCAAGTTGTCTTAAAGTGAATTAAGACAGGGCAAAGGACCCGATCGGAACAGAACTATCGGATCAGAACGAATTGAAATGCGACGTTTTGACTGATTTGTTGCGGTACCGAAATGAAACGGAGTGAAATTACCGGGACGGATGCTCGGTTTTGTTTCGTCCCCTTATATACCAGGATGGAATCGAAACGGACCGAAATGAAACGGAATGGGATAAACGGGACGACACATTTAGCTATTTCAAAAAATGATTAAAATTTTTTTTTACTTATTTTGATTTTTTGAATTATGAAAATATGAATGTTTTTTTTTATTTTTCTAAGTTTAAATTAATAGTTTTGAAATTTATAATGTAATTTTACTTAAATTTATTTTAAAGATATTTTTTAAAGTTTTACCTATTAAGTTTAATAAAGTTTTTTTTAATGTTTTTGAACTTAATTTTTAAGATTTTAATCTTTTGAAGTTGATAAGTTATTACTTATTAATTTATTATAACTTATATGTTATATTTATACCTTGTAATTTTAAAAATTTAAGTTTGTAATTTTAAAAAATTAAATAAAAATGAGGATAAAACAATGACACAAATTAAAAAATATCAATCCAATATCAATTAATTAATAAAAAATAATTAACTAAAATTGAATCAGACCGAAACGAAATCAAAATAAACCAGGATAAATCGATATCAATACACTATTATCAAATCGTGATACCGTCCCCTCCCATGTATCTATTCACGGTATCTCATTTTGTCCCGAAGACTACCAGACCGGAATGGTACCGAAATAGTACCGGACCCATGCCGGTAATTCAAGCTTGTAGTTCAAGTGAGAGCATTAAGGTGACGATGACAAACTATAAAAGAATGAAAAAGTTAAAAAAAAAAATATATGTGCAATATATTAGTTAATTTGATTGGACATCAAATCTAAGAAATAATTTGAAGTTTTGAAATTTATATTATCTAAATTTAAGTCATAAATGTTTACGTGACTAGAAATTACTTATTTTATTAAAAATAAATTATTTATATTTAACAAAAAAAGTATAACATTTTCTTACAAAATATATCAAATATAAAAACGTGACACATAAATTAAAACGAAAAATATTTACATTACTCATTTGATGATGATTTATGTGTACAACAAAAAGTTAGGGAGAGAATACAAAGACGATGCTTTGGTAGGTGTTTCTTGTGGTGCTGAGGTTTTCCCTCTCACCAAACCAAACTCCATAATACTTGTCTATAATATCTTCCTCCAATTTTGGTCATTATTTGCTAACTTGCCAACTACCACAAACCAACTTTATCGAATTCATCTTAATCTAATATTTTCGATATAACTTTATGAAAGAGTTGCATCTTTTTTAAGTGATTTATCAAAGATAAGTAGTAAAGTACTATTTATTTTCTAGGAATGAGTAATTTTATTGAGGAATGCGTCCAAGCTAAAATTATTTGTCTAGTTATAACTTGACATATAGTTTAAAAAATAAAAAAGATTTTTGAATCATGTAATCTTAAATTACAAATATGTTGAATGTATCAAAATATCCTTTAGTCTTATGATTTAACATGTCATGTGAAAAATTATAATTAAAGAGTTGCCAAAAAAAAAGACATTTTTTTAAAACAAATCAAAAAGGAAAGTATGATAAACAAATTAAAATGGAAAAAAAAAGTTATGTATAATAATTAATTAAAATTGCAAAATAATAGATTTGAGACCATAATATTAAAAAATAAATTTCATAGAGCTTAAATCTTGAATCCACGGGTAGGTAACACCAACGATCTTTGAATGCTTCTCTACCTTATAAACTTGTCAGTTCCCCTATATATACATATTTTTGTTCTACTTATCCTTATTTCTTCTCTCTCTTTTTTTTTTAAGCATAAACATAACAATGGCTCCGGCTTCTAATTTTGACTCCGTCTCCAACACTGTCTGTGTCATGGATGCCTCAACTCGTCTCGGCTCGAGCTTAGTCAAGAGACTACTCACAAATGGTTACACGGTTCATGCTGCTATTCAAAATATTCATAATGGTTCGTTTTTATTCTTATTTTTACCCCTCTCTGTGAATTTTCTTTTTTTAATAACTCGAACCTGCTTACCATTTGAGCAATCCTTCTTACTGATGATTGATTAATTAATTTGTTTTTTTTTTTTAATTAGGTGGTCATGGTGAGTTCTTGGATGCATGTGACATGAAGAGACTTAAGAATTTTCATTTGGACCCTTTTGATTATCATAGTATAATTGATGCTCTAAAGGGATGTTCTGGCTTGTTTTACTCCTTTGAACCTCCCAAGGACCAATCATGCACTTATGATGTACGTATATACTTTAGTTAATTATATGCACGTTAGCTTAATTATTTTTTTTATGTCCATATCAATTATCACCTTTATATCTTATATTAGATACCATCATCTATTTTTAACATTATAAACCTTATATTTAATGTGACTCACAATCTTATGTGCGGTGTATAAATGCTTGATCAAACTATAGTATGATATTAATTTTAGTTGTTGGCCAAAAGTAGGAAAAAGAAAGAAAAGAGAAATTAGAAATATCAAGATTAATTAACATACGTTGTTTTAGGCAATAAATTGCTATAGCACTCGTGAGATAGAAGACCAATCATGAAGACCTTTTTTTTTCTCGAAATATTAGTAGCTTAGTTGATGATCTAAACTTTTACTTTATTAATAATGTTACTTTTCTATATAGATCAAATAATATGAAACTGAAAAAACGTTAATTTAGCTAGAAAATTCTACAAACTATTTGCGTGAAGTAGTTGAGAGGGTCTTTTTTGTTTGATTATGAGTTGGTTATATAACGGACTACAGTGTTTTTTGATAATATTGTAGGAACTTTTTATAAATGACAGATTTATATCACGTTCTTTCCAAGTGCCTAAGTTTATTAGATAATCCAAACCACTAAATAATGAAATTAAGGTATGATTTTTATTATTTTACATATTTAATTAGGTTTGTAATTAATGTTTATCCCCACATCGTCTCCTAATAATTCAAAATACACCCTGGAAAGCTCAACAAGCCTGCCTAGCTAATTGGTCACCCCACCTACATATGCATGAAAGAAAAATTAGTGTTAATAATATCTTTTAAGAAAAGAAATTGAAATTTTAATTATGGTATAGAATAAGTATATTAGTGTCTTTTTTTTTTGTTTTATCGATGTCCAGCACCCTCATTGAAATATTAAAGTCCGACTAAATTTGAATTAGCGCCGAAAAATCTCACATTAGAGTAAAGTTTCCCTCTAACAAAGAAGACTTTAAGTTTAGAGAACTTAAACCCGAGACGCTTAGTTCAGAGTCTCATTCATTATTATTTGAGCCCTACAACTAATACCTGTTTGTTGTATATATATAGATGCTAGGTAGCTTTATACAAAGTCCTTGACTTAATTAACTCTTCACATCCCAATTGATCTCTCTTTATATAACAAATATCCAATCAATAGATCAAACGCACTATTTTTTTGAATTTTATATACTCCTAATTGAGAGCAATTTCAACATGAATAGTACAATATGTGTAATGGATGCCTCGAGTTGTTTAGGTTCAAAACTTGTTAAATGTCTTCTTCAGAGAGGATATACTGTTCATGCAGCCCTTCAAAATTATGGTTAGAACTTCTCTTTGAATTTCCCCTTTTCCTATTCATTAGTTTTTTTCCGGATTGATTTCTCAGATAGTCAATACTCAAGTGATAGTTATTATCTCAGAAGATGACTATTACTTGAGTGACAATATGAGAAATTAACTCGTTTTCTTCCTTTCCTACTCTCATATTAGGCGAATCATCGTTGTTCTTGGACGAACTTGAATGTGATGATGATGGTGATGACAAGATGAAGAAATTAAAGATTTTTCGATCGGATCCTTTTGATTATCATAGTATTGTTGATGCTTTGAAGGGTTGTTGTGCTCTCTTCTATTCCTTTGAACCTCCTCGTGATCATTCCACTTATGATGTACGATTACTCTTGAATAAGATTTAATTTGTGTTTCGAGTTTTAATTTCTATGTTATGTCACATAAAATTTTATAATCGTCTATTAAAAAGTAAAATTAGTTATAACTTAAATATAAGACAGATTATCAAATACAATACTCTTTTTATTTGTGTTTGAATGATTGATAATATTGTTAACATATGAAACTAGGGTGTTGACTTATCAACTCCTTTCTAACCTCCTATGTTAGAAACTTTTCTTTCAAATCGATGATATATCAGAAATAATCTTTTTTACTCCGTGACAGGAACATATCGGAGAAGTGGAGGTGAGGGCAGCACATAATGTAGTGGAAGCATGTGCACAAACAGACACTATTGAAAAAGTTGTGTTTACTTCCTCAGCAACTGCAATTATTTGGGGACATCATGAAAATGATCAAAACTCTGCATCCATGCTTCTTGATGAAAGACATTGGAGTGATATCAACGTTTGTCGTAAATTCAAGGTACATATCATGAGTAGACATTTGATCATATTTTATTATATTATTTAAAATAAGTTTAATTTTAATTTTCAAAATAATGATATTTGAAATCCGAAATTATTCAATTCTAAAAAATTAAAGTTGATTTGTACCTAATTGAATTAATTAAAAGTTTGTGTATCGTGAATACTACTACTTGTGCATGATGTTCAAGAAGACTTTCGTATAAATTACTGTGTTTTAATATGTGCGCACATCTAATGCATGCTTAAAGTTCAAATAATATTAATTATTATGGTTAAAGTGATAAATTAATTAGAGCATGTTACTCCCTCTGTCACACTTTTGTATCCTGTCTACTATTTGAAGAGTAAAATGATTATTTTTTTTTTACCATTTTTAAAAATATTAACTATGTATATTATTGAATCGTAATATATTTTCCTATCGTTTCTAAAAATATGGATTTTATTTTGAAAAAAGATAATTTTGTATATCCGACTTGTTTAAAAAATTAATTGATTTAACTGTCGTGTTACAAATTAAATCACGTAAAGTAAAACAGAAGGGGTAAAGATAATTAATTAGGTAGTAAACCTAATTATACAATATGTAAGCATAAATTACTTTGATGTAACATAATCAAATGTATCGATAACAACTTATTTATTTTAAAAAGATAAGAATAGGCACACTATATTTTTTTCAGATCTCACTTGTAAGATCATGCACAAAAGCATCGATAACGACTTTTTCGAATATACATATACTAATTCTTTCAGACTTTACTTATGCGATGATAGTGAATTTTATTTTTGATGAAAATGGATAGCTATGGCATGCATTGTCAAAAACACTAGCAGAGAAGACAGCATGGGCATTGGCTATGGACAGAGGAGTCAACATGGTATCAGTCAACGCAGGATTATTAATGGGTCCTGATCTAACGATCAAAAATCCATATCTTAAAGGAGCTGCTGAGATGTATGAAGATGGAGTATTTGTGACCGTTGATCTTGATTTCTTGGTGGAGGCCCACATTTGTGTTTATGAACAAATTTCAACTTATGGACGCTATTTATGCTTTAATCACATTATTAATCAAACTGAAGATGCTCTTAAACTTGCCAACATGTTATCCCCTTTGCCTTCCTCACCTCAAAGGTAATCTATTCGGTTCGTTTCAATTTATGTGATATAATTTGTTTTGATATAATATTTAAGAAAGTAAAAAAAAGAATTACAATCTGAAATAAGTTATAGATGTTTGTATGACTATAAATAATTTCATAAAAAATAAAATCGACATTGTAAACTTAAATTATTAATACTAAATATAAAAATGTGTCTGTCTTTATAGAACTATGAAATTCTAACTTTTTTAAAAATTATGATTTGTATCTTGCTGTCAACATTTCTTTGCTCCATGTTTCAAATTTTTTTCTTATCTATCAAGCATGTCTGCTGAGGATGTATCAAAAATATCTACCTTATAAAGATAGAAGTGTAAGGTCTCCGTACCTCAATCCCTGTAAATCTTACATATGAAATTACACTGTACATATGCTATTGTTATATGTATAAGAAGATTTTTTAAATTTTATTGTTTGAACCGTCAGTATATATAATTTCTTTCAAAAATTATAAATCATTAATATCTTGATGATGATCTTTTGAACGCAATTCTTGAATATCAACGTTGTTGTCTATGATAATTGAGGTAATTAATATGATGATATGGATCTCATAAAAATTTTCTTTTTGATTTGATAGTATGGAGAGTAACACAAGGATAATTCAAGAGAGGATTAGCAACAACAAGTTGAACAAACTTATGATTGAATGTCAGCCACAGATTAATGGCAAATCAAGAGGAGTGCTTATGAAAATGTCAACATAATATCCATAATTAATTCATTTAAGCATTATGAATTGATTGGTAACCTCTCCATTCTTAGAAATTATTTTCCAAGGTTATTAAATTCGACAACAATATTTCACCCAAAAGAAAGAAAAATAGAAAGGAAATAAGCCCAAAAAATGGCATGTAATTATGTTGATGTGCAAATGTCAACATTAGTAAAGCAATAATTTAAAAGCTCCATGTGATAAAATTTTGCAAATTGTAGTTGTTGCTTTTAAGTGCAAATCTATTTAATTACTCATTTAAAAAATGATGGAATATCAACTACTAAATTATCCTTATTTATTAGATGTTTTTTGAGAATTAAACACTATTATAAGAAAAAGTAGTTTTTTGTCATTATTTTATCTTAAATTTTTAAAGTAATATTTATTTTAAGATAAATTTAATTTAAAAACACTTATTTTAAGAGGAACGAACTAATAATTACTATAAACTAATGGTAGAAAAACCATAGACACTACTATACATATTTAATATCTCACATTTCCTCATAACATGGAACTCTCTCTAGAACTTCCTTCATAACCATAGAATAATAAACCAACTTTTTCCACGTTAGTGTACCATAATTTAACACATAATTATCTAAATAACAATAATTACTATATTCTTTTTTTTATATTTAATTTATCATTTCCCATAACAACACTAACAATAAAAAAAAACACAAAACTAAATCTAAAACTCCATCCATGTCACTACTCTTCCTTTTCCCACCTTCTTTCATCACTTATCTTCCTCTTTTTTACTTCTTCCATTTTAGAAGTTAAATAATTCACATTCTTATTAATGTTATCTCTTTTATTCTTCAAATTAAATGTCTTCAAATGTACAAAATTCAACCCCATCACCACCATCACCAACAACATATGCCTCACCACCAGTAGCAATAATCTTCACTATCATCCTTGTATTAATTTTCTTCATTGGTTTTTCATCTATTTTCTTTTGTAGATGTTTCATCCAAAATCTACTATACACATGGCATTTAAGAAATAGCCCTAATGGTACTCCAATTGATCCTAGGGTTTCAGCAAATGGACAATTAGGTCTTGATCCTTCTATTATTAAATCATTTCCAACATTTACCTATTCAAGTGTAAAAGATTATCGTAAAGAATCTTGTGGTCTTGAATGTGCTATTTGTCTCGTTGAATTCGATAACAATAGCGTCCTTCGCCTGGTTACCTCATGTAACCATGTTTACCATCAAGATTGTATCGATCTATGGCTCGAATCACACAAGACATGCCCCGTATGTCGTGCGAACCTAGAATCGCCCGAGGTGCTAAAGAAAAGGTCACAATATACATCATACGTGACCAGTAACAGTAATAGTAACAGTAACATTAATAGTAGTAGTAACAATAACAATAACAATAATGTCATGCGTGACATTAATGAGAACGAATCGTTAGAAGATTCTTTGAGCATTGCAATTCGAGATGATGACAACAACGACGATGATGATGATCATAAAGAAGAAGAAGAAAGTGGATGCTCTAGTGCAACATTAGAGCGTGTGGAATTACAAGATGGAGAAACGAAATTATCGAGATCGCATTCGACGGGGCACTCGATAAATAGATCTAGAGGAGCTGAAGATAGGTTTACATTGAAATTACCAGAACATGTGAGGGCAAAAATTATAAAGGGACATAATTCAACAAAAAGTTGTACTACTTTTGGTGAATACAAAAGCAAAACAACTACTGGAAATGCTGGTTTTGGTGAAGTTTCAGAATCATACACAGTAGATATCAATAAATTAAGATAATTTTGTTTTTTTTTTTCCTTTTTTATGTTAAATTATTAGACATATATTGTTCATTCATAATACATACTTTATTTATCTCAATTTGTTTATTCTATTTTTTCTGTTTATAATTTAAAATTACGAAATTTAATTTTTTTAAATCAAAACAGAATAAATAAATTGAATCGGATGAACCGAACTTTATACGGTGTCTTCAAGTTTATACCTGCGTGTCAAGTGTCAACTTACTTTACTATGTGATTTTCGATGCTTTCCCTGATAAATTAAATTTTTAGAGAGGTTTTTGAATTGATAAATATTCCAAATTGAGTACTCCCTTCTTGGATACATTATGTATAGTAGAAAGTATTTTTAAAATATAGTGTTCACATGAATAATAAATAAATCTTGTCATAGCTATATGAGTCATATATATATATATATACTAAGTTCTGTTCAAACATATATAAAATATATTAGCATGACAAGTTTGAATTTTATTTTTCCGTAAATAAGACCCATTTCTTAAATTCGTGCTATGATCATTATCATGGTTTATTCAAATTCCTGTTTACAATTATGAATAATAATTTTTTACTTATAAGATGATATAATTTTTTATGTAAGAAAAAAAATTACCTCAATATACATCTTATTTTATTATGATTTCTAAAAATTTTTATTATTTTTTTAAAAATTACTCTCTTGGATATATCACTCCCATCTCACTGATATATCCCCATCTCCTTCGCTCTCGGATACATCACTAACCTCAGATACATCCTTCTCTCTTTGATACATTCCTCGTTTCTATGTATCTGGATGTTTTATCCCATCTTTGGTATATCCTCCCCCTCTCAGTTACATCATTTCCTCATGTATCTGAATATCTGTTGATGTATTCGAATTCATAAATTTTAAGGCATTCTTAAATTTTTTGAAAAATAATAGAGAAATAATATAATTAACTCGTAACACTATAAAATTTATGCCAATTATACTAATTTTAAAAACTTTTATATATATATATATATTATTTGATGCAACACTTATTGAAATTGAATAAACAAACAAATAATTATTCCATAAATAATATATACTATAAATAACATATTTTGATATTTTAGTGATAAATTTTGCTTCTTAAAAGTCAATTGACTAAATTTCTAAAGTATAGATATATATTTAAAAAACAGGCTAAAAACCCAAAAAAAAAAAAAAAGTGTAGATTTCTTTATTGGGATTTGCTTAATTGCAGAACTACTTCCTAAATTTCACTCCGTTCCGATTCAGAACTGTTCGAACTGCCGACGGTGCAACTGCTCACACACTACAGGTATTAACGAACTTTGCCATCCCGTCACCGACGATGGATTCTCCGGCGAACACATTCAATCCGAACAAGCGTCTCAAGGAAGAGTTACGATTTTCTTTTAACAAACAAATCCATAAATTGCATTTTTTCCACTTTGTTATGATCTGAATTTTGAACAATTGATCATTCGTTTCAGGTTTGTGAGCAATTTAACAGGAACTTCAATGATGGAGTTATTCCTTCTCATTGCCACTCTCTCGGTAAGAAACCGTTGCTATTTTTTTAATTTTAATTTCAGTATTATGTGTTTTATTTTAATTTTGTTTTTGTATTGTGCTTCAGATGATCCTCTTTCTACGTTCAGTATATTCCAGTTCCAAAAAAGGTGTGAAAATCGCACAACATTGTATCATTTTTCTCCTGTCATTACATTTTATTCTTCCTTCTGATTAAGTTTTAGTTAATTGTTTTTTTCCGGGGTTTTCCAATTTAGATACTGTAAGGCTTGCGTTTGAGCCCTAAATAGTTTGCCATCAGGCAAAATTGGTATAATACAGAAGAAAAAGATTATGTATTCTCCTCCCTTTTATTAAGTATTTGTATTTGTATTATTTTCTTATGATTAGCTAAATGTGACAAAGACCAAACTGTTTATAAGGATATAGTTAAGTTTGAAAACATTTCGTTTGCTTATTTGTTTTTGTAATGATGGTGTTCGGGCTAGCTTTGTTGCACTTTGACTAATCTACCAAGTACCTGTCACCTTCCACTACCTCCGGTGAGGGACTGATTGGAAAAAAGGACCTAACTTTTCTTTTAATTTTTGTTTTGGTACTTGGTAATTTATTTTTTTTATTTTGGAGTCTGAATATTTGCAGTCAGTTTGAAAAGAAAGAAGCGGAGAAGGTTATTATTTTGACTTATAGGAAGTAAAGAAAGGACTATAAAGCATTCTGAATTCATCATCCCACTCTGTAAATTTATGTTTTATATCATATAATAGTTGAAGTTGTAGAATTTTAAAGATTCAATTTTATTATCCTCCAAAAGACATTGCATTGGTTCTTAATTTTTGGGCTGAAAAAGCTTAACTAAATTCACTAACAAAAAGTAACTAAGTCAATGCAATTCTTCCGTCATGCAAACTATTTAGGGCTCTTTCGTATCACTACTTTCTTGAGGTCTATGAAAAGGCCTTTTGAGGGGCTCTGGGTCTTTCAGAGGGTAAAGCTGAGGACATAATGTGGGACTAGTGATTGGTTTGGGAAGAGTATGAAAACTTAAAGGAAGTATGGCGAACATTCTAGAATTCTGTTTGGAGTGAAGTGAGTGGGACATCTATTTGAAGCAAGCTGGGAGCTAGAGTTTTGGGATAATCTTTGGTCTATTTCTCACGTAAAAGGTTGTGAAACTAAGTGACAATAAATGCACTTTATCGAGGAGATACTATCATTGAGACCTTTCTCAAGAGATCACGAAGAACTATTATAGTGGTATCATCCTACTTGCCGTGTAAATTAATACTCATTGCACCTAACATAGCAATTGCTAGACCTTTCTCTTGTCCAAAAGAAGCTACCAGTTTTGAAGTTGGGTGTGAAACTCGTGATACTGTTAAGTGAAAAAAAAGTTTTTTTCTTGGTTATAGCAACAGATACGTTAGGCCTTTTATCAAATTTATCAACAACTAAAATCTTTTGCTAATGTGTTGATCCTGTAGTGGTTAATGAACTTCCTGAAGACCCATTTGTTTTGATCACTGTTACCCAAACTCATAATTGCTTGATTAGTTGTATTGTTTGACGAAAGAAGTCCCAACACTTTGTTTGTGACATTAGTTGTACTTTATTTCTGTTTCCTTTCTTGTTTCACCATTTTATGTGGCCAATAGCTGTATCACTTCACCCATTTGTGAGGCATCTGATCCTAATTTTGCAGAGGCCCTGTCAAAGAAAGATGATAATGTTAATGCAGTTGTTTGTAAGAAGAGCCTGGGATCATATCTTGCTGCAGCGACTCTTGATGTCTTCTGCATTGTATTTCCAGTCATTTTATGTTTGACTGTAAGTGTTCTCTGTCTGTTCTATAATACCAACAGTACTTGTGATTCATTTTAACAAGTCAAATAAATGGATGAAAAGATCTCTATTACATTAACATCTGAATGAAAAGGAAAGAGAAAGAAGATTCAGTTATAAATTGGTTATTGTTTCTAGTCATTTGTTGATGAAGTAGTTGTTTCCTGTATGCAAGATGATCTCAAGTTTTGGGAACTTGATTTAATACTTGATATTCTTGATCAAATGAGTATCTATTCAATCTCAGATTCTGGCAGATTGGACATATACTAATGCAGTTGGGATGACCTTATTGGTGACATTCTTTATTTTTGCTAGAAGGTAATCCGATGATAGAATTCTACTGGCATTCCATGAAGCTGTTTACATGTATTCATGTAGCTTATTGTATGTAACAGTATTTCATGTTCAATGCAGATCTGGATTTTCTGTTTCTCAGGAAGAAGGGGTCCGATCTCTTAGGACAAATATATCTGCATACAGGGTTGCTATGGTATGCGGAATAACCATTATTTACATATGCTTTCATCTAATTTTGTTTCCTTTTATTGCTGGAGTTACTATTTATGATTTTAGGTATGATTGCTGCAGAATTTTCTGACATGCATATGTATTCTGGCTGTTGACTTCAAGATATTTCCTAGAAGATATGCTAAAACAGAGACGTACGGTACTGGCTTGGTAAACAACTATCTGTATTCTATTTCCATATTTGTGCTTATATCTTGATGTGTGCACTGAAGCGCGGCTGAGTGATCGGGAACATCCCAATCTGCAGTTGCTCAGTTATAAGGCGAAGCGGAAGTTCTAATGGCCCTTTAACAACATTGTTGGCTAGGATTTAGGTTGTATCAGTTCAAAAATTTCTTAATGCAAAGTTCTCTTTGAGATGTAGTGATTAAGGATTGTGACTGTAAATAATTGTAATATTAAGGATTGTCTCTGGAAAGGAAACAAATGTATAAGAGATGATTTGATGTTATGGTTTTCTAGGTAACAAATGGATAGTTCTTAAAATTACATTTTCTATCTCCTTTTAGGCATTGACATGTTAAATAAATCCTAGGTAGCTTTTTTGCTAGCATATGCTTATCTGCAAGTTGTCATTATGAAAGTTCTTCTCTCTATTTTTCCTTCACTTGTATATCGTCCTACTATAGTCAGTTCCATTGTATTGAGCTCAACTTCATTGATTCATTTTTTTGTTTAGGTTTTTCATCCTGGTTCTGTCAACTTACTACTTCTTATGAACCTTTTGCCGAAATTTAAACTGGAGTTAGAATTAGGTACCTTATGCTTACCTTGTGGTTGTATCAGATGGATATTGGAGTAGGTTCGTTTATTGTGGCAAATGCATTGGTCTCACGACAAGCACGTGGAATTGCAAAAACGTAAGTGTGGATTCTCTATTTGAACTTTTATCATGGCCATTGATAAGATTTTAACTCTTGTAGATGATTGGATGGTGCTATATAGTTTAACTGACATGTTTCTCTTTAGGGGTCGTTTAGTAGGGTGTATATGAATAGTACTGATTAGGGTGTCTCAGTAATTCTGTGAGTAGTTATGTTGGAATTAAAGATAACATATATTGCATAAATTCTAATAGTAATATTGTTTTCTCTAATACTTCAAACCAAACAGCCCGTAAGAATATTCTGGCTATCATTTATATATACATCTGTAGATACCCTTTTATTTGATTCTTTTGGCTGGTCCATGTATCTCTCAGACCAATTATTAGTCCACATACTGTTGATGAAGAAAGAATTTTTTATCCTGGAATCCATATAGCTATTTATAATTGATTCCCCTGTACTAGGGCTTTCAATCAAAACATACAGTCAGATTAATTTTTTTCAATATGAGAGTCAGAATTCTGTTCCATTACTACTATAATAATAATTGATTCTCTTCTTGATTTATTTGATAAAGGAGTATATTCCTCTGTACTAGGTTTACAAAAGTACAGTCAGATCATGTTGCTTGATAAGAACTTCTATTTAATTTCTGGTCTGTAATTATCTAATCAATTCTCTTCTTTTATTCATTTGATAAATAAAATTTTGCACTTTCTTAATTGGCACTTACATTTCCAGGAATTTGAGAAATGCAATTTCTTCAACTTGTCCACTCATAGTCCTGGGGTTTGCTCGAATCTTTTTCACTTCAAGTGTTGATTATCAGGTTAATGGAATCTTAATTCTTCTACATTACCAATGTTATTCTTTTTCTTTGGCCTGGGGTGTGGGGGGACAAAATTTGGACATTTAAATCCAACATTCACGAGGGGGCACACTTCAGCCCGTGAGAGTGATATGTGAGTTGATAACTTGAACGTGCAGTGTATCCACCTCCACCCCATATAATGCATGCCCGAAATAGCGAAGACGATTTTGAGAATGTCTCGTGATAGGCTGTCTTAATCATGAACTGTTTGGCTTAATTTTTTGTTTGTATTTTTGATTATGTCCAACACATCCACAAGATGAGTGCCATAGAAATGCAGATGCCAAGCTGGATGTGCGATTTACAAGATAAGTCAAGATTAAAAATGATCACATTAGAAGAAGCAAGTAGCATATTGAGGATAATATAAGAGAAGGTCGCTTGAGATTGTTTGGTCATATCCTGCATCGATCTCCAGATATGTCGCTCTATTGGTGTGAAACTAAAGTAGTATATGATAACATGGGACGAGATAGGCCTAAAATTACATGGAAAGAAGTTTTATCGAGAGACATGTAGTTGAAAGCGAAAGTTATGGTACATGAAAGTGCAAGTAGCATTTGTAAAAGCTCTATATAGGCAATTAGATGGGAATATATTTAGGTCGCGTTTGTCCTTATTAAAACTAAGACGTCTGAATTTTGGATACATTTGAATATTAAGATATGCATTTGGATGAGATGTTTGAATTCAATGCACATATGAATATTAAGATATTGTTTAAGATATGAAAACTAAGTAATTAACTTTGCCTTTAAACTTAATAAATATAGAAGTTTATTAAATGTATATTAACAGAATATTTTAAAAGAACTATTGGCGGTTGGTGGTAATGGCTAGCAGCGGGGGTTGTGGGAGCCGATTAGAATAGTGTTGTCTGTTGATGTTGTGGATAGTAGCTAGTGGTGATGGTGACTGACAGTATTGGTTGATGGTGGATAATAGTAATAGCTAATGGTAGTTGTAAATAATGATGGTGGTTTGCGATATATAGCGGTGACGATGATGATGATTGTGTGTAGTGATAGGTGGTTGTTGTGGTAATGGTGGTGATGATGTTAAATAGTGGGTAGTTGTGGTGACAACTGATTGTAGTGATTGGCAACAATGGTGGTTGTGGTTGAGGATGGTAGTTGTGGGTGGTGGTGGTAGATAATGATGGGTGACAATGGTGGTAATCAATAATGGCGAGTGATGGCGACAACAGTGAATGGATGGAATTGGTGAACTACCATCTTTGTAGAAATTTTTAAATTTATACCCTTCGGAGTGACCCAGTGGTTTGAGCTCGTCGCACCGGGCTTGTCTAGTGCGGGTTACCTCTCTTGTGTGATTTGCATGCTATTGCATAGGAGCGGGGGTTTTACCTTATGCGCATTCCCTCAAGGGTAGCAACTGTGGGTTTCCCTTGTTATAAAAAAAGGAATTTTTAAATATACATCTTTATGATATTAAGTCTTTGTTGCATATCTTAATCATTCAAGTCTATTCAAACCCATTAACAGGTTATAATATAAAAATGATCTAATGGTTAAGATCCAATTAATTAAGATTCATACCTAAAAAATAAACGGACTTAATGTCTGAATTAAGACCTTTTGTGATGACTGTTATAGCTGGTCAGTTGGTACACCTCGACTAATTTATGGGATACCTACTACCTCCTATCAGCATAGGTATCAGGTAACTCCAACTAACCAGGCCTGGACAAAAAAGAAGAAACCACCTAAGCGTTTGCCTTCGCCAGGAATTGTACCTTAGATCTTATGGTTCTCAACTCACTTCAAACCACTTGGGTGCGGCCTAAAAGAATTTAATTGTAGAAACATGGTTAATGAGGAATTATATAGCTGACTGCAACTAATTTCGGACTGAAGCATAGTATAGTTGTATCATTTCTGATTATGGCCAAATTTATCTCAACTTTGAAATTATGCACAGGCAAGTTTATATCTTAATGCAAGCAAGACAACTTGTTGAATTAATCTTTTCTGCCACATCATGTGTAACGAGAATTAAACCCCTCCGCTGCTGGGGAAAATGTATAATGTACTACTTTGATCCAATAAGTTGTTAGAAGTAGGTTTTGGCTTGGATCTACCAAAGGAAGAGTACTTCTAGGCTTTCCACAAATCGGAATTATTGAAGAAGCTCTTTATACTGAATTTGTTTATGAATGGTCCCTTCTTCATTCAGTACAGTATGGATAGCATGCTCAATGATTAGTTATAACCGGAATTTGCTTTTAGTTGCATATTAAGTTCTTAAAAGTGACGTGTTACTAGTAAATTGGGAAATTTGGATACAAGATTGCCCAATGTTTTACTGGCAAGGTGTGTACTCCCTTTCACCGATTAGTGAAGCCAGGGCGATAGTAGTGTCAAAATTAAAATGCACAATTATGTTTCAGGAAAGGAGACCTTTGTGTAACACCTTAGCAAAAAAAAAGAAAAGAGAAGGGGAGATCTTTGTGTAATGTCTTCCCATTCCTATTACTCAAAAGTCAAAATGTTCTTATTTTCCTGTGTTTGACTGCAGCAATCATCGTTAACTTTTCTCAGAATATTGTTGTGTCAAAATGGTAATTTTAGAAGGGTCCTCAACAAGCATCATAGTTGTCTAGCTTTAAACTTCCTTTCTGAGTACTGCATACCAGTGTTATCAAAGGTGCGCTTTAAGCGCGCTTAATCCCTAAAGTGAGGCTTAAAACGTGTTGAGAGCTTTGCCTCGCTTTATGTGCGCTTCAGTGTCGTCATCAAGGTTCTAAGGCAAACTTTTCCTTGCGTATGAGCCTCTTATGAAGAAGTGCCACTAAACAATTGATATTTCACGTTATCGTAAAAAAGAATCAATTTCTTTGGTCATATATTTGTCATTCACGTTTATAATTATTAGTCTTGGACTAAACATATATATATTTGTATTTTTTCTCCCTTTGCGCCTTTTTTCATCAAAGCCCATGTGCGCTTTGCGCTTAAAGCCCCACGGACCTTAGAGCCTTTTTGCGCTTTTTGCTTTTGATAACACTGCTGCATACCTACGGCTATGTGTGTTTCTATTTGTATGAACAATTAAATGCATCCTATATCTGTACCAGTGTTTACAGATGTTTTTCATGTAGTTTTCCTCAATAGCTGCTATGATCCTTTCTTCATCTGCATTTGCTAGGCATTTCTTCAAACTTTGTCATTCTTAATATTGATAGAAGTCATTTCCTTTGTCATAGGTTCACGTTGGTGAATATGGTGTGCACTGGAATTTCTTTTTCACTCTTGCTGGTGTAGCAATTTTGACATCGATAATTAATATTCCACCTAGTTATTGTGGAATTCTGGGGTGGTTTATTCTAGTAGGTATTATTATAATCTTGGCCCATCTCAGAATTTTTGGTACCTTCTCATATGCTTGGTAAGCCTAGAATTTTGTTTGTCCTTTCAGTATATGAGGTCATCCTGTTGCTTGGGCTAAATGAGTATCTCCTTTCAAATGAACGAGGACATGACATCATCAGTCAAAACAAAGAAGGGATTTTTAGCATTTTTGGTAAGGTGAAGTGAAATTAGAGCAGTCTCTCTCTCTCTCTCTCTCTCTCTCTCTCTCTCTCTCTCTGACACCGTGCATTTGCTTACTGGCTTGTTCAGTTTTATGGTCGTTTTTTGGAAATTCTTTGAAGAAGAGATCGGCTGGTTCTCCGTTTCGTTTTGACTTGGATATGAAACTTTCCCCTTAATTTATCTGGACTTGAAACTAGCTCATATAGGTGGAGTTAAGTAAATGGTTCCAATATATGTACACTTTTTAAAGTTCTGTTTCACAATGCTTGTAAATCAAAATAAACTTTTAGATATAAGTGTCATAATTAGTTGTTAATACAGTAGTAATCAGATTAAGGGGAGTTCATCATTGAGACTTTATTTTAGCAAGAAGTGGGTTTTTTTATTTAGTTTGTTTGTGGGGTATTTCTTTGGTTAGTCTAGTATACACGTGTAAACTGCTTCCTAACATGGGATACAGGGGTTTGCTAATTTGTTTAAATGGAAGAATTATGTGAATAATGCGTGGACTTCGGTGAATGTTTCTGCGTGTGGGTTGGGAGAACTGCAGAAAAAGCACCTATGTGTAGAAAAAATTGCAATCATTGGATTCCAAATGCTTATCAATCAAAATAAAATATTATGCTAAGTACAAGTTCAGTATGTTCTGAATATAACAGTAATCACATATTCACATCTTGCAAGCTGGTCCATGTAATATAGCTTCATTGTAGTAAGAACTGGGGATCCATTGGGTCTGTTCTTTTGTTGAATCTTACACATGTATCAAGTATTGTCAATAATGGAATACAAAGGTGTCAGGTAAGTTTGTAGATTTTGGGACAAATGAACATCCAGATTAACACACACACACGCGCACCAGACTCACTGAAGAAAAATAGTTCTTTTCAAGATGGAAAAATAAGTTAATGTTGTGCAAGTTTTGAAGTTCTTCCCCAAATTTCTGGAACAAGGAAAGAAAGCTTATTTGGGATACCCTTTTCAATAGGATGTGAAAATTCTTACAATGACTTCTCTTTTTAAGGCAGAACAAAACATGTTAACTGAAGCATTAGTTAGCTATTTTTATTTTCTTACTCATCTTTTCTCAGAAGGTATTTTGAGTCATCTTAAACCAAATGTGATATTTAATTTCATTGTATGAGCATTGTCGACTTTAGCTGGGTCGATGGTGGTTATCATAATATTTTCAGTACTTCTTATCTCAATCTTCTTACATTTTTATTTTATGATGGTTTAGCAAATTATTTCTTTTGATATCAGGTTATTGGGGGCTGTACCTTGTTTGTGTCCAACTAGGCAACTATCTTTTCTTTGGAAAACCTGGAGATGCTGTGTTGAGGACAAACGATTGGGCAAGGATTAGAGTCTGGATTATCTGTCTTCTATTATGGTCTGATTTCCGGCTATGGAGTATTTTGTTGTCCACTTCCTGAATTTTTGCTTTCTTGCTATTTAAATGCTGATATTTCTAAGCTTGTTGCTTCCTCTTCATGTTGCAGGTTGTTGACCATTTTGCTAGATAGGCATGTTGAGAGGGTTTCTCGCAGAATGGTATAGTTTATTACTCTGGGAGTTTTCCTCTTTTAATTTTAATAGCAAATATCTTAGTTTTCTGTCTAGTTTATGTGACTAATAATCTCTTTTAACAGTGCAACCTGGCTTATGTTACTGTAGTATTGGCAATGAACCTTCAGGTAAGATTTATAGAGATTGGCTCTGTTTCCAAATGGTTCTGGAATTCCTCTTCTGCATTGTGTTCAAGAATGTTCTGAGCTGTTTTTGTGCACTCTTCCTTCAAGTCTGTTTCTTTAATACCACTAAAGACCATAATTCACTCTTTTATTCTATCTACTTATATGCTGATTAAAGTTCTTTTGTCATGGCATGTGGAATTGTCTATTCCCTTTGGCTCCTTTTGTTTGCTGGACTGTGGTAGCTACTCATTCCATCTATCCATGATTCTTCTTACGAACAGTTCTACACTTGTAAATGGAGTTTGCGTGTGCAGACATTCATGTTAGTCTTATCAGATGGATGTACTTTTGTGTCTTTAAGTTCATGGGTTTTCTGATGTCAGCTCTCATCAGTTATTTCAAGACTGAGTGCAAAGGCAGAAAAACTTAGATCAAGTGTATTAAGAATGATTTTGGACAAGATTTGAAGTGCCTTGGTGAGGTTAAGTGATGGCTAACCATGCTATTCAATGTTATATTAAGGAGTGAAAGATAATAAATGAGTGGAAAAGGGTACCTTGGCCAATATAAAAGAACAAAGGAGATAAAGATGTTCAAACTATTATTCTATGAAACTTATATAAAATATATATGTATTTTAAGCTAAACTTGTATAATATAACATTCGAAGAGTGATGAGGGTAGAGTAGGGACATTAAGTAAGGCTAAGTGGGTTCATGACTGGTAGTCTTGTAACAGCGGAGTGTTTATGTTGAGATTTGTAGAAATTCTTACAGAGAGAAGGAAATAAAATCCATATCAAATATAAATACGATAAAGGATAGTTCAAAGGAGCTGTTACAAGTGTGAGAACAGTGGGTAGTGATACAAAGAGATTTTCATAAAATCCAGTGCCCAAGAATGGTTGCGGGAGCAACAATGTTATATTTAAGTGAATGTTCTGTCTCAATAATGAAATATATCCAGAAGATGAATGTTTAGAAATGCACAAACTAATATGGATATCCAGTTGAACAAAATTGGACAAATCTTGAAACAATTGCATCAGATTGGACATAAAGGATAAAATGAGAAAAAATATCACTGAAGATGGTTTGACCATGTTGAATTGGTTTGTATGATTATTGAAGGTGCTTAAAGAGGATAATGTAGATATAGAATCAAATAGAAGGAGACTATCTGAAAAAACCTGTGATTTATTGGAACCGAGGCGGATTTAGCTAATAATAGAAGATAATGGAAGCAAAGGAACCGCATGGACAATGCCAGCTAGTTCAAATGAAGGTTTAGTTGTTTTTACTGTTACATTAAATCTAGTGCTTGTCAGGAATACTTTTATTTCAGTAGAAACTCGCATGTCAGTATTTTGCTGTCATATTTTCTTGCTACCATGCTTCAAATTCTTTTCTTGTCTGTAGATCCAAGGGCCTATTGGAAACAACCTCTCTACCCTACAGACAGGGGTAGGGTCATTCTCCTACCCTCTCCAGACCCCACTAGTAGGAATTACAGTGGGTGTATTGTTGTTGTTTGTAGAAACTTGTATGTCCATGTGGGAATAACTGTAGGACTTGGAGAACTTTTAGAGAATTGCCAGTATTGAAATGAAATGGATACAACTAGAGAGGAATAGATTTAGTCATATATTGACCCAAAATATTTTGGAACTGAAAGATACTTAATTGATTGATCATTTACCACTCATTTCAGAGCTTGATAAGTCCAATCTTTCAATGGAGACACAAGAAGTAATAAGAGATAAAGATGGAGAAACAAAAGTAGATTTGAGTTCCCAGAAATTAATGGCATTTAGCTCATGGAGTTTCATTACTATTTACTAAATAGCATGAATCAACTTGCAACTTGAAAGTGAAATTTTTAATTTTAAATTTCTCCAAGTTAATTAGTTTGGGGTCATTCAGACATCTTAGTGATATGACATCTTTTGAGTGATACCACAGAGAATGGATGTCATTGGGCTAAGGAATAAAGGTTGGTTGGTAACTACTTGACTTCTGGAAAAGTTAATCCTTTTTTTTTTTTTGTGGTTGTTTGACCAAATTTCTGGGTGAAGTAGGGTGCTCATAATTTTTCTTCTGATTCAACTTGTTATACACTTACACAAGCTGAGTATTGCTTATTCAAAATGTTGGTTACACATGCCAAAAAGTTTGGTCAAGGATAGATTCATTTCACTCTTGGTAGGGGGAACAATCAGACTTCTGGATAGAGGAAGCCTTTACTAATTAGCCATTATTCCTGTTTTTTGGGGAAGAGTTTTGGTATTACTTGTGAATTTATCTGGAATGTAATGCTGCATAGTTTCATACAGAAATCTGCTGGTGTGATCCATATAATGTTGCATTTCTTTAATTTTTTTTATTTAGGCATATGATTCAACGTTATCCCTTCTCAGGTTTTTGCAGTTTTAACTCTAGCTGATTATGTACCTGGATATAAAGTTGCTGCATTGATAGAATATTTCGACCGAAATCTACTGGGCTCTTTTCTTCTGGTGAGGAAAAAATTGTTGGTGACATCATCATTCTATTAGAGTTTATGTTCAACCTCTGATCTCTTTATGATTAGTCATAAAAATTGTTGTGCGATCATGCAGGCTAACGTGCTAACTGGAATGGTTAATCTTTCCATGGATACCCTCTCTGTCTCACCATTCGGTGCCCTTGCTATCTTGTTTGGATATGCATACATTTTATCTATTGCCGCAGCAGTTGCACATTATTATGGTATTCGATTGAAGTTTTGGTAGTGGAGCTTGTTCTAGAGTGTACTCTAATTTTAAATTCATTCTTTAACCCATCCCCCGTCATATGACTATTCTTAATGTTATTCCTGTAATAGATCCTGTGTCTAGAATAGATTCTGTAATCAAGGCATTGACTGATCAATCATATATTTTACCTTATCCCGGTCTATTCAACTATCCTACAGATTACTCTATTTCTGTTGATTAGAAATGCACTGTGAGAACTGTGTGAGAGAAATGACCATGGTGTACCCACATGATCATGTGATCGCGGCCTAAATCATATGCTGTTGCTGTGCGGTGACAACCAAAAGGGTATATGTGACAGGAACCAGCCACAGAGAGTGAGACCTCATCCCTCTTTTGCTTTCTCTGTGCATGCACTGTGTAGGATTGCCCATGGCTAAAAAAGAAAGCCAAACTCAAGCCCCATTTAGGAAATGGTATTTATGGGTCCCTCAAGAAAATAGGGGGGGGGGGGTCCAAAGAAAGAAAGTTGGAATACTATTGTTATTTATAATAATAGATGTAGAGTTTTAGTTTTTGAATGCAGATGATTGCTGAAATGTACTAGTTTAGAAGAGAAATCTTTGGTTGGTCACATGGATTTTGGATACCTTATACAGAGAAGGCCTGACAGCTTAATTGGACCATGGTCCAAACGTCCATTCATCCGTCCTCTTCTCCAGATAAGGTGACATTTCCTGTGCTTCTACTTTCACATGGTCCTTATCTGCAGTTTTTACCTATTCCTCTTTCCCTCTCTCTTCCTGTCTATTTTTTGAGTCACTCCTATTGTTTTGCCCTTACCTTTTATTACTGTGCTGTGGACCTTTGGTCACTATGTACAATACAACAACAACAACAAGGTAGTACCCAGTGACAATATGGCATATTAAGCATTACAAAGTATCGTTTTACTTTTCATTAACAAAGTGGTGTTCGGACCAGCTTGTACGCATCTTGACTAAGCCTTTCTACTATGCTATAGTCCACAAAGAGTAGTAGGTGCTTGATAAAGAAGTACTGGAGCTATGAAGTTGAAAATTATTTATCTTTCACACATATTAGAACTTGCTAGATTTGTTGTTGAATTAATTGGAATAGTTATTTTCTCTAACTAAACTCACAGTTATTCAGATTATCAAACATTTGCTAAGAGCAAAATTTGTTTTGGTACAAAGGTGTCAAGTCAATCCAATACTGAATTTCATGTTCTGATGATGTGAGTGGACAGCAGGCTTTAAAAGGACTCTAATTAGCAGTGCTCATTTGAGGAAGTTTTTGTTCTGATTTTTTTTTCTTTTACCTTTTCAGGGGGAAGATTTTTATTATATTATTATTGAAAGTTGTGAGCAAGCTATTAATTATAGTATGTTTTTATAATTAGATTATTTGCAAAAGTATTTTTAATGCTGTACTTTTAAAAAAGATTTTTTTGTGAGAAGCCGTATGTGTTTGACCACAAAAATTTAAAAAAAAAAAACACTTTTAACAACCATTACTGTTTAATCAAGTTTTTAAAAAGTGCTTCTAAAGTGTATTTCCCTCAAAAGTATTTTTAGGGAAAACGCTACATTTTTTACCTTTTGAAACACTTATTTTCTTTCAAAAGTTCGGCAAGCAACTACACTTTTTTACAAAAATAAGCGCTTATGAACTTTCAAAAATTTATTTAAGAAATATCTAATTAGGAAAGATTTTGAAATTTATGATCTAATTAATAATTTAGTTATATGGCTATAAAAACAGAAAATTTTGAAGTTGAGTTATTTTGAAATAATAAAACCTATCACATTATTTGTGACAGAGTGCATTTTGAATCTTTTGCACCCCAAAAAAAAAAGTGGGAACTGGTTGGATACCTAATGAACAGTGAGAAAAGTAGAGTAGGACAAGAGGAAATGACAAAGTTGATGTCAAAGTATGATTCAAGTATCATGGAGGACCCAAGTAAGCATTGTACCTTTTAAACAAAGTTCCAAATATTTTATTGAGATAATCATTTCAAAATCTTTAGTCAAAAAATGAACTCCCATACTTAATGAGTTGATTAACGTAGAGTCAAAATATAACAAATGCATGCATCATGTATTCTAATAAAGTAGTAAGGCTATTCATAGGGCAGCTTTTGCCTCTTCAACTTTTTGCTAAAATTGGTAAAATTTCGTCTCTTTTCAGTATAGAATACATGCTATAATATGCAAAAAAATTTACAACCTACTGTAAATTAGAATGGTACATTAAGATAGGAATGGAACAAGAACGTGTATTAATTTAATTTTTTTTAATGAGAAGGGAAATTCGCAGCTGTTATTTTTTGGGTGCACACTGGGTTTTTACCCCTCCTATGCAATAGCTCGTAAACCATATAGGAGAGGTAACCTGTACTTGGTGTAACAAGCTCGACCTAGAAGGCCTTTGTTTTCGTTGGCAAGGGATTTCAAACATGAGATCTCCAACCATAGTCTCAAGTTTAAACCACTGGGCCACCCCGAAGGTTAAGAACATGTATTAATATTTCATACATAGTTGATTTTTTATTTCTTTTTTATGGTGGGTGGGGTTGGGGGTTCCATTTGGTGTAAGGTACTACTAAACCCAAATTCGCTCATTAGGGTTTATTTTAGGAGAATATACTTTTAATTAAAAAAATCACTTTTAAAAACTTAAATTCGATGAATCTGATTAAGGATGGAGTCATAGAGGGATCTCAATCATTCAACATAGGTTCACCTCCGTCCTAGACATGTCGATTTTGATTGCATTGACTTCACTCTTACTAAAGACGATTTTTTTTATTATTCATGGGTTTACCTCTACCCATAGGATGCACAACTAGCTGTACAATAAAACTTGTTACTTGCTAGTGTATTTAGGCTGTAAACAAAATAGAGGTATGAAGGCAAAACACAAGTTAAATAGTGAATCCAATTGTGTTCTGTTAAAAAAAAAAAAAAAAAAAGAAAGATAACTAGCTTTTTTTCTTCAAAATGTGAAAATAAGTTTAAGACTTATTACAATCAAGAACTCGTGAAAAATAACAAGCATAATGATAATATAGATATTTATATTATCTGTATGGATATTGAATTTTAGTGGATAATACTTATATTTAAATAAAGAGTAGGTGTCAATATGTGAATGAACCTTCATGTCTGTGCCTGAGATAGGAAGTAGTTTTGTTTTTTTGTTCAGATAATAATGTAATAATGTACTACGCCGTTATATTTTTTAATAAAATAAATAAATAAATTATGGTTCCCAGAGTACTGATTCATGCAATATCTATCCTGTTCTTTTGTTGACTATTTCCTCTGAATCACAAACTCATGGGTTCATCTGTGACATGCAAATATTATTATCATCATTATAATTATATTATTTTGTTTTCTTGTTTGGTGGTATTCGTACAACCTCCTTATAGTTTATGTAATTGTGTTATACACCTTAATTTTGTAAAAAAATCTAGTATACAATATATGTTTGGATCTTTTGTAAATATCATAAATTGTTGAAATAATATTCTGACTAAGACAAAAAAAAATTCACTCTCTTTTAAGAGCGTACTCTTGATATGTTCCTTTCAGGATATAATAATCTAACAATATCGTATAACATGAATAATACATGTTTGAGTTACTTAATTAACAATGAAATTGAGGTACTTTGAACTAAAAAATGTAACATATGATAAATATTCATCAATTTAATAAAATATTTTTCACAGACAAAACGAGCCCTTTTCCCCAAATGATAATTTGGAAAGAAGATAGTGAAAAGCTATTGGCTCATCAACTTGTAAAAGTTGTTGTTGGTGATGTTAATTTACGAGAAGTATCTTCGTTTTCTAGTAGTAATAGTATTTTTAGCTTAAACCTACAACTATTTCTATGAAGTTCTTTTCAGACCCTATAAACTGACATTAGAGACACCTTTTTTAACCCCCCACCCCCCAAAGGTTTGTGGTTGACCCTTACTTTTCACGTAGGTTAAGTTGGAAGATGTGAATGACATTTCCCACTGAAACCATCACAAAAGATATATGTTTAAAGGAAAATCTAACATTTTTAAATATTGAAAAATAATATTTTTTCCGATAAGTTAGGTTGATCGATTCGTACGAAGTTTAAGATAGAAAGAAAGAATTTTAAAATTTATGATTTAAAATAAGTATAGATGACATTTTAAAAATTTAAATTGTTGCTAAATATAGAAAAGTTTTGTAATTCTTTTTGAAACTAACTAAAAAGAAAAATGAGTCATATAAATAGAGACAGTGGGATTAGTATATTTCATAATAAGTGTAAAAATAGGTATAAAGTGCAAAATTATATAAAATTATCTTATAATTTTTCCAAATTGAATAAATAAAAATTGACATTTTTTGGTCCTAATTACAAACAACAAGAATCACATCTACTAAGAAATTAACAAATGTAATACATGATTAAAATCAATAAAATGTCTGAATTGAACATTATTAAAAAAAAGTATATGGATATAATTAATAAAATATATATTAATTTTTATCTTAAACTTTTAAGAAATCATTTATTTTTTTGAGTTATGCTAAATGTAACACTAGGAAGACATTCATTTGATAGAATAGACAAGTATAAATAGACGTGAAAAATACATTTTGCAAGATTAAAGACATGATAGCCACAAGAAAAAAGGTATAGAAAGGCAAAAAAAAAATATACATGTATTATTATCTAGGGAATTGAGTTTTATAGTGGGTAGAAAAAAAGAATTCCCAATTTTCAAAGGAAAAATGAAAAAAAATAAGAAAAAGAAGATATAAAGTAGAGCGTGAAGGGTAGCTTTTGCACAGCTTGTTATATTGTTTTTATGCATATCTCAATCTATATCTTGGGTCCCCCTACACTTGGGACCCCCCTCTGGCAGTATGTTTTGACATTTTGTATAAATAAATTGAGAACCAAAGCATTACAACCATTACATGACTTAACATTATGTGTGTATAAATTAAAATGTAGACATTTTTTTTTGTTTGTGTGTGAGAAGGAGAAGCAATAATTAACAAGAAAAGATAGGGAAAACGAATGATCTGGTCTGCTTGGGTTAAAATTCTTATAGTCGTAGAGATTCTATTAGTAAAATTTGAGTCGGTAAGATTTGTAGGGCATTTGGCCAATAATCTTGTGGGAGCATTTAGATGTGTCATGTGTGGATCATAGTGAATATTTCGTGACGGTGGTTAACAGTATATAGTGGTGACTGACTGGTGATGGTGATTGTAGATAATGATCAGTGATTGTTGTTGTAATGATAACTGGTGGAGATGATTTTGGATAGTGACTAATAATAATGACAGTTGATTAGTGTAGCAACAGTATAAACGAGAATGATGATAGAGAAAAATGATAGGCGGCGGTGACATTGGTTTTTAATGGTGGGTGATGATTGTAGCGTGAATAGATGGAATCGGTGAATTTTCATTTTTGTTAAAAATTTTGAATTAAGTATTTTAATGATAAAATTTATTGCAAATTTTTAATCTTTGAGACTATTAAGATGTATTTTGTAGCATAAAAAAATACAATTAATAATTTAAATTTACAAGTAGAAATAACCGACTTAATGACTGATATAAATAAGAGAATTATGTTTAAGATTTTATCAAGCGCAAATAAATAAAGTTAGGACTGATATTAAAGTTAAAAGTATTAATTAAAAAGGAACTTTTCAATCTTAATGCTATTAAACTAAATGTGTGTGTGTTATAAGTTTATAATATATTAAAAATATTATATAAGCTACATTATTTTAAAACCTGTTATATAACATCCCAAGAGTAACATATGTTTAAACTTATTAAAAAGGAAAATGTAAAAACTAATGGACAAAATAGTATCCAAATTTCAACTTAAAGTATTCTATTTTCCTTACATTTACAACAAATATTATCCAAATGCCTACTTACAGCATTTATTAATATATGTATTACTCATGACATTGTTCTGCGGTACAAAGATACTACTAAGATTCAGGGGAAAAGATTAAATATTAGAATATTTACCAAGGAACAAGATAATATAAACTTTTTTTTCTAAATTAAAAGATGCACGTTTGCATTCCTTTCGTTTAATTATGTACTATCTTGGATTTGTATAATTTCAATAATTATTTTTTTAAAAATGGTCCCTTATAACCTCCTTTTAAAATAAACAGATGAAATGAACGATATAATGCATGAGAGTGAAGCATATCAAATGAGCTATTCTATATGAAAAAGTGAGTGGAAAAAAAATAAAAAAAACAAAAAAAAACATAATATATCGCTATTAAATTTTATTAAGATTTATAAATTATGGTCTGTTTCAATAGAAATATTAGAATATATAATCATATTAAATACTTTGCCTTCAATTTGGCAAAAGCTAATGATTGTGTTTCCAAGTGTCCATTACGTAAATATGTTAATTATTTAAAATGTTTATATCATTAATCTTAATAAGTTGTAAAACTTCAAACACCTTTTAATTGAAATTGATGTATAAAATTTACAAAAATGCTATAATTAATATTATTAATACAGATTAACAAATAATATGTCATAATACATCTATAATAGCGTATGATCGCGCTTAATGACTTGGCAAATATTTGAGATATTTCATTAGTTACCATGTATTGCCTATTGAAGAGAAGTTTTAATTGTATTAACTAATAACATTATTTTTTTATATTAATAACATTATTTTTATATATATAAAAGGCATTTATTATTTAATCGACAATTTTTCTTAATTTAAGGTATTTTTATATATATAAAAGGCATTTATTATTTAATCGACAATTTTTCTTAATTTAAGGTATCCTTCAAAGTTTCTTTTTAAATTGGATATGCTATTTTAGCAAATCACCCATTATAATTTTTTGTTAGTAGCTGCAATTTACTAGTCTAGATAATTTGAATTCGCGCTAACTACGTCCACTAAAGACATAATTTATTTTATCAAAACATTCTTTAATCTCCTAGTCTGAAATTTGAAAGCTCTGATTAAGGACTATGATTATAATTTTTTGTTCGTAGCGGAAATTTACTAGTCTAAATAATTTGAATTTACGCTAACTAGGCCCACCTAAAGACATAATTTATTTTATCAAAAAGTTCATTATTCTCTTATTCTGAAATTCGAAAGCTTTAATTAAGGACGACGACCCCTCAATTACTAGCTATAATATGTCTTTGTCTTACCCATACTACTTCAGGAACTCAGTGGTTATCACTATAAAATACTAATTGAAGTCTTATAATACTCCATACAAATAGATAATAGAGTAAGTAAAACAAGTCAAATGTTCATTGGGGTTCTCAAAACAAAACAACACACACATACAAAACCCTCTTACAAAGCAAAATCCAAGACCCTCCTACTTATCTAAAAAATCACAAACAAAAAAAAGAAAATATTCCAAATGGCTTTAGAAGCACTTTCTACCAATGAACTCCTCAACTTCATTATCTATGATACAATCTCTACCACCACCACCACCAATAGCAACAACAATCTTAATGAAAATGCCTTATTTTTTGACAATCATGAAGAAAATAATGCCTTTTTATTAAAACCTCAAGATTTTTGTACTACTACTCCCTTAGAGCAACAATATTCCACCGCCGCCTCAGTGCCGCGACCAGAGTCTTCTAGAGAGAAGAATAATTTGTCGGTCGCGGCACAATCAGGAGGCGGCGGTGGTGGAGGGAGAAAGAAAAGGAGAAGAAGACCTAAAATTTGTAAGAATAAAGAGGAAGCTGAAAATCAAAGAATGACTCACATTGCTGTTGAGAGAAATAGAAGGAAACAAATGAATGAACATCTTTCTGTTTTACGTTCACTCATGCCTGAATCTTATGTTCAAAGGGTATGTACACTAATTAATTTAATTACTCTTTTTTTTCTAGTTTAAATTTACGTAAAAAATTTCAACATTTATATACTATAAGGTGTACTAATTCTCTTTTTCTCTATAATTTATGCATGATGGTAACGGCGAATCGAAGTTAGAAATTTAACATATTAGTAAGTTTAAAATTTTGAATTTTCATTATTAATATGAAAGTTTAGATAGTTAACCGACTAAACCTTTGTATACAGTTTTGAATTCTACAAATTAGTAGGATAAAGTTTTTTTGGTTTTTGCCCTATTATTTATTTATTCTCGAATTATGAGCCCTAGTGCATACGAACAACTTTCAAACTTGGTCCCTCTACTAAAATTTACACAAATAAGTTCATAAAAAAAAGTTTGTTTTTTCTATATTTTTTCTTTGTGGGGTTTGATGTTTTTTTTCTCTTTTAAGTGTTATATGTAGCTTTTATTTCCATTTAGGTACAAACACGAAAAAGTATTGTCAAGGATTCGAGGAAAAAGAGGTTGAAAATAATTGAATAACAGAAAATAACGCTTTGCATTCAATTTTTCTAAATGACCCTACGTACATTTGTCAATTAATAACTTGAAAATCAATCATTTTTGTGAATTTATTGTATGTAGTATTAGTAGTAGTACTGTGTAAGTTGGCATTTGATAAAGAATATTCATTGTAAGAATGTCTTATAGAACATTAAATAAGTTTTTTTTCTTGATAAAGACACTTATAATTTGAACTGAGACGTAATTATTGTTATTATCATTATGTCGTTCATTCAGGGTGACCAAGCTTCAATCGTTGGTGGTGCAATTGAATTCGTAAAGGAATTAGAACACATTCTACAATCTCTCGAAGCACAAAAATTCGTATTATTACAACAACAAGAAAAAGGCGGTACTAGTAATAATACTGGTGATGATGGTTGTGATGGTGGAAAGAGAGAAGTTGATTATGTTGGGACCCCATTTGCTCAATTTTTCTCGTATCCACAATATACATGTTGTGAATTACCAAATAAATATACATCAAAGAGCAAGGCAGCTATAGCTGATATTGAAGTAACTTTAATTGAAACACATGCAAATGTTAGAATATTATCAAGAAGAAGATTTCGTCAGCTATCAAAATTGGTCGCTGCGTTTCAGTCATTGTACATTTCTGTCCTTCACCTCAATGTCACCACTTTAGATCCATTGGTTCTTTATTCAATAAGTGTTAAGGTACGAATTTCATTTCATTTTTTTCTGAAAATTATTAATTTTATAATTTATTTATTTTTTTGAAAGAAAATGACTAGAGATTGCAAGAATCTATATAGCACAGGTACTTTTCATTACATGAAAATATGAGCCATTTTTTTTATTAAAAAAAAAGAAAAGTTGTTTGGGGTATTTTGGGAATTTAAAAAAGGTCTACTACTTTTTACTAATTTCAGAAGGCAATGATGGGTCAGAAAGGGTGTTTCTTTACAATTCTTGTATGGCGTTTCTTAGTAAAGTCATACTTGTCTTTTTGTACTTATTATGATTACGAATTATTTAAAAAAAATGATTTTTTTTAAAAAAAAAATTAGTAGTTGTGTCAAATTGTTGAATTGGTACATTTTCTTTATTTTGTTGTACCAAACAAATAAAATAAGTTTGATATGAATAGTGATAAAATTCGAATAATGAATCTTTCCTTTTTCTGATATCATGTTACATTGTATTATAACTAAGGATAATAAAATTCAAATCATAGGATTTTTACTTTTTCTAATATCATGTTAGAATTGTGTAATAATAGATAGAAGATAAAACTCGAATACGATCATATCATGTTAGAAATTCTGAACATAGGATCTTTGCTTACTTTTATGTCAAATGTTAGATTGCGTGCGACAATGAATAACAATAAAACTCAGATACAAGATCTCTGATATCAAATTAGAAATTCAAACACATCATTTTTGCTTTTTCTAATATCATGTTAGAATTATGTGATACTGTATGACAAAAGTTAAACACGTGATCTTTGTTTTCTCTGATATCATGTTAAATCGCGTGAGACGATGTCTTTTATTATAATCTTCTTCTTCTTTTTTTGTCCAAAAAAATGGCAGGTGGAAGAAGGTTGCCAACTAAATTCAGCAGATGACATAGCAGGTGCAGTCCACCACATGCTAAGAATAATTGAGGAGGAAGCAGCTACACTTTAATTTCTTGCTAAGCCTAGGGAACACATCCACCCCTATTATCTTTATTTATCATGTTTTTTTTTTTTTTTAATTTTTCTTAGTTTAAATCCAGTAGACAAAAAAAAAAAAAAAAGGACTTTGTTCAATGTTCATATTAATTAGTACTAGTAGAGTTCTTTCTTGTCGTCCTTGTACATACGTACAACATGAGCTGTGATATTTTTTGTTTATAAATGTGTGACATTTGAGTACAATTAATTATTACAGTTTTTAGTACTACTCTTTTCTATAGTTACTCACGTATAATTGTCGGGTTTTTTGTAACACTAAATAGTGTAATAGAGTACCTATCGATATATAACATATTAAATTATACTGATAGTAATAGCGATATCTTTTGTATGATTAGAATATATATATAAGTTAAATTCATAAATAATACGAAAAAATTAGACAGGATGACCATGTAATGAGAAATAGTTAAGTATTTTTCAAGGCGAAGATCATAATTAAGGAAAAATACCTTAAGTTAAAATATGGATCAACGATCCACCGTAACAAATTAAAGTTTTGACAAGTGAAATTCTAACATAATGTGCTAGTGCTCAAAAAAAATAATCGAGTTATTAATCTAATTTAAATTTGAAGATTTTTTTTCATGATGTTTGAATTTATGAAGGATTTTTCATGGAATTTAATAAAATATTGTGTATGTATGACATATATTGTTAAATAGGAACATGCAATAAAATAATATGAAAATCTTTTTTTTTGAACTCCATGATTGAAGGATTTATCCCAACTAGAGTTTGAACCGTGCATATAATAGTACTTATAAACATTTCAAGTTACACTGAAATTTTTAAATGTTTTTTGATTTAGTCAGAGGTATATATGATCATCTAATTGATATTTTTCATATTGAAAAGTGATTAAAGTGTAATTAATTTAGTACTAATGTTTTTTTTTTAATAGAGGGAACCAAATTAATAAATATCCATTGTTTTTTAATAATGACTTTTGTCGTTGATGATTAAGACATATCCACCTTATTACTTCATGCATGGTCTATGGATTCCCTTCAATTTAGGGCAAGTCTAAATTTGTCATTTAACGAAGGTACATTTTTATTCTATTCTTCAGAAATTCGACCCTCTCTCAATTTACACCATTCAATCTTAATCTAAACTTTGCTCCACATGCAAATATTTGTCAACTATATTATATGCTCTCTCTTATTTATTTATTTTTGGAGATCATTTTTGTTTATGAGCAAATTATTGTGTAATAAAGTACTACGTGATGTTTAGATTAATCTTCGGTGGTGTGGAGTCAGAATATTGAGTTTATATATTTAGATTTTTGTTAGTTTAAAAACAAGTATAAAAGTTTTATTAAATTATCGAGTTTAGTTGAATGTAACTCCTTTTCTGTGTCGCTCTATGTTACTTACAAGTTTTTCACGGAAGTAAAATTTTTGTATAAAATGACATTTTAAACCATGTATTAAACTCAAGCACATGTAGACGAGAGGGGATTTTGCTCAAATTGGTAAACACAACCTTCATATTGAATTGAATATGAATTCGAGTCATCAAATTGTTGGGAATTAAACACACAACACACACAAATAATCTAGAGAAAAGAGAAACGGAACGCAAACGGGACACACAAGAATTTAACGTGGTTCGGTTTCCCTACTCCACTACTGTAACAGGAGGATTTTATTTCACTTGTGCTCCTTTTGAATTACAAATACAAGGATCATATTTATAGGAAAACCAAATAGTTAACCTAGGGTTTCAGTAATGGGTCGGGCCGGCTCACAAGCCTCCACAAAGCCCAACAATCTCCCACTTGGAGGCTTGAAGAATTTCAACTGCCATCCACTTAGAACACTTGTATGTCTAGTAATCTTTTTCAACTCTCTCCTGCTACAGCGGCCTTCTCATCAGTCAACTGAAAGGCCCGTTGAAGCTCCCCGAAGCTTCAACACATTAGTCACGGCTGAAACTGCCCTTGACTCGTCCTCGGTCCCTACCGGCTCCCACTTGAGACACGAACTGCCGGATCCTAGAACTCCCTGAGAACAAACACTCTCCATACTCAGCAAGAAATTTTCTGGAGACGTATCAACAGCTGGAATACTGGTTCTCTTGACCCACTGTCTTCTAGGAGCCTTGGCTGAAGCACGGCTGGTGCTCCCACTGCCACAAACGCCTCTGACTGGTCTTCCTGAACCTTTCCTTGCTCGTTCATCCTGAATCTGACCTGTGGCTCTGGGTTTCTTTCTTGCAAAGACAACCTTCTTCTGCCCACGAGATTCTGTGAACCGGACTTTGTTTTTCTTCTGAACTGGGACGGTCACTCCCTCAGACGGTAATCCGACAATATACAACGATCCTCTTTTTGTTCCACGAGCCATGACAAGATTGCCCCTCACGACCTTCCACTGCCCATTTCCGAACTTCACATGATGTCCCTGTTCATCCAACTGCCTAACAGAAATCAAACTTTTCGTCAAGCTTGGAACAACTCTGACATCCTTCAAGGTCCAGAAACCGACTGGCGTCTTCAGCACCATGTCACCCATGCCCGTAACATCAAGAGCTCTATCGTCTGCAAGCCTTACCTTTCCAAAGTCTCCAATAACCAGATTCTGCAATGCTTCACTGCTGTGGGTAGCGTGAAAAGAAGCACCAGAATCCATGACCCAGGAATCCACATTGCTCTCCGCGCAACAGATAAACAAATCCTCGTTGGCGCTGTCTTCTGCAATGTTGACTTGTTTGTCTTTCTGGCATTGATTCCTGAAATGCCCCACCTCCTTGCAGTTCCAACATGTTACACCTGAGCCATCCCGAGCCTTCGACTGACTCCTTCTTCGGTTCCTGCTCCCACTACCTCTGTTATTTCCTCTGTCTCTGACGACGTTTAGCATATCACCTGATGATTCTCCAGAACTCCTTCTTCTGACATCCTCGCCAAGAACGAGATCACGAATCTTCTCAAAGGTGAATCCATTAGGTCCCACTGAACTGGCAACTGCTGTAACCGTTCCGGACCAACTGTCAGGCAATGATGATAACAGTAGTAAAGCTTGAACTTCATCATCGAACTTAATGCCAACTGACAAAAGTCTGGCTAAGATCGAATTCAATGAGTTGATGTGCTCGGTAACTGAACTGCCTTCCTTCATCTTTGTGTTCACCAACTCTCTAATCAGAAAAATTTTGTTTGCTGCAGATGGCTTCTCGTACATGTTAGACAAGGCTTCCAAGATGCCTTTCGCTGTCTTCTCCTTAAGAATGTTGAACGCAACATTCTTGGTCAACGAGAGTCGGATAACTGACATAGCTTTCCGATCCAAAACTGCCCACTCTGCATCAGACAATTTTCCTTGCTTGTCACCCAACACTACGTCCAAATCTTTCTGAACCAGCAAATCTTCAATCTGCATCTTCCACCAACTGAAATCTGTACCATCGAACTTCTCAATTCGGAACTTCCCATCTTCTGTCATCTCAAAGGACTAAATGAGATACTCGGTACAACTAATTTCAGATCTTGGTAATTTCGTCAGAAATATTGCACCACAAAAAAAATCGCACACACCTTCGGCAATTCCCTTAACGGCGTCTTGCACGGCTGTAGCTTGCGAACGGCGGCGGCACACTCCTTCCTGCACACAGTTCTTCACACAAGAACCCTAGGTGACAATTTCTCACAATTTGTGTTACAGTGTTGTTGAAACCTCGCTCTGATACCAATTGTTGGGAATTAAACACACAACACACACAAATAATCTAGAGAAAAGAGAAACGGAACGCAAACGGGACACACAAGAATTTAACGTGGTTCGGTTTCCCTACTCCACGACTGTAACAGGAGGATTTTATTTCACTTGTGCTCCTTTTGAATTACAAATACAAGGATCATATTTATAGGAAAACCAAATAGTTAACCTAGGGTTTCAGTAATGGGTCGGGCCGGCTCACAAGCCTCCACAAAGCCCAACAATAAGAAAAAAGTATAAATTTTAATGGAGAAGTAAAAAAAAAGGACATTTAGCTAGCACACTACAAAGGAAATGAGTTCATGCATGTTAAGTGCTAACTAGTATGCCCATGAGTTAAGTTGCATTATATTCTATATTAATTATCATAATTTCACTTTTAATCGACGACTAGAGATGAATTTCAAATTTTAAATTTATCGTTTTTGTATTATAAACTAAAACTTTTTTTAACTTATTAGGTTTTGAATTGCGTTTTTTCGTAATAAGTAAATTTGTTAACATAATTATCAAGTTTGGGACAAAGTTGCTAAGTTCAACCTAACCATAAATATATTTACATTTTAAGTTACCAAATTGTCTAAAAGTTCTTTTACATTGTTACTACAATGAAGTTAAATTTGTTGAAGGACAATTACTAAAATTTCAAGGTTAAAATTTGTAAAAAAAGGATGTATATATGTGGTCCATCTCTATAGCTACAATTAACCAGGACAAAATTCATTTAAACATTCTGGACTTTTATCCCTGTGCTTATATCTATAATTGTGCAAAAGCAAAACATGTTAGGTTGAAAAATATAGCAGTATTTGCATATGAGGTTGCTGTAATTACCATCAATTCTAGGGAAAAAATTGAACATTTCAAGAAAATTGATGTAATGTAGGGATATTTACGTAAATAACTAGTCGGGTTCAATATTGACTTTTCTTAATCGATATACATAAATTATACACTCATTCAATTCGCTGGCTATATTAAGGTTATGCGATTGAATGTACAATTATTCGGGTTTTAATATTTGTGATTTTTACTAAAAGTAGTTTCTTTTAGCAAATTAAATAAAAATGTAAAGAATTTTTGTGGTTCAATTCAAAGCAAAATTACCATAGTAAGTTTTTTAATTTTTTTTTTTTTTTTTGATTGTGGGGGTCACTCTGCAACTCTCATTAAAACACATGGCTTCTAGTGCTACAATTTGATAGAGACTTTTTAAAACGTTACAAAAAAACAATAATATACCCTTCTAATAAACGTATATTTTATTTTTTATTTAATTGTACACAATTCAAGAACATTGTAATCATCTAATTTCCAAAAAATCCAAGAATGATTTTCAGATTCTGTATAATTTGTACAAAAAAAAGTTTTTATCATCATCAGTTAGAGAAATGGCTAAAATACATGTGGCTACACATGCAAGTGCATGGACTCGATCTTTAGCAAAATATTTAAGAATATAATGTATTTTTTTCTTCTTTCTTTTCCGTATAGAAACAAATTCAGTCCTTTTGTTTTCACACAATTCAAGATAATATATGAAATAATCTTAGGTATATATATGTCCAAAATTGTTTTGTTACTAACTAAAATGATTTTATGTGTTCACATTTTTTTATTTTATCAATACTTCTTGTGTGGTTAATATCACTATACTGTTCATGTAATAAGTCCAATTACTTTTTTCTTTTGGTGGATATATGTATACCTAAGCAAACAAATAATTATCTTAACTAAAGAGACGTTTATGGTATTCCTTCGTTTCCTCCTTACCCTTACTATGAATTCGAATAATGTGTGAATTTAAGTTATATATACTGAATATGTTATAAAAAAAATATAATAAAATTATAAATGTATGACTATATAAGATTTTATACTATATCAATAATTTTAATTGAAAACAACAAATTCACATTATAATTGACCGTAATAATAGAAATTGTACTATACATAATTAACGACGTGTTATGGACTCATATATAGCTTCTAATATATTTTTTATTTTATACAAGAAAGAACACTAAGTATACAAAAGTGTATAAATAGTGTATACACACCGTTGCAAAATAAATTACCCAATCTATCTCAATTTCTATGTGAAGGTGATTCAAACTTTTGAAAATAATTTACTCCTTATGTTTCAATCTATATAAATCTATATGACGAATTTTGAAATCTGCGATCTAAAGTAAGTTATAAATATTATTTACGTAATAAAATATTATTTCATTAAGAATAAAATAGAAGAATATTACGTCAAAACAATTAGAGAAGTAAGTTGATATTTTGCTTTTCATGTCCATTCAAACAATTTTGACATGATTGAACTTTACAATTGTACATTTATATATTCTTGATAGAGTGTGAGAGGTCATTGGGAAAGAAAATAATTTAGTTGTGTAATAATTCTACTTTAGTATTTAAAAAGAAATTACGTTGCTTTTTAAAGTATCTTAATTTGGTGATTTAACAGGATATGTCTCTACTTAAATTGTCTAATTGTTGAAGGACGGTCCTTAATATATTTTCCCTTTTATGTAATACAATCCAAAACGATAATCTAATGAAAATGATTTAAGCAGGTTATTGTGATTAAAGTGTTTTGTACTGCCATTAGCTTAAATTATTAATAGTGAATGCACATGCTTGGTTTCAGCTTAATTTCTTTAATATTTTTCTAATGATTTTTTGGACCAAATAATGTTGTATCTCTATAGGTCTATCTTATTCTAGATCTTGTAATTTAGCACACAATTACACTACCAGGAATCCTTATTACTTAGTTTTATAAAACTATATATGTTGTTTCTTTCTTTTTTTTATTAGAGTTGAAAAGTCCTCAATAACGTATTTTCTAATGATGAAAAATATTTAGTGGTTATTTTCATAGATATTTTGTTTAATAAGGATCAAATACGATAAGGTCTTTGTGTTGTAATTGGAGACTAAGGACAAGACCTCAGACGATCTAGGAAAATTTATATAAAAAAAAGTAGGAACATGTTTTTCACCGTGTATTTTTTCAATGAGTTGGTTCGATAAGAAATAAGTGGAATTGTTTTTATTTATTTTTGATAGGGAACAAAAACAACTCAATATCTGAAAAAGCTTGAACCAAAAGCTTAGGTTAAAATGAATGTATTATAAATGTTTCTTCATTAAACGCAATGACAATCAACATTATAGCACATATATGTTGCTACAAAATCTGAAAAATGATTGTCCTTGGTCTATTTTTAATTTGATAAATGAGCAAAAAGTACTATTTATATTGTTTTTCAAATGCTGTAACTCTATAAAATTGAAAGATTTGTGGGAGCATATGTATTATTACTGAAATAATTATGGGCAAGTACAATTGAAAACATCAATGCTAATAAAATTGAAAGATTTGTGGGAGCATATGTATATTATTAATGAAATAATTATGGGCAAGTGCAATTGAAACATCAGTGCTAATAAAATTGACAAATTATCCAAATACACGTCAGATTTTACTTTAGTCTCTAAATTTTATATCATTTCAAAAATTCTCTTGAATACATCACTTCCCTTTTGCTAATACATTCCGATCCCTCTCGGATACATCCCTCATCACTTCTCTATCACTCATACATCCCTCGCCTATGTATCCGGATAATATCTCCTTTATGATACATTCCTTCCTTCTCGGATACATTCTCTGATACATACATCTATCGCCTTTGTATCCAGATTTCCAATGATGTAGCGGAAATTCATAAATATTAAGGGACTTTTATAATTTTTAAAAAGTAGGGAAATATGTAACTAACTCTTAACACTATGAGATTTATGTAAAATATACTGATCCACATTTTAAAATGATATACCAAAACAAAACTAGCCCATAGTGAATTTCTGCCCCTGCTGATCCATTGGGTTATTGCCTATAATAGGTTACAATTTTTAGTTTAGAGGAGTTCAACATTTAAACGTGAAGTACTTTGAAGTACTTGAGTTAAGCTTCAGATTTGAACTTTTTTTGTTTGTTAATTATTTGAACTTAGATGTTTTCCAATTGATTTTAAACATCAAATTAAGAGTTCAAAACTTTAAATTTAAAGTGATACAGAATAAATTGAGGTTTTGACCAAACTATGTCATTATATAAAGCAATTCACCAAAATAATATGTTTTTCTAAAATTTTACAAAACCAGTATAAACATATTTCACAGTAACGTTTTAGGGTATATTTTATCTTTTAAAAGTTAACGGCGTTAGATTGATATGTGTTACTTACAGTAACGTTTTAGGAGTAAACGTTACTTACATAACGTATATCAACCTAACAGTGTTAGTTTTTAAAAGAATAAAATATACCCTAAAACGTTACTATAAAATATGTTTATACTAGTACGTAACCTAGAATAAATAGCAATTAAGTAGTCAGCTTACTACAAGAGATTACGTTTACATTGACAATGTAATAATAAATATATACATCACCATGCATAAAATTTAAAATTTATATACATACATATATATACACATATATTACCGTAAGGAAAGCATCATACTATTATGAGTTATCTATCTCCTTATATTGATATTGGTACGACTCCTTTCTCTATTATTATTTCCTGTTTAAATAATTTTTTCTATTTTTAAGTAGGAGAAAATAAATTTATTAAAAATAGTCTATAGTACCAGTATTTTAAATTAGTAATAAGTAACAATACATATCGGGGGGGGGGGGGGTACTCTTATAGCAAGTATTCATATTTATTTTTTCTAGAGAGCACTTTTTTACATTACCTTCAATAATGTGATTTAAAGTCGGCATAAATATTTGTGATATATTTTGGACTATAAAATTTCAAAATATTTATCTTGTTCTCTTTAATATGATTGACCAAACTTCTAAAATTAGTTTATTTTAATTAAAAAAAAATTAAGAATACTTTTCGGGAGAAATAATTTGTGTTTGGGCTACTAATTTTTAAAATATATTTCTAGTGTCTACAAACAAAATTTCTATTTTTACCATAGTAGAATATGACAAAGCAAATACAAATTAGAATAAACAAATACGAATTATATTTTAATAATTATGTTAGAGATTTTGATTAATTTGCTAATTTTTTCAAAAACTTTCTATGAACCCATCCTTTGGGAATTGAAAGCCTGAAGGCACTAAGTATTCCATAAGCCAAGGCCCAATTCAGATATGTCGAGGACGATAATCACCTCTTTTTATCGCTAAACACAAATATTTCGAAGAAATTAAGTTCGCATAAGTTCTGTGAGAATTAAGTTATGCCTTTTTTTTTACAAGGATTAGTATTTAATCAAGCTTTTAAAAGTATTAGTATTTAATCAAGCTTGAAGAAATTAAGTTCGCATAAGTTCTATGACCAATATTAAAAATATTTTAAAACAAGGATTAGTATTTAATCAAGCTTTTAAAAGTGAATTCGAAGTGTATTTTACAAAGTTTTCTATTTGTACTATAGTATAATGATGAAACAAATACAGAATAAAATAAAGATGAATTTATTATTTTTGTTGTTCTTTCATCAAGTGACAAGTCCAATCCAACAGTTAAATCTTATCATAGTGAAATGATACATTATATTTTAACTTGTTTGAGCACAAAATGATATCAAAGAAAATAAATATTGGTAGTGTAGAAGATGAGCTGACAACACACAAAAACCTCAACTACTTAAAAGCAAAAACCTTTCAAACTTTTTTTTCTTCTTTATATGAACTCTTTATCTGATGGCACAAAATGCACAAATCCTCCTAATTCGGCCTGATCATCCAATTCGATCTAACAGACAGGCATGATTCTGTAGTCAAAGCAAATTTCACAATGGGATGATCGTGTTTTGTCCTCTTCCGCGTTTAGGGAACATGAATCTCCCACTGGAAAAAGATCTCTTTATCCCCATAGGAGTTGGCACACAATAGGGTAATGTGTTTTCTTCTTCTTCTTCCCTTACTTCTTGTCTTGATGTTCCAACTTCTCTATCGTGAAACGGGCAATTTCCCAGTTCACAATCTTCATCATGATCAATCTTTAGTATATCAGCTATAGACAAAACACCTCGCGACACTTGATCCATTGATACTGATCTTCTTATTAGTAGATTCATGTTTTGTGTTATTAGTCTCTTGGTAGGAACTCTACTTTCTACAACTTCTTCTTCATCATCTTCCTCTCTGACCCCCATTTCTATATCGTTTTCAGGTTGGTTTTCAGAGGCTCTTTCGTTCATCAAAGGAGGTTCGATAACTGGAGGTGGTGCAGCAGTTACAAACACTATATTAGAGCGACATAGAGGGCAGTTGGAGTGAGATTTCAGCCATGTATCGATGCATGTAACATGGAAAGCATGACTACATTTTGGTAAAAGTCTAAGGTTTTCATCATCTAGAAATTCACTCAGACAAACAGAACAATCTGTTCCCTCAGCTAATCCACTTCCTTTCTTGTACTTAAACACCATAATCGACTTGATCAGAGATTCATCTAAACCTGTTGTGTTCACATTCCATGCCTCATGAATTGAAGGATCATTCTCTTCTAGTTCTGAATCATTAAGATGATTCTCCCTACTTAAACCAATCCTGTGTCCACAGCACTTTGACATTATGACATAGTAGCTAACTAGAAGGAAAGCACTGGTAAGGATTCCGATGATCCCGATAACTAGAGGAGAGAAATTTGGACCAGAATCATTATCATCAGCCGGGAAGTCAAATGGAGGTGGAGGTGGGAAGATTATGTAACACCATTGTGGGCAGTATAAACTGCAGGATTCTTGGGAACAATCCCTTGTGCTCATATGTGGTGGTGCCCAAGTTCTTGAACTGTTTACAGACACCATTTATCGAACTCAAGAAAAACAGACGAGAAAAAGAAACTTAACATCACACTTTCAAATACAGTTATCTTGACACACTAGATAAAACAAAATTGAAGTGAGGACTGTGTTCCTAAAATATTGATATTAGATAGAAGGAAGTGAAGAGCAACAGATGAATGAAACAGAGAGAAAATATGATGATTGCCTCGAAAGAGTGAAGGTGAAAGAGGGGAGGCAGAGATAAAGTAGTTAAATGGAAAGCAGAGAGAATAATAAACCAAGAAGGGAGAATGCTTTGTGATAGGTATTTTACCTTTAGTTTTCTTTTCTTTTTCTCCCTTCTTCTTCTTTAACTTGCTTTATTATTGATAGTGGTCTATTGACTAATCATGTTGATGGGGAACTCATCAAAGTAAGCAATGCTTTAATTATGGTTTAAGCCACTTTAAACTAACTCTAAACAGTACTATATAGTACTTATATATATTGCATGAAATTCTGTGATTTTTATATTAAGATAACTAACTCACTAAGTTGACCTTCCAAGTATCTTCATCCTTAAGTAGATCCATTCCAATCACTTCCATCAAGAAAGTAAACAAATCTTGTTATTCTAACCACTAAATTCGATCAATAAATCTTTATGTACGATTTGTTTAGTCAGAAATTATTTCATCAACTTATTGAATACTCAAAGTAAGTACCATTAGATTAGAGCACACTTGTAAAATCAACCAAAAGTATTCTTCATTATCTTTGTGACTTTGACATTGGAAGTGGGAATCTTGGCTATATAGCCACTTGAGAGAAGAAGTATATATTCTCTTTTTGGTTCTTGATAATATTTTGTCCAACAAACACTACTTTATTAAAGTTTGATGTTGTTTCTTTGGCCTTTCCTGTGTCTGGTTCTAAATACTGATCTAAATTCTGGCAGTAGATAGGGAAAATGTAATGGCGTAAATGAAGTGAGGTAAACTAAAGGAGCGAAGAGAATGTAATTGAACTGAAATTTTCTAGTCATGAGGTATCTTTCCTGGATAATGTGGGTGAAAGAATTCAGGCATGGTCAGTTATGTAGCATTCCTATATTGTAATACCGAGAAATACCTTCTCTTCGCACTCATTTTTTTTTTTTAAAAAAATAAACTCTACATAGGTTGTTGATTCAGTACTTGCTTTTATTTTTCCGCTGAACGTCCAAATAGCTTACTCAGCAGGAGGTCAATAATCGATATTCCATTGGTTTCTCATTTCCCTTTTTACTTTCCAAGTACGATTAAAGTTTTGCAGCAGAAGAAGAGAATACTAGTCTAACAAACTCAACCAATGCCTTTGAAGAATCTCTTTGATTCCCTAAGCAAAGACAGATTTCCACAGAAATTCGTGCTTCAGAAAATGTAATGACTAATGTAATTTCCTAAATATCAAGGACATCCAAGATAGAAACAAGATGATACATTGAACACCTAATATTCCTGTTCTCGTATCTTGTCTATATACACCAAAGGAAAGATATTTTGGAATGATCATCAATAGAACAGTAACCCTTGTGATCTTTTGCTTTCTCCCTAAAGCTTTGTCAAAATATATATTAACTGGAAAAGTATTTTCCTAGAGATCCTTTTCACAGGGAGGGGAGTATGGGATTGGGGTGGGTAGGCATGGGACACACAACTAAACGAGGTTAATACTTTTCGACAGAGTAGTGTACAAATCTTCAATTTCAAGAAGTCATCAGTGAGACAAAGACATTAAACTCATTTCAGATGCTGCTACATATCTCCCTTATATAATTGTAATAAACACAACCGTAAGATAACAGAATGAAGGATGACAGGTTAGAGTTTTGCCAAGACCAGCCAAAACAACTTTCTTGAATCCATCACTTATGACCTTTCCAGGTCAATCATTGATCACAGAAAACCTCCAACATAACATGAATACAGTTTATCCTAAGAGTTGAATTTTAACTCATTTTTCCTGGTTCGATAGTGAACATGTCATTTGTAACATGAATCATATAAACTTTGGTGAAGATACTCTCAATAAGCAGAAAAGAATGCAGAAAATATAAGTGAAAATCATATAAAGGGTGTATTTTGTATGTGAAAATCATATAATGTAATGCAAAACTTGACTAATAATACCTATCTTTACATTTTTCTCATGAAGATTGACATTATAAAACAAAAACATCAGTGACACTTTAGGAACCAATAAACAGGGAAACAAGATAAATGGTCACCAAAGTATGACCAAACAAACACGTCAAATAAAATATATTTGGAGTCTACAAAAAATATGGTTATCATGTAACAGTCAGCAACTATTTGCACAAGTAGAAGAGAAGTCTGGTTTAAACAGGACCTTGATGATCCATAGAAGTATAATCACCGGAGTCATCTAAGGCTCTTCAGGATTTTCCTGAGTCGGTGCTTCTTCCTTGTTTTCAGATCCATCAGCATCCCTTTCACTGAATTTCATGCGAATTGGCCGGCCCATCAGTTCCTGCATTTTTAAATTAAGATGTCAAACATACATCACAGTCTTGACATTTACAGTACAAGGATTTCAAAAATGGTAATAAATATATATTTTTCCATAAGTCTCTCTACATATACACCGGCATCACTTCCCACAAGTATGATTTTTTCTTAATGATAAATTATCATACTTGTGTTCCAGTATTTACACATCTAATGGGAGGGAACTTTTGAAGGAGCATCAGATAAAATCACTGGAAAATCCAGATTTATAGTCATTGGCAATTCTAAAATTTTCAAGACTACCGGTTAAGGCATCTGAGACATAACCATGTTTGTGCATGATCCAAACAAAACTCAAGACCTATATAGGCATTCGCAGTGCCACACAATTTGGTGACATGTTTATAAAGAAACTACACTACTTGAAATTACTTAGAGAACCAATAGTAGACTATCCATCCCATGCACCTCAAAGATACTCTGCGCTCACTTTATATCTTGAATCCGGATGATAAAACCCAAGGCATTTTCTTGTCAAAATTTCTTGCAAGCGTTAGACTATATCTTATCAAAATTTGCACTGTGACCAATGCTGCGTACAATATGGTTCTGACACCAAGTCCAAGTTTCAACGAAGTCTCTGACAAATTTCAATTAACATACAAACAATAAAAATGAGATTGTGTAGCTTATTTTAAAATTTGACAAGTTGAAAAGATAATCCTCTAAAACATGAAGCAGAATAGTACAATGGCAAACGCTAAATAGGATAGAATGATCATACTGGGAAAAAAAAGAAGGCAAACTAAGGGAATGTAGTTTGTTAGGTATACCTTTCCATCTAAAGCAGATAGTGCAGCCTCTGCTTGTTCTTTTGTGTCAAAGGTTACGAAACCATACCCAGCAGCTCTTCCTGAAGCATTGTCAAAAATAACCCTAGCTGAAATTGGATTGTTGTTTGCTGAGAAGAATTCTCTTAGTTGGGTAGACCTCACTTTCCATGCAAGATTAGAAACATAAAGTTTATGCCGTGCTTCCCCTTGGGGAGAAGTTGAAGGAGGAGGAGCTCCTGGAGGTTTCTTAAATCGCTTCGCAAATTCTACCCTGATGATTCTTCCTGATACTTCCTGTACCACCAAAACATGGACAAAGAAGGGTGAAGACACAAACAGAAAAAGAGTAAACCAAAAACAATAACGCAAAGAAACATACATATTAAAGGAAAGCCAGAGGTTGCATTATGAAAAGAGTAATCCCTTAAGACAAACAAAAGGGAAATCTAAGCACTAATTTCATGCTTACGTACTTAGATTAAGAAGCGAGATTTCATCCAGCTCATTGGCAACTAGGATGCATGTAATCTTTAACATAAAAAATATTTCAATCCTCAAGAGACAGAAGTAACCCATTCATTGTTCTACGAATTAGCTTCTGATCTTCAAATCAAATGATCCATGTCATGTTATGACCCAAAAAAAGTTGATCTCTGCATTTGCATTCCTGTAAGTGTGATAACAAGTATTTTCTTCTTCTTCTTCCTTTGTTTATCAGAATGAATCTGATAGCAAGCGTATTTTCTTTTCTTTTTTTTCAGGATGAACGTAATAGCAAATGTTCTCTACTACTATATAATGAAAAGCAGTATACATCCAACCAAGCAAGAATAGAACTATACAAAGCTGCACATAAAAAAAAATCAGATTGTGCAGATCTTTATAATTACTTAAAAGACCAATGAAGTACTTTAACTTAAGCAACATCGGACAGGTACATAGTCCATCAACCCCTGCATTATTGAGCATGCTTTGTTCAGTATTTATCAATGTTTACCAGAAACCATCTCTTAATATTTTAACACAAGGAGCCTCATGTTTCTATAACGTCCTTACTAGACATCTTTGCTTTTCTCTTCCCCTCAAACTTAATTCTTGAAAAATTTGAACAATATCTTCCACTACAAAGACAACCAATCTCACATGAATAATTTTTACTGTTACATTGACCTCAGAAAAATACACAAAATAATGCTAACTACAACCAAACATCAATTATTTTTTTCTAGCATAATATCAAATACCTCATCATGTTTTATTACCAAAAAACTTACATAAGAATCCAATTTGTCAATAGCAGCTTGAGCTTCTTCCCCAGAAGACATTGTCACAAAGGCAAATCCTCTACTCTTTCCATCTTTGGTCTTTATAATCTACTAATTCAACACCCAAAAGGTAAAAAGTTAACACCTTTTTTTCAACAACAACCAGATAAACATACACAAATTCCAAAAAAAAAAAAAAGAATACCTCAACATCATCAACAATTCCACATTCAGCAAAGATATTCTTAATATCAACAACAGTCAAAGACCATGGTAAGTTTAGAACAAAAAGCTTTCTTCTTTGATTATTTTTCTGGGGTTCCTCTGTTTTCTCTTCTTGTACTGTTACAGGTTCAGTGACTTCAACTGCTGAGCAGTGAAGTTGGGTGCATTGTCTTCTTGAAGGAAGAGGAAGAGGATAAAGAATGGATTTTAGAGAAAGATTAAGAGAATGATTGTAATTTTGGAGTTTAATTGAATTGGGAAACAATGGGAATTTGAGATAAGAGGAGGAAGAAGGAGGAGATGAGAAAATTGAGGATGCTGCTAATTCAATGGCAGCCATTGTTTGTGTTACACAAAGCTTGAAGCTAAGGGAAGGTCACAAAAGATATTGCAAGGGTATAATAGTCATTTCATCCCTTTCTCTTCAAACAAAATACTCTCTCCCTCATCTTCTCAAATTACTTATTTTTGGGATATTTTAGATTGGAAGCATTATTGGCCACACTATAATTGAGATACCTAAGTCATAATACATGTCATCAAATTTGATTTTAGTTGATATTTTTGTGTTACAATTTTGGATATGAATGCACTAAGTATTTAGTAGCTTAAATTTATATAAAATTAATAAGTAAATGCATTTGTTTTATGATAATTTATGTTTTTGGTGATATTCTACACGTATACATTACATTATAACATATTTACTTGTTTAAATTTATATAAATTAAAGTGAATGATTAGGCATATTCACACAAAAGTCTAAGTTAAAAGACATATATTTATTATGCCGATAACAAACTTATTAAGTTTGGTATTAGGCTAATTCAATGAATGAGGTGTGTCTTTATGTATATTTTTATAATTAAATTAATTATATATATGTATATCTTGATAATAATTGTAAATTCTCTTTTTTTTTTAAAAAAATACTGGATTTAGATTTATTTTTTTAAAAAAATTACCTTATGATTAATGTGAAATTAGGGTATCTCTTCTTTCCCGATGGGTCACAATTTATCCTTATAGAAAATATATGTATATTATTTGTATATGTAGATATATCAAAATGTATCAATATCACGACTTCTTCATCTCAAGTCTCAACTACCTCAAGTAATTGTTGTTGTATTTGGAAAAAAATTCATTGTTGTTGTTCTTGTTACTTTTTTTTTATTTGATGGATTGATTTATTGAATTTTTAAGAATGAATAATTTTGAAAAAGAAGAAGGATTGGAAACATGAGGAGAATCATGTGGGAGTTTTGCTTTTAAAAGTGTTGGAATGAGCTATTATAACTTTTGGAATCAACACCAATAGACGATTTTCAACATAATTTGTAAATAATTCAATAAGATATGTATTAATGAAGTCATAATCGATCTTTCATGATTTGCATGCTATAATTTTAGAGTGTGTTTTCATCTCTTAGATTTGTAACTTTAGGATAATGATTCAACATGATTTAATTTGTAAATTGTAAATAATCTAGTACTTAGGTTATATTATAGCATGCATGCACATTTCGAAAATAAATGAAAAAAGAAACCAAAAGGCTCAATTATTAAAGGATCTAAGTGTAGATGCAAAACTTGGAATATATAGAAATTTGAGACACCATAACCCTATGCACTACACAGCTCTATGACAAGATGTGGGACATAGAGTTTTGATTCTACTCTATGTAGCAACGAATTTCTTCTTTCCCTTCACTTTTGTTTTCTTTACAACCTGTTCCCCTTTTGAAAAAGTTGCACTTGACTCATTACACGTTTCAAATTTCAATATCTACATTAAAGTCTGATTAATATCTTAATTCACATATTATAACGTTTATTTTTATGGGATAACACTTATAATAGAGTTTTTTTTTTTTCACATCTGAGGTTCGAACGTGAAACTTCTAATTAATATCAAAGAGTTCACCGGTCATACACCACAACCTATGTTGGTATCCGAACCCCTTTATAATATATTTTTCCTTTAGTAGTTTCATGGATCTAAAGTAAGGAACAAAAAGTGACTAATCACCCTAGATATCAAGAACTCTTTTTCTCACAATCTCTATTCTCCATCTCTCTCAATCTTTCAAATTCCTTAGAGAAAAAAAATAATCAAGAATGGCACTAAGTAATAATGTGATAGGGTGTATTAACTTTGTAGCCATGTTACTTTCAATTCCAGTGATTGGTGCTGGAATTTGGCTAGCAATGGAACCTGACAATTCTTGTGTCAAAATTCTACAATGGCCAGTAATTATATTAGGAGTTCTTATTTTAGTTGTAGCACTTGCTGGTTTTATTGGTGGATTTTGGAGAATTCCAGCATTATTAATTTTCTACCTTATTGCTATGCTTATTTTAATAATATTGCTAGCATGTTTGGTTGTATTTATTTATATGGTTACTATTAGAGGTTCTGGTCATATGGAACCAAGTAGAACATATTTGGAATATCATCTTGAAGATTATTCTGGTTGGCTTAGAAGAAGAGTTCAAAGTTCATTCAAATGGGATAGAATTAGAACTTGTCTTAGTTCTACATCAATGTGTGCTCAATTGAATCAAAGTTATAAGATGGCTCAAGATTTTTTTAATGCACCTTTAAGTCCTTTGCAGGTATGTTTTTATTTTGAATTTTAGTATTTATGTTTTGAATTTACTTGCATGATTTCATGGTTTTATGATTTTTTTTAAAACTCATATAGAAATGTAGCACATGAGAAATTTTTTTAAAGCTATTTGATTATACATTGTAGTCAATTTTTACTTCAACTTTGAAGTTGAGATTTTCAAGTTTTGGAAGCTCTTTTTAAGTTATTAGGTAAATATTTCGTCACAAAACTTGAAGTAGATGTCTAAATATAATTTCAATTTTAAATATCTTTTTTCAACTTAACTTCGATTTATTTTATTTTTAATATGAAAAATTAATGATGTTCAAATGCTTGCTTAGAAACTTATTATTTTTTCTTCAAGAATATAGCTTATGAAGATTTTATTTGTTTATTTGCTATTATTGTTTCTCCGTAAGGATGAACTTGAAAAATAAAGTACCACTGTTTATGTATATTGTGTAGATCTTGTTGCAAATAAAATATGTAGAAATTTTGTAATACTAATAAAATTATTTTATATAATAAATAATATTGTGGTAAGAATGATTTAATAGAGCAACATGAAAAGTGAGGATTTATAAAGTAGATTAGAATTTGTTTCGTTACTATTAGAAAAAAAAAATATTTTAAAAGGAAAACTTTATTTACTCAAAAGAAAAACCTTTTTTAAAACTTGTGATTATACCTAGAGTGATTCCCACATCAAAACTAGTATATCTAAAGCATAGACAAAGAAATAACATTAAGCAAACAGGCTTTAATTAAAAGACACAAGAATCTTATTCCTTTTCCATGTGGTAGTATGCCTAGGATTAGGATTAACTTTTTTTTAGGTGTTAATTACCCCTTTCTTTTCGAAATAAGTATCGCTTTAGAAATTTCAATTATATTCTAAAGTATATATTAACGAACCATATATTCATTTTTGTTTTGTTCAATTCTCAAGAAACATCAAACAAATATAACTATACTTTTTACATTTTTTTTAATAAGCGTGAAATGAGCTAAAGCGATACTTATTTTTACAGTCAGGATGTTGTAAGCCACCAACACAATGTGGTTACACATTTGTGAACCCAACATATTGGATTAGTCCAATAAATAATGCAGCAGACATGGATTGTTTAAATTGGAACAATGACCAAACACAACTTTGTTACTCTTGTGATTCTTGCAAAGCTGGATTATTGGCTAATTTGAAGAAAGAATGGAGAAGGGCTGATATTATTTTGCTTATAACTCTTGTTGGATTAATTTGGGTTTATTTGATTGGGTGTTGTGCTTTTAGAAATGCCAAAACTGAAGAAATATTCCGCAAGTACAAACAAGGATATGCTGATAATTAACAATGTAATTTATTTAAGCCGGATTCAGAGTTTAATATGTATGCTACTTAAATGTTGTTTTTTCTCTCGTTAGTATATATATTTTGAATTGAAAATAGTGAGTTTAGTTGAACTCGCCCTAAATTCCTTTGCCCTAGACAATTTGTTTATTTGTTTTGTTAATTTGATGTTTTAGAAGATTGTGTAGTTCCAAATAATTTGATGTTAATTTGATCTAACTTTCAAATAATTTTTTTCCACTCGATTTCCATCCCCTTTTCTAAAAATATCATTCCATTCACTTTCAATATTTGGATTCCTTAAGATTGTTCAGGTTGAAAAAATTGACCTCCCCCCTCCAAACCAAACAATATTAATGCTATTGATTAATCTGCTTTTCTCTTAATTAAAAGTCTCAAATATTATTTTTAAATATGAAAAAATTATTTAAAAAAAGTTTTCCTCTAATGAAACTTTACTATTTACGAACTAAAAATAATCGGGCTTTAATATGGATAGGAGCAGGAAACAAATAGGGCATTGGGATTGATGTCTTGACTATTTGGTGTGGAAAATTTGACCTTAGTGGTAGTTGCACGAATTACGAAGAAGAACAGTTTAACATCATTTACGGGACGCGCCGAAAGTTATTTCTTTTTTTACTATTTCCCTTCAAAAATACAATAAAAAAGAAGACATAGTAAGAAGTAATTATCTTTTGTGGGTCATTTCTTTTTAACTTCAATAATCATAGGATGTTGCTCCACATCTTATTTTAAAAAGATTAAGTTATGGTAAGTCTTCTCAGTGCACTACAAATGGCCGCAAATTTTGCAACATTATGACCCATGTGATTTCTTTACTATACATAGCTAGGAAAATGGAGAGGGGATTACAAGGGAAGAATTAATAATTTTGACAGAATGTATGTATTCACTAATAATCACTGGATCAGGTCTGTCAATAGTATATAAGTGTAGAAAGTAAATGAGTAAATGACTTAAGGTAAAAATACACAAGAATTTTAAGTGAAAATGTCATTTTTCAAGGAAAAATAGAATCACAACACGTCTCACAGGATTTCCAATCCAATAATTATACTGTCCACTAAATCACTAAAGGATCATTTGATAGAATCTATTAACAAAAATAATGTTTGCATTAACTCTGTCTATCAGTAGCATCTTGTTTGATACTTTTTTTTATGCTATGCATTAATTATATACTCTATTGCATATTCGTAGTGTATTACTGATATCATAGATTTTTAGGTATTAGTGATGTGAAGTGAAATAATGTATGCATTAGCTAGCATTTTAAAGACACAAATAACCCCCAAAAGCATTTTTATATCATAATAATGGAGGATATTTTTGTAAATAACTATTTTTGTATATACAATACATGCTATTTTTAATACATCAAACCAAACAATGCATATGAAATAATCTATACACAACTAATGCAAGCATAACTAGTACAAGCAATACTAATGCAAGTGTTGTTAATATATTCTATTTAGCATTATTTTTATACACTCCACCAAACGACCCCTAACTCTAGTTGCTTTAGATTTCAACAACCCGACATAGCTAACTCTAGCTAATAATCGAAAATCTCAACAAGAACTTCAACAATCTTATTCTTTTATAATATATCTTACATGATTAACCACTAAAATAAAACCCTATCAACAAAAAAATTATTTTTACTTTTTATTTGCAAAAACTTGATACATGTCAATGGAGAAGCGAAAAATTGCAAATGACCTCCATTTAAAGCAACTTCTTAACATTCTTAGTTTATTTGTTGATAACTCAGTAGTGGGTTAAATTGGGCTAATAATGTAATCTACGACTCGACTTTTTGAATCAGTTAATTTGACTAACCCTCTAAATCAAATGTCCATTTACATAAATAGCCACTTATGGTATTGTAATTAGAAGTCGGCCACTTAATGGTATTGTATTAAGAAGTTGGCCACTTTTATGGTATTGTATTTAGAAGTTAGCCACTTTTATGGTGTTGTATTTAGAAGTTGGCTAATTTGAAATCCAGATTCCAAAACAGTAATTTAAAGTTCAAATATAACCATCTGATCTCAAGTTTTAAATTCAAAACTAATCACTCCTACTTATAATTTCAGTATATACATACTTATATGGTAGTTATAAAAAAAGAGATTATAAATGTGTTTGGGGCAATTTTGTTTGTTCAAAGTTGACCTATATGACAACTTAGATCCAAAAGGCTTATTTATTTAGGTCTATAATATATTATATAAAACTACATGTTTTTCCTTTTGAGTGAATTGATTTATACTTCTAACCCTTTAGCAATAGAATACTATAATACGAACATATTAAAAAAAAATCTCTGCAAAAGAATAATTTATTACAAGGGATATAAATTAAAAGCAAACACAAAATAAGGAGTAAAGGTGGAAATGACACAATTTACTATCATTGGACATGTTGACAGATTAAGAAGCCCAAAAGCCTCTAAGAAACACAGTTAATTTATTGAAATCACACCACTAGTTAGATGTGTATTATTTTACTATATTATCAATTTTTGGTGTGTATGTATCTCTAGATACATTAGGTCAAAATTAGGTGTAATTCATCTCAGATACATTGTATTCAATTAAATTCACATGTATCGAATTTACGTAGACAAGTCTTTCTCTCCTCCATCTCATCTAGCTTGCGTATCTGGGATACATAGGCAAATCTCGATCACCTCATTCTCTATTTACGTATAACTGGTAACAAAAAATATGCATTTAGATGTATCTAACATGAAATGTATGCAACTATTAAATGGTGAGATAAAATGTTATTATTTCAAGGACAACTTTCACATATAGCAAACAAAAAATTCATATTTGTATGCTCTAGCAAACTTTGCATAATTGCGCTCTATAGCAAACATAAAACTGTATAATTTGCTATACATATACAATTGTATAATTCGCTGGCCTAAATTGTATAATTCGTTGGCCTATTTCGCTGCAATTGTATAATTTGTTTTGCATACAATTGAACCGAATTAAAATGTAAGTATATTGCATAATTATAAGTGTATAGCAAGAAGATATATGTTTTTCTTGCTTTATACAAAAACAGAAACACAATATATACACTTCTGTTGTATAAAGCTAGAGAAAAATGTATTTCACTGCAATTGTATAATTCGCAATTTTATAATTCTTTGGCCTTTTTCTCTGCAATATTTGAAGTAAAATGTTTGTAAATTGTATAATTAAGTGTATAACACGAAGATATACATTTTTGCATGTGTATATACAATTTTCTCTCGCTTTATACAAAACAGAAACAGAATTATACACTTCTATGCATAAAGCGAGAGAGGCGAGCTAGAATGGAGAGTGGCGAGCGAGATTTTTGGGAGAGAGAGGCTAGCAAATTTTAGCCAATGTTTGCTATGGAGCACAATTAAATCAAACCCTAGCTATTCCATTTAATTTAGGTTATTAGTTTGCTATTATATACAATTTTCCCTTATTTCAAACTACAAAAAAAGTAATAATAAATATGATGGAAATATCTGTACAATTAGCTAATTTTCCTTTTAAATTGTAGATGGTTGTTATCCATCAGGTATAAAGTAGAGCCCGATTATGTGTACAATTAGTTCAAGCATAAAATTGATTTGAAGAAATACTTCCCATAATTTGATGGTGTCCATGGAAGAAACATCACACTATGAATTAATCAAGCCCAAGTTGGCCCATCTAAAGTCTAAACCAATCTGTTTGGGCCTTGCCCGTTTGGTTAGAGACTTTACTTTTCTTTTTCTCGTCAGAAGAATTATATTAGTATCCGTTCGGATTGACTTATTTTATGTGTTTTTGAACCAAAATAGCTTTTAAGCAGTTTTGAAGTGTTTGAATAAAATTAAAAAGTGTTTATAAGCACTTATTTTAAAACAAAAATAAGTCAAAAAGACATAAGTCATAAGTCATAAGCCAAAAGTCAAAAACCAATCCAAACATGTCTTTAAATAGCCGCTTATATATTGATCAAAATAGTGTATAATAAACATATACTGGTTAAAAAACTTTTCGAAATTCGGTATGACTGATCGATGTCATCTTGTCGTATACTGATAAGTATTTTCTCATTCTTAATTTGAGATGTTGGATTTAGGCATTAGTATGAAGTCATCTTTATTAGAAATTATTTTACTTCTCTGTGATATTCTCTGACGTGAATTCAAATTTAATTGAAGCTCAATACAAATATAACACAATTTTTTTTTTAGTATTTTTTCTTTTAAAAAGGTTTTCTTTCCTAGTTCAATCTAGAATTTTTTCTTCCAAAATATATTCCACCTTCATACATTCCAATCAACTAATAATATAGTATGCTTTTCACTGTTTGTACGTATTAGACTAGCTTGGCATTTTTTTCCATTGTAGCCAAAACCCTGTCTTATAGGAATAATTCAAAGTGGAAAAAACACAAAGTATATATGAAAAGTATTTATTTAGGATTAGAGGAGAGAGTATTTGTTTATCATAATGTGATTACATTACTCCGTTTATTTTTACTTGATCACTATTTCAAAAATATATTTTTACTTTTTTAAAATCAATTTTAACATATCAGAAAGATATATTTATTTTTATTATTTTACGCTTGATATTAATTACTTATTCCTTAAATTATTTTTAAACCTAAGAGTAATTATTACTTGGGATAGTGTCAAGTGCGGAACCACCTTCTGATTAGAGGGTCATTTAAATCCTCTTGAACGAAAAATTATACTATTTATATATGATTAAAGTAATTTTTATGTATACATAAAAACTAGTTTGTGTGTCTAGTTTTTTAAATTTTAAATCTTTAGTGAAAATTCTGATTTCGTCACAACTATATAATGTGTTAAAATAATTATTTTAATCATTACTTACTCTATAAATATGTTAAATCCAAATAAATATAACAAGTAAAAATAAACGTATATAACAACCTTAAATAAGAGTTGACTTTATAAATGATAGTGGGGTGGGAAGGGATGGGGGATTTCTTGACTAGTAACTTACCCTTTTTAATTGTGTTGACTTACACACATGGTAGATTCAAATATAAAGACTTGACTTTAGGCCTTTGACTTTGTAAGAGAAGAAGACTAATTGCTACATAAAATTCCCAAGATTTTGGGAGGTTCAATTTTATGTGCATTATTAAATGTTGTACTAGTTTAAACAAAAATGAAATCAAATGATAAGAGAAGGATGATCAGGGGGTGAACATCTTCCATTTACAAATTTTATAACAATTTTAAGTTAATTTATAATAATAATTGAGTTTACAATTAATATTGATCACTATTAGTGACACACATATACAATGTTTAGTGATATTTATTTTCTGATTTGTATCTTTACAAAATCTAAATAGAATTTGATAGATAACTATTTTTTATTATTTAAACGTATCAACTAGTTAAAAAATTGAATTAATAGCCCTCTCACTTGTTCTTGCTCTTCGGAGAGCTAGATTTGTTTAGCTTTTATAAGGAAAGAACTATTGAATTTACGTGTACCTATAAATAACAATGTTATATAATCCTACTATGAATATGAAATTCAATAAAATCAACTTTCTTGTTACCTCCTAATTAAATTCCATAGCGATGAATTTTCTATTTTGCAATGCTAGTTGTATTGTTAATAATAAAAATATAGAATAATGATGTGATAAAGAGAAGTAGGTCAACATTTCGATTTCATTATGTTTTTTTTTTAATTATTAAAATGGTTAGGAGTTGAGAGAATTTGAAGATAATGCTACAAATAGTTGGAGAGTCCTATACTCAAAAAACACTTTGAAAGCTCTTTTATTGACTTTATATTACCCAAACTTCACATCACCTTTAAGTATCTCAATTTAAAAGCATTGAATCTTAAAATTGAAAAAAAAAAAGTAATGAAAACATTCAAGTTCAATCACATATTACTATATCAAAAATTGTATAATTAATAGTAATAACGTAACTTTTTTTTCTTAACTAAATTCATTAAATAAGTATCATATCCTATCATAACTTCGATCCGAACAACAAACCCCTTTTCTTGCCATAAACAGGTTGAGCAAGGCAATTATAATTCACAATTTTTTTTGGGCATTATGAGAGTATAATTTGATATATTTCCTCGTGTGTAAGTAATTCTAGGTTCACACGTGAACTTAATACTGATCATAAGTGTGAATATATCTTAAAATAAGAAATATATACAATGTAAAAGAATTTTTTAATTCAACTTTAAAATTCAAAAACATTTAAATGCAAATTGGAGGCAGAGGAGGGATTATGAAGTTGGAATTATATTCATACCAATCAATTAAAAATTCAAATAACTAATCAACCGAGTTATTGTAAAATTCTCCGACACGTGACACTAAATAATTGTTTTCGCAGCTGTAACTCAACAAAGAGATATTAATAAGTATAACACTATGACCCAGGATCTGTAAGTTGCATGCTTTTGAACTATATAATATAAAATAATAATAATAATTACTAGAACCAGATAATAGTGAAGCCTATTTAAAGGATGTGACTTTTAGAAGAAATTGACTTCTCAATATGAAATATCTAAACAAAAATCTAAATATTATTCTGCTCATAATTAATATTTCATCAAAACGTTACGTTCCTTCAATTATTTTATTTTATTTTATTTTTTAATGAAAAGTCAAAGTATATACTATATGGTATCGTATTAATATTGGCATTTGGTAAGTAACTGTCTCGTTCACATTCAGACTTTTCCAATGTATAGTGCAATATTTTTATTTTTGAAGAGTCACTACAACAAGCAAATAATTGAGCTAAAATTAAAATGATTCAACATCTATTATATGCATATCAATAAAAGTAATTTTCAATTTTATATATACAAGTAATTTTTTGCCGAGGAAATTTTAGAAATTTACAGTTCAAAACGCATGTTCTATCATAATTCTATCATAAGATTACTTCTTATGTTTTGATTAGTATTTCTTATTTCATTTTTAATTTATTTTTAAAAAATATCATGTTTCATTTTTAACAGTTTTTTTATTTCAAATTTCTACGTATATTTTTAAGATCATAAAATATAATTAATAATAGTGTCATTTTGATATGTTCTACTTTCTTCTTTAAACAAAGACAGATAAATTAAAACGAAACATAATTTTTTATACACACATTATATTATGTTACATAATGAAATAGTAGGTTGAATTGAACATTCAACTTATTATGGGTAGATATAGGTAGGCATTAACTAGTACTCTATGTTGAGTTAGAGAGTTTAATATACCTATATATTGTCTTTTGAAAGACAAATGAGTTGCATATAAATTTGGATATTCTTTTTACTTTTTTTTCATCATTTTTGTATAAAGTGACTTCTAGTGGAGAAGAGTAGTTCACTTGTCTTGAAATTAAGTTGATTATGTGTAAGATCAGTGTCAATACCAAAAAAAAAAAAGTGATAACAAAGCACAATCAATAAATAATGTAGTGAAATGCATTTAGACAACTCTTGTACAAAATTGATTTATAATTATAATACATGAAGACAAATTTGCTTTTTAATTCTCATAAAAAAAGAGAAGGGTGGGTCCTAGCAATTTGTTTATTTACTGGATTACGTTTTGTTGAAAGCAATATGATCCCACCCCTAATTTATTGCTTTGCCATTTTCCAACAATCAACTTGTCTACTACTACCAAGTTCTACCCTTTTGTCCATTTTCATATCCAACTCTCATCTGTTTTCTTGGGCTTATCAACAATTGTGGGCCCTACTTTCTTGGGCTAGGCCCAATTGAATGGGCCTATTAAGTATGACATCATATTTGAAATATCGGACACCTAGTACAAAATGACAATCGATAAAGAAAAATACTTCACTTACGATAATTAAGTTATATTGGTGAGACGGTGACATTAAGAACTTTGTATACCTTTTGTCATCTCATATCACTTATATATTTCAGTTGCGACTTGACTATTAAGCTATGTTCGTCGGTGAGACAGCGACATTAAGACATCTTTTGTCATCCCATATCACTTAAAAGTAAAGAAGAGATGCTACACTTACTTTTAATGTAAAATTTTTATAATCACATAAATATTTTTTACATCTCTAAAAAGCACAACTTCAAAAAAAATTTGTCACACGATTAAACATTGTAACATAATTTATACCACAAGTCTTCCAAACCTTCGTCCTTAGCTTTCATGCCGATTTAAACTATGTCACATAAATTACATTCGAGAAAAGTATTATGCAATATACATGAAAATAAGACAACTTAAGTAACAAGTAAATGTAGTATATACTATATGTACCACCTTTATATGTGAAATTTCTATCTTAGAACCTAGCTACCATCCATAGGGAAGTGGTCCATCAATTCATATTTGGAAAAAAAAGGGTGGACAACATTTTTTCCACTTCATGGAAGTAGCAATGTATGTGGACTTTGATCAAGAATAGTAGCAATTATGTTTTTACTTTTACAAGAATAGGACTTGCAAATATGGTTTCTAAAATCAGCATGGTAAGATTATAAAGTTTGGTTCTTTTTCCCATTTTTCTAGGCGCTTTTTACACAAATATCATGATATATATAGTGTGAATTATTGGATGTGATACAAAGGGTGTTACTTCTAATTAATTTTTGCTTTTCTTTAAAAGATAAATGTTATGATCCACTTTACTTTGTTGATGAATCACTAATCATGACAGAATATGTCTAATCATTGGTCAATCTTAGGAACCTAATTATCTTATACAGACCACATTGACAAACAATTTTTGAATATATTAATACACTATACCTAGTTTGACAGGATGTATTAGAAAAAATAATGCATTTATTAGTTATGATATTATTTATTTTTATTGGTTGAATATTTAGCTTATGTATTGATTATAAATCATACTCACTGTATTATATACTTATGTAACTAAGACATATCAAACCATACCATAATATAATCAATACAAGGGTTACTAATTGGGATATTTACATAAATTGTCCGCTATATTCACGGTTTACTTTTTATAATTGGTATACATTAGTTATACATATATTGTATATCTTATGGTTATTTTTAGTTTAAGCAATTTGATGGGCGACTATTTATATTATTTCTTCTTATTAATGCATGAGTAACTTTAGTTAAAAATGGAACTACCCTTATTACACCATCTCAATGTGTAAATAAAAGATAAATCTCAATAATATTAGTAATAATTCTTTAAAGTATTATCCTTATACACTCAAATCAAATAATCTGACCCCTATCCGTTAGAAAATAGAGTATACTCATCATACAATATGCATAAATTCAACTCCCTATTAAATACTTTTTCTTCATATAGTTTAGAATAACGAAAAAATAGTTTGGTCAACTAGAGAATAGTGATGTTTAAGGACAATAGATTAGTTGATATTGAATGAACTAATTCTTATATATCTAACTAATATACTAATAAAAAAGCAGGTATAATTTAGGTGGGTTGGTAGAAGACTATTCCATTTACCTTAATCACATTTATATTATATAGTATATAATATTGTATAAGGGTCCACAAAGGGGAGATAATGAATCAGCAATTGTGGGGAGTAGTCATGAAAATTGCCCCTTTTTGTTGCTTTTATAAATTTTTGCATGATCATATAATAGTGGTTAGTAAACTTACCTGACATCATGGCTTAGGCAACTTGACTTTATGTTATATGATTTTTTTTTTAGAGGGCCAAATTTGAGTAGTGTTTTAAATGATAGAGAAAGGGAAAATAGGGGATAGAATCCAAGTACACTGTTTTTTCTTTTAAAAAAATAGTGATCTGGATTAGCTTTTACTTATTTCTTATTTAAATATTTCAGTAAGTATTTATCTATATGATATCTTCTCGCAACATGGATACTCGATAAATTTACATAGATAGATATAAAAAAATCACGTACGAACATTTCAAAAATTATTTCTTTTCTACTCCGATCTCCCTAACCCACATCCCTTTAAAACTCACCTCGGCACACATACTCTTCTCTCCCTCCTCATAATGTTTTCCTAGATTACATTATTTTTTGAATAGATTTTTTCATTTATCAAACATCGTATAAGAACTTTAGAATTTTTTTTCATGGATGACCTCCTGTAATTTTCACCCATTTCATTATTTAATTGACCTCACCTTGAAGTGCTGAAATGATAAGGATTATGTTCTTTAGTTGAATACATAATTATATAAATAATAATAATAATAATTTATTTATATTTTTGGACCCATAAATAAAAAAGGTAAAGGAATGGGCATTGCATCACATAAAGTTGGCAAATCAAATGCAACACAAAGTAGAAGATGGGGAAGTATGATCCACACTTATTCCCCACTCCAATTTGTTGTGTATTCTTACGTGGCCACCACAAGCTACAAAAAAAAAAGTTTATATCTTTTTTATTTTCTATAAATTTTAACTGTACTAATTTAGGTGGGATAATTTTAATTTTCCAAATAAATTATCAAGCTCAATTTGACTAGGAAAACACTAATCAAATATTAACTGTATAGTTAAATTTCTTCCAACTTGACATAATTCGAAGAAATATGAGTTGTTACGCATAACATATCCGAAATAGATAGTTTCTATCGATTCAATTTATAAACAGGTTACGAATTTATTTATTTTTCGATTTTTCCACTTGTGTTTTTGAGGGTAATTCTTTTTAAATTCATAATTTTGTGCACGTGGCCAACCTTCTGGAAATCCCTAATAACTTAAATGGCCAACCCCATTTAGAGATCCCAAAATCTCAATCAATATTCCATGGCTTTTGTGCACGTGCTTTATTTAAAATAGAGGAAAATTTCATTATTTATTAACAAGTGGTCCTTTCATAAAGCATCGCAGTGAATTATACAGGGCATAAATTCCATGTCGATCACAACATTTGATAATAAATGCAGTACCTTTTTAAAAGCAAAGTTAATATTTGAATCTTATGAGTTTTCAATTTGATTTATTTATCTATTTGATATTGTATGTTTTGATCGATTTGGTAATTTAGGTAGCAAATGTTAAACAGAAAAAAAATAGTAAGGTGGGCATGTGTTGAGTGAAAAGAAACCAAATATTGAGTGCAAAAAAGTGAAGCCAACCAAAAAGAACATTAAATTCAGAGAGGGTTTGCCGACCTTCCCTACTGAATATAATTATTAGTATTACGTACCAAATGCATACTTACTATATTGGTACATTTGGTCCTTGTCACATTTATTACTATTCTAGCTAAATGGTTATATATGCATGCACTTAGGTGTGTGGAAAATATTACTTTTTAAAAATAAGTGGTTTGAGATCGTGGATTATTAAATAAAATATTTATTATTTAAAATTTGATTATAATTTGAGATTCAATTCTGATCACTGATTTAGACATTGAGACACAAAGCTAATCCAAGATGCATAAGAAGACCTAATCTCAAGGCCTGACCTCGACATCGACCAATAATACGCTTGAGTTTTAATTTAATCCTGCGTCAATTTGATGTGGGGTGATCTCTTGTCGATTTGAGATTGAATTTTTTTTTTTTTTGGGGGGGCGGGGGAGGGTCTCACGTCGAGGTTGGGTTACGGTTCATGTGTCTCAAGTTGGGCTCGGATTGAGTTTTAGGTTGGTAGAGCAAATAAAATATTTATTATTTAAGATTTGATTATAACTTGAGATTCAATTTTGATCGCTGATTTAGACATCGAGACACAAAACTAATCTAAGATGCATAAGAAGACCTAATCTCAAGACCTGACCTCGACATCCACCAATAATATGCTTGAGTTTTAATTTAATCATGCGTCAATTTGATGTGGGGTGATCTTTTGTCGATTTGAGATTGATTTTTTTTCTTTTTTTTTTTTGGGGGGGGAGGGGGAGGGGGGAGGGTCTCACGTCGAGGTTGGGTTACGGTTCATGTGTCTCAAGTTGGGCTCGGATTGAGTTTTAGGTTGGTAGGGCAAATAAAATATTTAAATTAATTATTAATATCATACACATAATAAACTTTAAATACAAATATTCAATTTTTTTTTTAATATAGTCCAGTCATATATATAGATTTAAAGTGTCTGCATTAGACTTCAAAGGTCAGGACACTTGGCCAACCATACACTATCCATGCAACTACACTCGTGGAGATCTTATAAATACAATATATGACAGAAATTTAACATCATTTTTTTGTTTGTTAATCTATATTAATGTATTACAAATTATTATTATTATTATTATGTTATAAAAGAACTTACTAACAATTAATATACTTAAAAAAGGAAAATTTAGGAAGTAGTATATTTCATAAATAAAACGTCTGTCTACAATTAATATGTAAAAGGGGCTATATATATAGCCATGAAATTCATCCCTTTGTGTGGGGCCCACGAGACACTAATCAATTCTGTGGGACCCACAAGACACTAATCTATTATATATTCAAACTCATCCTATAGCGTGGGGCCCACAACATTTTCTTTCAAATTTTATCCATTGCGTGGGGCCCACGGTATATTTTACAATACTCCCCCTTGTATGTCTATGTAAGTATATAGACATACATAATACGCATTACTTGCTGCCTCATTAAAAACCTTTCTAGGAAAACCCAGTGGGACAAAACCTAGACTAAGGAAAAAAGAGTACAGTGCGTATTTTACTCCCCCTGATAAAAACCACGATTCAGATGGTTAAGTTTTCGCATTCCAATTTTGTGAACCATCTTCTCAAGAGTTGAGGCTGGTAAAGATTTGGTAAATAGATCTGCTGGATTATCACTTGAACAAATTTGTCGCACATCAATATCACCATTCTTCTGGAGATCATGTGTGAAGAACAATTTTGGTGAAATGTGTTTCGTTCTATCTCCTTTTATAAAGCCTCCTCTTAATTGAGCTATGCATGCAGCATTGTCTTCAAAGAGTATGGTGGGTATCTTGACGTCACACTTCAAACCACATCTTTCTTTGATAAAATGTATTACTGATCTTAACCATACACATTCTCTACTTGCTTCATGAATGGCTATTATCTCAGCATGATTTGAAGAAGTAGCGACAATAGACTGCTTCGTAGATCGCCATGATATAGCAGGACCTCCGTATGTGAACAGATAGCCTGTTTGTGATCGAGCTTTATGTGGGTCAGATAAATAACCTGCATCTGCATGACCAACAAGATCTGCACTATCTTTGTTAGAATAAAACAGACCCATATCACTAGTTCCCCTTAGATATCGCAATATATGTTTAACTCCATTCCAATGTCTTCGTGTAGGGGAAGAACTATATCTTGCTAATAAATTAACAGAAAATGCTATGTCGGGTCTCGTAGCATTAGCAAGATACATAAGTGCCCCAATTGCACTGAGATAAGGTACTTCTGGACCAAGAGGTTCCTCATTTTCTTCTTGAGGTCGGAATGGATCCTTACTCACTTCAAGTGATCGGACAACCATTGGAGTACTTAAGGGATGTGCTTTGTCCATGTAAAATCGTTTCAAGATTTTCTCAGTATAGGCAGATTGATGGATGAAGACCCCGTCTACTAAATGTTCTATTTGTAGTCCAAGACAAATTTTTTGTCTTTCCAAGGTCTTTCATTTCAAATTCTTTCTTTAGATTTTCAATTGCCTTTTGAACCTCTTCTGGAGTTCCAATGAGATTAATGTCATCAACATAAACAGCAAGAATAACAAATCCCAATGTTGTTTTCTTAATAAATATACAAGGACAAATGGCATCATTTATATAACCTTGTTTTATCAAGTACTCACTAAGGCGATTATACCACATGCGCCCTGATTGTTTTAAGCCATATAATGACTTTTGTAATCTGATTGAATACATTTCCCGAGGTTTATATGCTTCAGGCATTTTAAGTCCTTCCGGAACTTTCATATAAATTTCATTATCTAGTGAACCGTAAAGGTAAGCTGTAACCACATCCATTAGATGAATTTCAAGATTTTCATGTACAGCTAAGCCGATGAGGTATCGAAAAGTTATTGCATCCATAACAGGTGAATATGTTTCTTCATAGTCGACACCAGGTCGTTGAGAGAATCCTTGTGCAACAAGGCGTGCCTTGTATCTTACAATCTCATTTCTCTCATTTCTTTTTCGTACAAAGACCCATTTATAGCCAATTGATTTAACATCACTAGGCGTTTGGACTACTGGTCCAAAAACCTCACGCTTAGCAAGTGAATTTAATTCTGATTGAATTGCTTCTTGCCATTTTGGCCAATCACATCTTTGTCGACATTCTTCGACAGATAGAGGTTCAAGATCCTCATTTCCTTTCATAATGTTAAGTGCAACATCATATGCGAAAACATTATCCACTATGATTTTTGATCGATCTAAACTTATCTCATCACCTGTAGAACTTATTGAGAGTTCTTCATTTACTTGAGTCTCGGGTTCACTGATCTCTTCAGGAATATCAGGATTAATCAGATCTTGAATTTCTTCGTGAGATTCTTTTGTAGTGTCATTTTTTATACTTCTTTTTCTAGGATTTTTATCTTTTGAACCCAATGGTCTACCACGCTTCAGGCGTATTTGTGATTCAGAAGCTATGACACTTGTAGATGGTCCTTTTGGGACGTTGATTCGGATAGGCACATTTACTGCAGGAATATGTGACTTTGTTATCCTTTTCGAATCAGTAAATGCGTCTGGCATTTGATTTGCTATGTTTTGCAAATGGATGATCTTCTGGATCTCTTGTTCACACACAGGGGAGCGTGGATCAAAATGAGATAATGATGAAACTTTCCATGCAATTTCACTTTTAAGTTTCTTTTTCTCTCCCCCTAATTGCGGAAAATTTGTTTCATCAAATCGACAATCTACAAATCTTGCAGTGAATAAATCTCCCGTCAATGGTTCAAGGTAGCGAATTATTGAGGGTGAATCAAACCCAACATATATGCCTAACCTTCTTTGAGGGCCCATCTTGGTGCGCTGAGGTGGTGCTACAGGCACATATACAGCACATCCAAAAATTCGAAGATGAGCAATATTTGGTTCATGGCCAAACACTAATTGTGATGGGGAGTATTTATTATAATGAGTCGGTCTGAGACGAACAAGTGATGCTGCGTGTAAGATAGCATGACCCCAAACAGTAGTAGGCAACTCACTTTTCATAAGTAGAGGTCTTGCTATCAATTGTAAGCGCTTAATAAATGACTCAGCAAGGCCATTTTGAGTATGAACATGAGCTACAGGATGTTCAACTTTTATCCCTACCGATATGCAATAAGCATCAAAAACTTGGGATGTGAATTCGCCAGCATTGTCTAGGCGAATTGTCTTAATGGGATAATCTGGAAATTGCGCTCTTAATCGTATTATTTGTGCCAATAATTTTGCAAACGCCAGGTTGCGAGATGATAAGAGGCACACATGAGACCATCTTGAAGATGCGTCAATTAGGACCATAAATTATCTAAATGACCCACTAGATGGGTGAATAGGTCCACAAATATCCCCATGTATTCGTTCTAAAAATTGAGGGGATTCAATGTTAACCTTCATTGGTGATGGCCTAGTAATCAATTTGCCTTTACAACAAGCAGCACATGAAAACTTATCATTTGTAAGAATCTTCAGGTTCTTTAATGGATGTCCATTTGAATTTTCAATGATTCGTCTCATCATTATTGATCCAGGATGACCTATTCGGTCATGCCAAAGCACAAAAGTCTTTAAGTCAGTAAACTTCTGGTTTACGATAGAGTGTGCTTCAATCGTACTTATTTTTGCATAATATAGGCCAGAAGATAAAGTTGATAATTTCTCCAACACATATTTCTGGTCTGAGACAATCTTGGTAATACCAAGGTATTCAACATTCATTTCACTTATTGTCTCAACATGATATCCATTTCGGCGAATATCTTTAAAACTTAACAGGTTTCTTGGGGATTTAGAAGAGAACAAAGCATCTTCTATGACGAGTTTTGTCCCCTTAGGCAGAAATATAGTAGCTCTTCCGGAGCCTTCTATTAAGTTTGAATTACCAGAAATTGTAGTAACATTCGCTTTTCTTCTAAGCAAGTAGGAGAAGTATTTCTCATCTTTGAATATGGCGTGCGTTGTTCCACTATCAATTACACAAATATCTTCATGATTGATCATTGAGGTATCCATATATTCTTCAAGATAAAAGCTATAAACGAAATAAATATTATAATATTATTACTAAACAAAAACATTACACAACCTTTTTAGTTATTTACAAGTCTAGGAAAACATATTCATACTAGTTCATACAAACGACGAAAATGAAACATATTTACATTATCACAGATCCATCACCTATCAGGTGATCTATCTTTCCTTCGGGATTCTCAAAGAAATCCGCTACATCCAGATGCATGGGTTCAACAGTATCTTCCGTGATAAAGTTGGCTTCAGCGTTATTTTTCACCTCCTTCAGGGAAGCTTGATATAGCTCAACTAGGTGCCTTGGCGTACGACAGGTACGTGACCAATGTCCTTTTCCTCCACATCGATAACATTTGTTGTCTGAATTTTTCTTCTGCACTTCATCATGTTTTTCATTCTTCTTTTTACACTGCTTGTGTTGAAGATTATTGTTTAGTGCAAGACGATCACCATGATTGCAATTTCTTCCTCGACCACGACCACGGCCACGACTGGGGCCACGACCTTTTTCACGCCTGGATTGGTGAAAATTTGCCGTATTTACTTCAGGAAATGGCGTAGAACCGGTAGGTCGACTTTCATGGTTTTTCATTAGTAAGTCATTATGTTGTTCAGCAACAAGAAGATGTGAAATTAATTCGGAATATTTTTTAAATCCCATTTCCCGGTATTGCTGCTGCAGAAGCATACTTGAGGCAGGAAAAGTGGAAAATGTTTTCTCCAACATATCATGGTCAGTGATATTTTCTCCACATAATTTTAATTGTGAGATAATTTTAAACATGGAAGAGTTATACTCACTGATAGATTTAAAATCTTGAAGTCTCAAGTGGATCCAGTCATAACGTGCCTGTGGAAGGACGACCAACTTCAGGTGGTCATATCTTTCTTTTAAATTGTTCCACAATACCAGAGGATCCTTAACAGTGAGATATTCCATTTTCAAACCTTCATCAAGGTGATGACGGAGAAATATCATCGCCTTGGCACGGTTTTGATTGGATGCTTCATTATTTTCTTAGATGGTGTCTGCTAGACCCATCGCATCAAGATGAATTTCTGCATCGAGTACCCATGATAGATAGCTTTTTCCCGATATATCTAGAGCAAGAAATTCAAGTTTAGAGAGATTAGACATTATTAAGAAAAAGAAATTTATACCTTCGAAGCTTTAAAAGTCTTTACTTGAACTGGCAGAGACTCGTGCTGATAACGTGTTATAAAAGAACTTACTAACAATTAATATACTTAAAGAAGAAAAATTTAGGAAGTAGTATATTTCATAAATAAAACGTCTGTCTACAATTAATATGTAAAAGGGGCTATATATATAGCCATGAAATTCATCCCTTTGTGTGGGGCCAACGAGACACTAATCAATTATGTGGGACCCACAAGACACTAATCTATAATATATTCAAACTCATCCTATAGCATGGGGCCCACAGCATTTTCGTGCAAATTTTATCCATTGCGTGGGGCCCACGGTATATTTTACAATATATTATTGTTATTACATTGATTTTAAAATGAAGTTGCTTCTTTTTTCAGATAGAATAAATAAGTAAATAAAGTATATGTCGTACGAATTGTAATAGAAGGTAAAAAATTAGTAACTTAATTCACTTTTGTGATATTCCTTTTCACAAACACGAAAATGTATTATTATTATTTTTTTAAAAAGAAATAATAACTCGGTTCTAACTTGTACGTAGAATATTCTACAAAAATGTACAAAAAAGGGAATTAGGACCATTCATATATGTGCTGTCACATTGGCTGCTTAATAGACTGACAATTGGCAAAACAAACATCACTTAATTTGACTCCTCATTCATTAAACTATATATTAAAGGTAATATCTACTAGTAGATACAAAATGTAAGGTTTTATAGACATTTGTTGTTTACATTAAATTAAATAAGTTAATTGTAAATAATATGTCAAACTTGAATATAGATCATTAAACAAGAAATTTATATGAGATGAAACAAATATACATGATATTTCATGAATTTTTTAGGAAAAATTATTTGAACTAACTGTATCGACTCACAAATAAATTTTTATGATGATATTTAAGAAAAATAATGTACACGGTATAGTGATAATATGCAGTTCTTTATCAAATTTATTCATGTATTTGTGTGTCTAAAATATCTAATCATAACGGGCTACTCATAATTGGCTATAAACACACCCAAATTTTACTACGCATATATACATACTAGATGCAAAAATTCGTGCAAGTCTGGTTCAATATATATTATTTTATTTGTTTTAATTTATATGATCTAAAAAAAATTAAATGAGTTAATTAAAATCTTTTTGTTACTTTTCAAATAATATGCATGTGATATTTTGCAAGTTAATCGGTCTTTTTAATATATTTGTCCAAATATTTGAATTGTTAGTTATTTTAATTTACGTGGTTTATATGAAATTTTAATATTAATCAACATTTTAATATATTTTAAATACTTAAGTTTGCAATTTAAAATTTTACGAACGCAAATTTTTCAAATATTATATAGGGAAAATTTCATATATGGCAAACTTATTTGATTGAATAACATTATATGGGTATAGTTTACCTAATTACATTCTATTGGTATAGTTTAGTTATTTTAGGTATCTTTAATTTTGTATATAAGGTTTCTTTTGTTTTTTATTTATACAATTTTATTTTAAAAACTGATTTGTAACTGAAGCGTTAAATATGATAACAATAAATATAGATAATGCCATAATTTAAGGTAAACTTCCTTTTTTTAAGGTAAACATTCAAATTCAATTTTTTTTCAAAAAAAATAAGAATTATACAGCAATTGAAACAAAAGATAAACTTGTTTTTGTTGTTTATGAAACAACAGTTCATCAAATTTTTTATGTTTTCTTTGTAATCGAATTCAGGTAAGTGTTCATTGGATGAAAATTCATGTTTATTATTGCAATAATTATACAATGTTCTATTGGATTTACAAATTTTGATTTATGTGCGTTCGTTATTGTGGTGTCATAATTTATTTATTTTTTAAAAAACTGGTTTCAAAATATGATTATTTTAAGCAGAAATTTCGTACTATACAATTATATACTTTTTGTTGATGTAGTATTTGTATATTATAAAGAAGATCAGTGTAAGCGAATACAGGTAATCGTTGGTGATAATTGTGTATAGCCATAAAGTAAGTTGTTTTGCTTTTGATACAATTATATACTTTTTTTTATGTAGTATTTGTATATTAAAAAGAATATCAATGTAAAATCAGTTCAGTAATTTGATTATATAATATATGCAAAAACAGACAATTTTAAAAGAAGTCATGTACAGATTAATTTTTGTATATATCTACAAACTTACCTTTTTTGTATATTAATATGTGTACATGAATATAGTAGTTAAACATGACAATATATACAACTGTCTAAATGACTTTGTATATACTCCAATAATATATAAACTTAATATATACTAACTTCAATAATTTGTATATAACTATTAAAATATACAAATTACAATTTTTGTATATGTCTATAAATTTAATATATACTAACTTCAATAATTTGTATATAACTAATAAAATATACAAATTATAATCATATATGAAATTTTTTCATATGTATAACTAAGTCCAATTACTTTTTGTATATATATACAAAAACAAAAATAATAATGAGCCTTTAATATACAATCTGCTACTACCACTATTAAGACTTAGTATATTATTCATTATACATAACTTAAAGTATGTATAAAGTAATCAAATCTACAGATGTACAAATGTATAACTAAAACATGTGTGTACTAAACATGCAATATACTATATACAATTACGTGAATACAAAATTTACTTATACAATAATTTTTTGTATATTGACATCTAAGTAACAAAAAAATTGTATCTAAATTTGTGTTTTAAGCCACTACCTCATTATTATGATGTTCTTCAGATCCGTCAACTTCACATGCATTTTCCTCTGAATTAATGTTTACTGTTTTCCTCTTTCTTCCTCCTTGTACAATTTTAATGCCTCTAGCTTTAACATTGTTAATAACTTCTTGAACTGCCGTAAGGTCATATTTTTTTCTTTGATCTCAATTCTTCCATTGTTTGTTCATGTTGAACTTGTTTTGATTTTATCATAGACCCTAAATCAACCCCAAAATCTTGAGTTAAACCCATTGAAAACGATGGTAAATTGTCAACAAAATTGACATGCAATGGAATACCTCTGGTAATCCTCATAGATGAAGATGATTCATTCATTATGTGACTAATTTGAGATCTAATTAGAAGAAACAATCGATTATTTCATAAAAAATATATGAAAAAACATAAGAAACACAATACATATACAATTGTTGAATAAGAAAAAAAAAAGGAAAACGACTAAAATTTAGGAGTACCTACGAAAATTGAATTCAACTTCAGGAGGGAGTAATTGAATTTTGGACAATTTGAAATTTAAATCGGATAGAAGTATTAATTGTAGGAGAAAAAGGTGGAATATGAATAGGAGAGATAATATTGTTTTGTGTAAAATTATATACAAAATTAAAAAAAAAAGGTTTTTATACTATTGGTTATATAATAGGTGGTGAACCCCATTAATTATAGCAAAAAAAAAACTATAATTATAGAAAATAAATAAATTAAACTATACCCCTATTATATAATTACATAGTAATGTTCGCCATTCCATATAATTTTCCCTATTATATATTACCTTCTTTGTCACCATTTATGTGACATGTGTAAATATTTTATTATTTATATTAAAACGAATAAAATGCAAAATATGAATAGAGGAAGTTGAGGAGAAAGACATTAAATCGAATAACTAACCAACAAACTCTAAGCTCCTCAACGTTGACTCTTATAATATATACCACGCATTTATACATATAATTTCAATCATATAAAATTGCTCCCAATTTAAATAAGTTAGCATGAGAAATATTGTATGTGCACTGATTTATATTAAGTACTATATATTTTGAAATGTAGTTAGATCTCGTTAAATTTTTTCCTAAAAAAAAAAGCCGTTAATGACACTATGTAAATAAAGTTAATATAAACATAAAAATTATTTTTCATAGACAACGTATTGTAAATTACTTTTCTTTAGAATGCATCTTTATTTACGTTATTTCATTTATTTTACTTGTGAATGTATTATTCTTAAATTTACGATTTTAATAAAATAATGATCAATTCTTTATGTATGATTGTATTTTATTTTGTTTTAATTTTATTTTATGAGGTTACGCTAAATTCATTGACGTTTGTTGTAATAGACTACGTGTCAAAAGTCCCTCATCATAGGCCCCCCTAACGAAAGACGCAAAAGAATCATCTACATGTTCCTTCATGGATCGACACATCTCCTATCTACACTTTCTTTTCTTCACCTTTAATTCTTTTCCAATTATTGAACTTTCTGAACCAAAAAGAAATCAAAAATAAAAATATTTACATTGAAGTTTCTCCATCTTTTTTGTAAAAATCTTTTGTGTATCAATTGGCATTTGAAAAGTATTTATGACTTTTCTTTTCTGATTTAAACAGAAGTCATTGTACTCCCATCCCATGATTTTAACTTTTATGTAGAATGTCTACGTGAGAATAATTGTAATACTAATAATTTATATAAAATTACTTATGTAAAATAATAAAAATAAGTTGATACATTCATATCAGATTTATAATTCTATTTATACTTTTAAATAAGGAAATAAGAATGAATATATTCTTAAACTATCATAAATAGTATGTAAATATCTTACGTCATATATTTTTGGGACGTTGACATTTTTATTATTCAAAAATTATAGCATATATGCTTTATAGAGTATATTGTAATAGAAGATTAAATATGGATATGTGACGCAATCTTATCCATCGATATGATATTTAATAAATATTCATATGTGAATAAGATTATGACACGTGTATGCCCGTTTGTATAAATGGTATATATGGTCTAGTTCTTAGATGATAGGGGCCAGTGGCGGAGCCAACATTTGAATAAGAGAGTCAAAATCTAAAAAAATAGATACATGAAGTAGCGGAAGGTGGTTCGACATCTACTATATATACGTAAAAAATTATTTAAATCATATATAAATAATATAATTTTTCGGTGAGAGGTTTGGATGAACCCCCTCATTGTAAGGTGGCTCTGCTATTTGCAAGGATATCAATATCCCAAAAGTATAATAGAAGATATCTGATTCTTTTATGATAGTTTGAAAGAATAGTCCTTTTTCCCTTCAAATAATTAACTATCTTCCTATTAATTAAAAATTTTCTTTTTTATCATATATAAATATATATATACTGGCGGAGCCAGAATTTTCATGAGAGTATCCAAGTGCTAAAGCTTCTTAAAATTGAAAAAAAAAATGCTATTAGTGAAACCCAACACACTAACACTTTAAATTTTTGTATCTTTACTTTTTCAAGTGAAATTACTAGGCTACATCAGATTACTATGTCAAAGGTGTCCAAAATATATTATTTAACTACTTAATTTATCATTTTATTTATATATATAGTGTATTATTACGACGAATGACACCCTGATACAAGTGTGACTACGCCAGTGTATATATAGTACCAAATTTATTAAAATAGGAATAGAGGCGAACGAAATAGAGAATACATTTTTCGATAGCAATGTGGCATGCGACATGAGTTATCATCAAGGAGTGAACAAACAGTTAAAGAGTACTGAACTACAAGATTCAAATTACATTTACTGTTCAAGGTAACTCTGCCTAAAAGTATGGAAAAAAGTTTGCATGTTTTGAAAGGAATAATTTGAAGTAGGTAATATTATAAGGTGAAAATAAAAAAAGTACCATCCTTACAATTATTGCTTTGTGTTTCTCATTATTCCAGTACTTTCTTCATGTTGTTGGATAGTTTGATAAATATTTTTTGTTTTATACATTTTTTAAATATATCAATTATTATCATATGTTAACTCTCATCTATATACCCTTTATCATTGTATGTGGACTTACGTGAATATTTTTGTTTCATTTAAAATTGCCTTCTAGTATTATTCTTGTACTCCCAACTCAATATTAGGATAACTATAACCTTTTTAAAAAAAATACATGGGTATGTATTTTTATTCAAATTAAAAGTATGATAACGATAAATATTTTTCTTTTTTCTTAGAGTTTAGGGATGAACATGCCCTTTTTTGTATTTTATGGATTGGTACAATCCATATGAATATATTATCCGATGTTTTATGAATAGTAATTTCATTATCTTATTATTCAAATCAAATATAAGATAATGTCAATTTTAAATTACATCACTAAATTATTACATTTTTATCCCACGTATCAAACTGAAAATTCTTATGTTATGTAGAACCATCGCATACAGACATTTATATATATAGTTGGTGAAGCTATACGTTTCTTATTTTTAATTAATAAGCTCTTTCATTCATGTGGACTGGATTCTTTTGCCTGGCTAAATTGACAGAAGCAAATTAATGTTTATTATATTTAAACACAAAACATCTGCCTTCGGCAAATTGTAGTACTTTTTTGGGTTATATTGTTAATCTCATTTAATTAATTTAACTAATTACATATCTAGATATGTTTCTACATTTTCCTATCACAATAATGAAAATAGCTTTTAACAACGTATATATATGTACATTAATAAAAAGTACTAAAGTATTTTACCATATCAATTAATTGTTATCGAATTAAGTATAGTTAACATTCAAGAATATTTATAAAAAAGTGTTAATTATCTCTAAAAAATATATATATTTAACGACAATTTAACTATTAATTATTTGATTGTTATGGGGCATAAGTAGCACCACCAAAGAGATCTTTGTCACAATGTCCAATATATTAGATCTTCAATTAGCAAATGGCAACCAACACATGTACAATTTGATTACTTCTACAAAAGAACATTCAATCTTTTCCTCATGCAATTAAAAAGGGTATAAATAAAGCAAAAAAACATGCCAAAGGCATAAAAAGGTGTCAATTGGGCAGCCCCCCCAATTGTTTTTAATACATGTAAGTACCGTTCACAATGTGGCAACTCGTTATCACACATTTTTTCCATTCCAAAAGGGAAATATGCAAATAATAAAGAAGTAAGCAAGCAAATTCAGAACCGTAAAGAAAGGTAGTCATAATCGGAAGATTCGATTTTGTATCTCTTTAGAAACTTTTTTTAATCATGTACTTCTTTTCACAAGAGATCGATAAATTAAATCAAAACACATTAATTGATTTTCATCGAGATATACAAACATTGTGTTAAGTGTTTATTTAAAAAATTATTGTTGCATCAATGTGAAAAAGAAGTTAAAAAGATAAAAAGGAAAACCTCTATAGTTCATGATTACACGATTTTAAGTCACTTTTCGTTGTTATAGCAAATGATTTGTCTTATATTAGGATCAGTAGATAGACTTGACGATAAAGCTATTTTTACATTACTGAACTAAAAATTTGAAATTTATGAATTTATATAATGATTTTCTGTTAATATTATATCTAAAAATATTTTTACAATATATACATATCCTCGATAAAAATTATCAGGTGAACTCGTAATATTTTGAAATCTTAAAGAATGTGCTGCCTTTGTAACTCCCAAGGTAGGAAAAAAAATACACACTGCTTATTTTATTGCAATGTTAAGGAAATACAGTGGAAGCAGAGTTTTGAGTCAAATTAGTTTAGAGAAACTGATGAGAAGCAAAGCCAAAGAAAGGGCTCAAAAGAGATGGCAGTTATGTAACAAAAAGTAGTCAATCATATCTTTTTTGGACTTTGGGGTTTCAAATGGCAATTTTTGGTCATGTTTCACGTGCCCTACTCTTAAAGTTACCATCACACGAGCACCACGCACCAAACCTCATCCTAAACATACCAACCACTTCAATAAACACTCTTTAGGATATAGCCATATAATATATAAAAATAACACACGACAATATAATCTTATAAGCTTTAAGAAAAATAATGTATACATATTCAGCCTTATCGAAAAAACTATTTTCAATAAATAACCTGCTTAAGTAAAACCTATAAAAATACATGCAAATAGATCACACTGAATTTAAAGTAATAGCATGCCAAAATGGAACACAATAACTAAAAAAAATGAAGTTACATTACGCTCGTATTCTATCACATTCTAGACCTCTATATCTTCTTGTTAAATAATTTACTAATTAGTTTAAAGCCAAATATAAAACTTTTTTTTTGCATCGAGTCATATGGAATTTAAATATCAAACAACGAAAGAGTTATTTTCAACAAATTGCCACTTGCTATTTCATGGGGTCCCAAGAACCACACATCATTTTTTCTTCTACGATATTCTTCTCATTTAATATTATTTATACATTTTAGAATAAAGTTAAAAAAAAGGATAATTGGACGGGCATTTTAATGGCCATGGCAGAGCCCGGCCCGCTTATTTTTCTTCAAGCCCGAATAAGATCCATTATAATAGTCAAAAAACTCATACTCATTAAACGTCATTGCAGAATCATGACCGTCAAATCAACCATTTAATCCGATGGTCCTCAACCAACCATAGCTCCACTTAGCAAACAAAGAAAACCCCTCCACCAAGAAACCAACCAATGATAAAATCATAAATATTTATTTTTTTAAATCTCATCAAAATATCGAGTTACCTTGATTAATTTTCAGTGAAGATTTAAATTTAATCAGACTCTAGTAAACCAGGCCCTATGGGGGCGGCTATGAGTCTACAACCTACACCCAGAATGTCCAAAAATCAACACCTAGCATCTTTCATCCAATCTTTACCTGCCACGTAGTATTTTGTCTCCTTCAACCTGGGCCCCATATTGTGACACACCTATTGGCAGTTAGTACCTCAACCAGTCAAAAATTTCTAACTTATACCAGATTATATACTAGCTGCTCAAAAATCAAACAAATACTTCCTTTGATTCAATTCATTTAGAAAAATCGAAAAACAAAGACGGCATTAAAAATGATGTGAACAAGAAGATAAACACAGTTGTTAAAATATTCCAAACTATAAGAACATTATATTTACATTTTAGATTACAGGAGGATGAAAAAGAAAACAAACAAAACTTATGTATAATCACTCTAAAAAGCCAACAGTCACTGTATCTTGATATTTCATCATACTATATAATATCATATAATATATAATAGCTTATTTTCTAAGCCCAACTAAGTTTTCCCTATTGGTCCCTTAACATTTTCTTATTTCAACTTTCACCCCTCCAACTTTTCCCCAACATACACTATAGTAGCTAAAAAGTATATACACAATAAAGCAAACACTGGCCTTCTCTAGAGAAGAAAGAAAGCACTAGTGTTTTTGACGGAGAAGTTTCTGCATTCTGCATTCTGACCTTTTTTACTAATGTATAATTAGGAGCAAATGAAGGACTTTGATTTTGATTTTTGATTTTTCTAAGACTTAATAACCTATAACTAGTCCTCCCATTGGGGCTCGATGCGGAATTCCCTTTCTTCGCTTGGCTGTTCTGTAATTAACTGAAGTTGGAGGGGGCGTTGACGGACTGAAACTTTGGTGGACCTTGTTGCTTGTACTGTTCTGCCGGCCATGGCTGCTGCTGCTGTAGGAATCCTCTGAGTCATAGACGGCGGCTGCAGCAGCCGGCGAGGACTTCTTCTTCTCCGGCGATTGTTTTGGCCTCTTGACGAAGTTCTTTGAAGTCCCAACAATCTAATCAAAATAATAAAAAATAATAAATTAGATACAATTTGCTTCTAGAAGTACTAACAATCAAAGATTCAGAATCACCCATTCCCAATGTTATTTAATCTGTATCCCAAAAATCTGTTGATAATGCCAAAACAATGGACCAATTGCTTCACATTTTGTCAAAAAAAAAAACCAATTGCAGCAAAGTTCATTTTATGAGACCATTAAAAGTCAAAGAAAATTATAGTTTAGTACCTTGCAACCAAGAGAGCAGAATCTGAAGGAATCAAGAAGACTCCTTTCACAGACTTCACAGGTATTGGTGACACCTTTGCCTGGCCTAGGCTGTGGTCTCTCATTCAAGAAAACAACTTTTGCACTGTTGATAATGTAGGTCTGAACGGAAGTGATATCCAGAAATTTCTGTATTTCATTCACCCTTATCACATCATGGTACGATGACCTCCGAATCTGTAAAAAAAAAAACAGAGCAACCCACATTCAATCAGTCAATCTTCAAGTCAACCATGAAAAAATAGAACAATGAACAAATACACTAATCAAAAGGGGAGCTTTAAAACGGTACATTTCTTTTGTTGTTCCATTAAAGGAAAAGAGTAAAGGAGAAAAATAAAAAGTCCTCTGTACTTGACAGAAAATGGCAGAAACCCCAAAAAATTCAAATTCAAATTGAATGGATGCTTCAAAACAGTACATTTTTGTGATTCCATTTCTCCATATTTGACAAAAATGGCGGAAAACTGAAACCGGAATCGAAAAGAATCATCTATTTGGGGGGAAAGAAAAGGGGAAATTGGAAATGAATGAAAATCAAACCCTAATTAACCAAGTAAAAAAGCTCAAATAGCTAATCAACTAAGCTATGAAGAATCTCAATTTATCAAATACATAAAAAACAAGGAACACAAACGAACCTGAATGGCACGATGGTCCTTATGATGAGATAAACAAATGGAACAAAGAGCACCATCCATACAATCCAAACAGTACATGTTACATTCGCTCTTATGAGAATCAACATGTAACTTGCATTGAACGAAGAATCGTTCCTTCAACAATGGCTTCAACCACGGTGGCCATCTATTATCTTCCTCATCAGGTCCTCCAGCTCCCTAAAACAAAACATTAAAACCACAATCACCAAAATCCCAAAAAAAATAAATCAAATCTAAATCTCCGTTACTAAACAAAAATTTACCATGATTCGCCTATTCTTAGGCTTGAATTCACGAACAGTGGTGTCTTGATTATCGATCGCCAGCTTTGTAAAACAAAAAAAAATAAAACTATTTGTATTTCTTGAAAGTAGTAACGCTTTGTGTATTAGTGACAGTAAGAGAAAAAATGAAAACTATGGTTTGGAAAATATAGGAATTGGAGGCGGTGTGAGAAATATAAGGCTACTTGTAAAGAAAAAAATATTAGGGGGTGAGGTTGGGGTGGGGGTGGAGGGGGTGGGGGGTCGTTCTTATCCTTTAAAAGGTCATACATAAACAAAGTCCGAACCTAGCTCCGAGGCAAAACCTAAAGATACGTTGGGTGCAAGGAACCGACCTCCTTCTTTCCTTTTAATTTCTCTTTCATTTTCATGTTTTACATATTCTTGTTTTAGGTCTTGTCATGAATACTTTTATTTATTTATTTATTTTTAATAAAAATAAATAATTATTCTTTATTTGATGTTCACTAAAAATATTAATCATGTCGATTAGTTTAATTTCTCTAATAGGAAGAGGTGGGGTGGGTATTTTTTCAATAGTGAGTTGGCATATTATTCTCTTTACAAAAAAATTGGTATCTTTTGGGTCCATTATTGGTCATTTTAGTTAGTTAGTTTTTCTAAGTGGGCATTGTAGGAGGAACAAATATTCTTAGTAATTTAATCAACTTGGAAATATTATATTCTAATCATTTATTTCAATTATGAATGGATGTTTCATATTAATTCGCTAATGATAATTAAAAATAGATATTAAATACTGAACTTTTTTTATATTTGATAAATTAAATTGTAATACAACAATTTAATAATAATGTATTGTGTAAATTTTTTTTGGTATGTTCATAATTTATTTAATAATTTATATGTTAATTTAAAGAGAAATCGCTTGAAATTTTAATTTAAATTTTTTAAAATTGTAAAATATATAAGTAGAATTTTATTTAAACTTTTGAAATGACAAATTAATAAATACAAGAATAAATTATGGTGATTTCCTTGTAAAATTGCACCATTTTAACACATAACTAATAGGTTGAAACATATGAAAAGGAAAAATTGATTTCATTTACTAAAATAAAATGGGGAAAGTACTTAATTTTAGCAATTACAACATTGAAATTTCTTGTTTCAATATAATATTTTCCTATTAGCTCTTTCCATTGGTAAATACAAACCAGAATCTTCTTTAAAAGAGAAAATCTAATGAAACATTAAAAGAAATTAGTAAAACATGGTGAGTCATTCTCCATATGTAGTTAGCCACCTAATCAAACTTCTTACAATTTTCTTCTATTATTTATAATAAAGCCAACTTTTTGGCCTCAAACTTCACCAATTTAACTGTGGTTGAGACAGAATTTTCATTAATTAATACTAAAACGTAAAAAATAAATCCACAAAAAAGTTAAAGAGGGTAGATAATTATCTTTACATAATTATATAATGTATTATATCCTAACCTTAAAAGGATAAAAGATAAAGACACTATGATTATTAAAGAACTAAGCCTTTATTATAATTATTATTAATAACAATAATAATAATAATAAAGTCTGTTTCACCATGTTGAAATATATACTGCTTTGTTGGCTCTTGAATTATCATCTAAACTAAATGTTATTAATTATTAAGTTAATGTGACCTGAACATTTCAATATTTTTTTCTTGTGTGTCATTTATTGCTTGTTCGTCATTATACGTTTAAACACATTAATAAAACTGAATGCTAATTTCCGATAAATCATTTGAATTTATTAGAATTTGGCTCATCGTCAAGAAATTTTAATGAAAAATTCATCAAGGAGACAATTTCCATATTAAAAAATATATTAACCCTTAAAAATATATTCGTCAATCTATTATTCTGGTGATAAAAACAAGGAAATAAATAAACAGACATATATCAAAAGAGAAAGGAACAAAATTTGACATACTTTTACAAACCGTTATACAATCAAGAAAATGAAAATAATTCATCAAAAATACCAACCAAAAAGAAAAAAAAAAGTAGAAGAAAAGGAAAGCTTGAAGCATACAAAATGACAATTCACATGTACTTCATGATCTACATAACGACATATTTTATAATCCTAATTTTTAATGCTATTTAACAAAAATTTCAAAGTGAATCTCCACGTCAATATTTTAAAGACACGTCATAATAATTTCAAAAACATATACATAAATTAAAAATGCTATTTCAAAAAATTAAAAAAATTGAACCACAAGATAGAGTCATTGACTAGCAACAGTTTAATCCTATCTTTTTAAAATATAAATAACTTTTTTTTTTCTTCTAAAATGTCATAAAGATATTATTTCTACGTTGTGCAAAATGCCACATATTTGTTGGGTTTTTTAAGTTGGGCCTCTGAATAGCCTATGGACTAGTATGTATTTTTACAATTAATAGTTTTATTCATTCAAAAATGATGTTGCATTGTTTCTGAATTTGACATTTTTATCTAATTTGTATTTATTCTAAAGGTATGTAAACTAGTTATGTATTTTATTTAAGAATGAGTACACCAAATATTCAATTATTTCTTTTCAATTTTATATTTCATTCACTTTTTTATCATACTAATTTTTTGTATTTTATATATTATTATATAAAATTCTAAATAACAATTAGAATAAATAGAAATACAAATAAAATACATATTGAAATGAATACATACAAGATTTTTGAATTTTTTTTAACTATATAGGAAAAAAAATATATGAAAATATAAATATATTTCTTAAATGATTATATAGATAAATTCGGCATACCTATTGGAATGAATACAAACTAATAAAAAACTATAATAAATATAAATATAATATATTGTGAATGAATATAATTTTAAAAAGGTAAAAATTCTGGAGAAAAAAAAAGAATAAAATTTAAATTTTATTTGAAAATGTAACTGATGAGAAAATTAAGGATCCTTACATTTTTTTGAAATATTCTCTTCCTTGATTTTCTCCCTTTTATTATTAAATAATTATATTCTTTAAATAAAAACAAATAATAAAAACATAAATAAGATACATAACAAACTAAAATTTGACATTTTTACTAAATATTGAAAGTGTTGCTAATGAGCCCTCTTAAATGCTAAAATGTTGACATTTTGAAAAATTTCCCTTTGGTTAATACGTTTAGACTATTTAATCCACTCTATATAAGCTAAATTTCTAATAATTTGTGGGGGCAATTTGGACAATTAAATGTATTATTATTTTATTTATTTTATTCTAGAATTTTAGAAAAGCTAGTGGTGTGGTCCAAGACTCTACCTTTAATAGGTGTATTAGATTATAAATTAACTAAAGAGACAAACATTTGGAGTTATTCAACCCTGGTTTTAATTTTAATGTTGTTTGAAAAATAAGAAAAAATTAATTGACTTAAAGGGATCATGCTCATTAATCATGATGCAATGTATACAATAAATATATGTTACTCCAAAGAATTATTGAGCATGATTTCTGCCTTTATGGTTCTAACAACACAACAACATATTTATTGTGATTGTTCCACAAATAAAATATGATGAGAGTAAAATATATATCGATCTTATTTTTATCTTGGGTAAGATAAATAGATTATTCTCAATATTTGAAAATATTTTTAAAAAGAAAATTTTGACCATAAAAATGTTAAGATAAAAACAATAATAGTAATAACAAGGTATGTATGTCGAATAGTTTTCAATTAACTTTATATCTAAATATGTATTACTTTGATTTTTTCCCCATTTTTGTGCAAATTTGAATCGTGATATTTCCTGATGAATGTTATGTAATATTGGATCATTAAATCTTTAAACAACATGAATGTCAGCAAGTAATATTTGATTGTTTTTAAAAATAAATGAAATTTTAATTTTGTGAGAAGATCATTAATTTATATATGTGTCTCATCTATGGATTATATTTTTGGAATACGGCTATCTTGTGTCAAAAATGGGTAAAACTTACCCGCATCAAATCAATACATGCATGTCCTGTGTTTAAATTCGTAGTTTATTTTACTTCATTACATCAAGTAATAACGCATTTTGCGTTGACTTGATATAAACATCCGATGCGGATAAATTTTTTCTGTCAAAATCCCTTAATTACTTTATTAGTATCCTATCTTGAACTTCTGTTGTAAACCTAATCAATTTAGTGAAAATGTCAAACTACTCCTGTATTTTTCAACACATTGCTCGTATTAAGCTATACCCTATATTTAGGGGATGGCTCACCTAAAATAATGTCATCTTGCGCTCCTCAATGGAATAATTAAAGTTTGATTATTTTATATCATACAAATTAAAGTTATTTTTGCTATAAACTTATTTTAAGTATTATTTAATGTTATCATAAAATATAATAATAATAATAATAATAATAAAAAGAAATAATATAAAAGTGGAGGGACAGAGTTGCGGGATTAGAAGTAAAGAAAGCCAGCGAAGCGTAAGAATATGGGAGTATATTTCTAATACTCATTAATAGAGTCTGAAACTCAAACGGTAAAAAATATTAACAAAAATTTCAAAAGGGTATATAAAATTTTATATAAACCAAAACGGTAAAATCGCTCCGCACGCAGCGATTTACTTCAACTGAAAAAGTAAAATCGCGGCTGGGGCAGCGATTTTGCCAAAAAGTTTTTTATCTTCTTACAAATCGCTGCCAGGGCAGCGATTTATAAAAAAAAATTTTTTTTAAAAAAAAAACATAAATCGCTGCCTAGGCAGCGATTTACAAAAAAAAATATTTTTTTTATATAAATCGCTGCTACAGTAGCAGCGATTTATTAAAAAAATATTTTTTATATAAATCGCTGCTACAGTAGCAGCGATTTATTAAAAAATTATTTTTTATATAAATCGCTGCTACAGTAGCAGCGATTTATATCAATTTTTTAAATAAATCGCTACTGTAGCAGCGATTTATTTAAATTTTTTTTTTTTATTAAATCGCTGCGATAAGCAATTTTTTAAACTAAAAAAAATTAAAAATTTTAAAACAGCGATTTTATATATAAAAAAAGATTATAATATTTTTTAAAATTTATGTATATAACTTATAAGAAAATATACATTATTTTAAAAAAATTAAAAATAAGTAAAGTAATAAATATATTTTCTTTCTAAAAAAAGATATTATATTGAATTTAAATTTAAATAATATTTGAATTTAAATAATTAATTTTTTTAAATAAAAAATTAAAGGAGAAAAATTATTTAATTGAATTCAAGTACATCCCTAATCACACCTATTAATTATAATTTTTTTTATATATAAAATCGCTGTTTTAAAATTTTTAATTTTTTTTAGTTTAAAAAATTGCTTATTGCAGCGATTTAATAAAAAAAAAAATTTAAATAAATCGCTGCTACAGTAGCGATTTATTTAAAAAATTGATATAAATCGCTGCTACTGTAGCAGCGATTTATATAAAAAATATTTTTTTAATAAATCGCTACTACTGTAGCAGCGATTTATATATAAAATATTTTTTTAATAAATCGCTGCTACTGTAGCAGCGATTTATATAATTTTTTTTTTTTTTTTTTTGTAAATCGCTGCCTAGGCAGCGATTTATGTTTTTTTTTAAAAAAAAATTTTTTTTATAAATCGCTGCCCTGGCAGCGATTTGTAAGAAGATAAAAAACTTTTTGGCAAAATCGCTGCCCCAGCAGCGATTTTACTTTTTCAGAAGTCGTGCGGAGCGATTTTACCGTTTTGGTTTATATAAAATTTTATATACCCTTTTGAAATTTTTGTTAATATTTTTTACCGTTTGAGTTTCAGACTCCTCATTAATATGTACTTTCAATAGTTTATACTAAAAAATATTTTGTTTCTAGAAGAAGTATAACAAAAAAGTGGCAATGCCAAGATTCCAAAAAATCATTTGTTTCTTTTTAAAAAAAAATTGAAATAAAGAAATTAGGGATAGGGAAAAGAAATTACTAAGTGGAAATCAAATTTTTAGGATAAAATAAAAAATTCATGTAGCTACTAAAATTTTCAATGTTTTAGCTTTGTTCGTTCATTTATTGTGTATATATATAATATAAGCCAATGAAGGATCGTTTCATCCCTGTTGGTGTGGCATTTTCATATTAATAAAAGTATATATTATATGTCACATTATATATCATGTAATATCTATTGATAAATATTATATTTGTGCCTCTTTACTCTCATCAATTGTAAAAGAAAATAGTCATTAGTTTTTAGTAACTTATATAACCACCAACTCTTCATTTCATCTAACTTATGTAACATTGAGCCATTCATTTGGCAAATTTACTATCCACTATTCTCCTATTCATTATAAGGAAGAATTCGTCACCTATAAATAGTGTAGTCTTCATTTGTGTTGGGAGAGCGAGATATCCATGCTCAGCCTAAATATTTATTTCTTCATTTTATTTTCAATTGTAATCTTGCAATTTTATTATATTGTATGTTTTTTCATTAACAATTTTAAAAATATTCAAGCTCACTGCGGCATAATCTACACCGATACAGCAGTAATACTCTTGACTTTTCTCCTCCAGGATACAATTTCCCAACAACAGTGTATAACTCAAACAACTCCGAATTAGTTGAAGAGTCCAAAGCTTCACAAAAGAACACTTTCCTTCAACATATAATACTCTCTTTGTATAGTGAATATAGTTGAAGACTTAGAATATTTTCTATGTGTCAACTCTCTCTTTCACTACACTAACCTCAATATAAACCACTCATCTTTTTCACTCTATATTTTCTTGTACTTCTTTTGTTTCTTCTCCTATCTAAACACAAATGAAGACTACATCATTTATAGGTGATGAATTCTTCCTTACAATGAATAGGAGAATAGTGGATAGTAAATTTTCCAAATGAATGGCTCAATGTTACATAAGTTACAAGATATAAATATAGAATAATGGATGAAATGAAGAGTTGGTGGTTACATAAGTTATTGAAAACTAATGACTATTTTCTTCCATAATTGAGAGAGTAAAGAGGCAAAAATGTAATGTCTATCAATAGGCATTACATGATATATAATGTGACATATAATATATATTTTTATTAATATTAAAATATCACACCAACAAAAAATATAACTTATATATATAATAATATATAAGTAGTTGATTATTACATCCGAACTAGTACTATTAAGCAGGTTACCAAAACAGACTAACATATTACACATAAATCATAATAGGAATAATGCCCAAGTACCCCCTCAACCTATGCCCGAAATCTCAGAGACACACTTATACTATACTAAGGTCCTATTGCCACCCTGAACTTATTTTATTAATAATTTTTACCCTTTTTTAGCTTACGTGGCACTATCTTGTGGGCCCAACGATGATTGCCTTTTTTTTTCGAACTAGTGCCACGTAGGCTAAAAAGGGGTAGAAAATTACATATAAAATAAGTTCAGGGGGTAATAGGACCTTAGTATAGTATAAGTGTGTCTCTGGGATTTCGGGCATAGGTTGAGGGGATACTTGGGTATTTTCCCATCATAATATTAGCTTTTTAGATAGTACTTAACCAAAGTCAGCCGCAAGGTAATCCTTTATAGCTTCTAGAGGAGATTGTAAGATATCTAGTTGATTAGACATTGTTAGCTTAGCACCCATCTTAGACAAAATATCAGCTATCATGTTTGCTTCACGAAAGTTGTGACGGATTGTCAGATTCCCCAACTTCTTCAACATCCATTATAATAGATGTATAAACAGGAGGAGGATTTTCGAATAAATGCAAGATTTCAAAGGAATCTATTTCAATTTCTAGAGGCAACATCTTATGAGTATAGGCAACTTTCAAACCGTTAAGAAGGGCTTCAGTCTCAGAAAAATTATGGTTTAGACATTGTACACTTTTTTGAAAGCCAATCACCCACCCCCTGAGAGTGACAAATTATACCTCCAATGCCACCTGTACACGTTTGCTCTGAATAAGATCCATATGTATTCAATTTATAAGTCCCTTGAATAGGAAAGAACCAACAGATATTGATGTTTAAGGAGGCTTCCGGATTTGTAGATACTGGGGTAATGTATTCTATGACTTTTCACCTAACTAATGAAGACGACGAAGGGAAATCAGTCTTAACATTAAATAAATTACGATTTATTTAGCCAAATATCCAAATTGCAAAAGGGAGAAAAGTTATTGTTACATGAAAATTAAGAAAAACTAAATTCATTGTTATAGTTACATGAAAATCAAGAAAAACTAAATTCCTTGCAATGATACAAGCATATTAGTAAATTTATATTTGCTCAAGAAGATATGAGAATTTTTTTATTTTTGTGTAGTTATTGTTTGTCTAAATACTATATGTTATTTTGGCAAAGAAAATATTGAAGTTTAATAATTATTATCCAATTAGAATCTGCTTTAAATATACATGTGTTTAAAGGTTCCAGCACCTGTACAAAGAATGGTGGTAAATATTAAATGAAGCCAACACATTCGTATCATGATAATAACATAAAAATATTTGTATTATCATATATTTTAACATGTTGGTGGCCGGCTTAATTTTCAAATTTTAATTTTTTAAATAATTTGCTAATCATGTAAATATGATTTACATGGTTAAGTGAATAAATTTATCAAATAAATAACAAATGGAATAATAGAGTTTGTTTAATTCACAATTAATTGAGATAAAAAAAGAAAATGAAACAAATATGAGGTGTAGACATAAATTCTGTTTCAATTTACTATATATATATTTTCTGTTTTAGAAATTTCTATTTTAAAATTTACTTGTGTTATGACCATGTTTCAATTTACTATATATATATTTTCTGTTTTAGAAATTTCTATTTCAAAATTTACTTGTGTTATGACCATTTTTCATTGTAGCATTATATTTGTAATGATATTCTTTTATTGATTGCATCATCAAAATGATGTAGGGAGATCATTGTGGCTTATTTACTAATACAATAGGATATGTTTGTTAATATCTTTGTTTAATAATAAATTTTGTTAAACTATCTTTTTAATTTATATTATACTCGAATTAAAATTTGTAGAGAATTTTACTTTAACAATTGGACATAATTTATTTTGTTAGATTAACATTTATAAAAGTATACATGTAGATTTATTTTGACTCGATACATTTTAAAAACTAATAAAATATTTGATGCATTTTAAAAACTAATAAATAGTATTTGAAATTCATCTATATGGAAGAGTTTTCATCCAATATTGAATTCTTCGTAACTAAATGAATGTAAAAATTAGGAAAAACATTTTTAAAATTACTCAACTATAACTAAAATGGCAAAAGTGACCAGCAATTCTACCTAGGGTTGATATTTTCTCTGTGAAAGAATGGTTTTGGAATGTTAGTTTTAGTTCATTACAATTAAAATTTGAGGGTATTACGGTCTTTCTATTATTTTGTAAAATTTGCTTGCTTAAATGGATTATCCTTCATGCTTATTTATTTAGACCAAATCAATGACTAAAAAAAAAATCACATTTTTATCATAAATTACAAATGATGCCCTAAGTGAAATGTCATTGAATAGTGCGACCATTGAACTTTCTGAACTTGTGCATTGACATAACAATTGTCATTGTGCTCTACTTTCCTCCATATATTTTCCGATTTCATTTCAAATTCGTGAAAGATTATTATATCCATCGTTTCATTTTATGCGAATTTTTTAACATAATATAATATTTAAGAAAATATTTTTTTTTTAATTTTGTAATCTAAAATAAATCTAGATATTTGTCTAATTGAAAATTGTTTCATTAGGATAAAGAAAGATTTAGAAGTTAATAATGTGATTTTTTTAAAAAAATAAACTAAAAAGAAAAGAATAGTACTCAAAATGGAAAAAATATGCATTTGTACCCAAATTAATACTTTAAAATGTATACATTACTCTACTTTAATTAACTTCATATATTTTCATTTTTCATTTGAACTTGATGGAAGATTGTTACTTAATAATACACGGGGCCTATATATTATAGTAGTAATTAAATAATTTTATATTGGTTTATCATAAGTGAATATTGAAACTTTATTTAACAACACGTGTCATATACTCTTTCTTAATTTTTACTTGATTGACCGACTATTTTTCCTTTTTTTACTTGTTTATTAACAAATTAAAATCAATAGATTTATTATTTTCTTTTAATATTATTCTATTATTAAAAATTTACATAAAATACTAACCATTTATTAAATTTAAAATTTTAAAATATAATTAATAAAATTTATCCATAATGTGTTTTTGATATAAAAAAAAAACACAAACTAAGAACATCAATGACTATAGAAAAAAATGAATTATATTTTGCATGTGTGAATACTAGTACTTTTTATATGTGTATATGCACTTTATCTAATAGTATAATGTTGTAATGAATATAAACAATTTATCTATTTCATGAATATGAATTGAGAGTAGCACAAATTGCAAGAGTGTGTCGTGAATAAAGGTATTATAGATAAAAAAAAAGTTTCAAGAATATATCATTGATGTAATCAAAGTCGATAGATATTTTAGTGGATTATAGAATGCACATTTTACAAATGTATTCAATTAAAGATTGTAAAATATATTATTAATAACAATTTTTAAAATGACAAAAAATGGCTTATAATAATAATGATGTGTTGGTACTATCATAGAAACAAATTTCATTATGAAACCACAGAATTTTATAGTTACTTCTGAGTGTAAAATTCAATTTATAACAAAAAAAAAAATTGTTACGTAAACGAGACATCTTCCTTTTATTTTCTTTTTAATAATAATAATAATTGATAATATGAAAAATAGCATCACAAAGGGATTATAAGTAGTCCTTTTATAATCATTTGAAAGGAAAATCTTTTGGTAGTTTTTCTCCTACAGAATGACTAAATAGTGCCGTGAAAAATGTTCAACTGATCCACTAGTTCTACAAAATTATTTATTTGAAATTCACAAAAAGCTCAAGTATTGAATTTTGAGAGAAGATTTATCTATGTCATTTATTAAAAAATTGATTTATTCATTTATCATTATTATTATTTTTATTATTATTATCCTCACTGTCTCTAATTAACCTATTCAGTTTTAAATTGACACACTTATTAAGAAAATAATTAATGACATAATGAGTTTAGGATGAAAAATTCTACATTTTTTCAAAATAAGTAGTCAGTTAGTTGATAATATAATACGTAAAAAAAATTATCGTTTTATAATTTATTAAAATGGATAAATAATTAGAAATAATTATAAAAAAAATAGACAAATAATTGGGGACGGAGAAAATATTATTTGGACGGAATGGTTGAAAATTTAGGAAGAGCATTAAAAACAAAAAGATAAAGAAAACAAAAGAAAGAAGGCCAAAATTGCAAAGACTTTGAGTTTGAGTGGGAGAAAAATAAATTTAGAATTTATAATTTTTATGATAATTTTAATTTTTAACTTAATGCTAATTGAGTTTTGAATATGTCTAAACTTATGATTTAAAAATAAAAATTCGTATGATTGTATCATTTTATTAAACGTAAAATAAATATTTTAAAATATTTGTTTATTTATTATTATTATTATCCTATTTATTTAGGAAAATTTAGTTAATTAGTCAAAAAAATCAACTTATTCAGTGATAATATCTATACTTTAATAATATTAGTAAACATGTCAAAAATGTCATTATTTTAAAAATAAATAATTATTATGATATTAATAATATTTTCTCTCTCATTATTTACACATTTTCTTTCTCTCTCATATATTACACATTTTCCTATATTTTTGTAATTGAATAGATATTAATGTCATTTGAATTTATCTCTCTCTTTTCTTAAGCTTATCAATTTCTCTCTCTTACTTTCTTCCTAATCAAATTTTCAGATTTTTCTCTCTTTTCTTGTTCTTCTTTTCAATTTCTCTCTCTAACATTCTTCCAAATCAATTTCACAGATTTTCGATTCAATATATTAATATTTTCTATTATTCTCATTTAATTTCGTTGCAAGATTTGATTTGAGGATTAACATTGATTTGGGTATTATGTTTTTCAGATTCTTTATTTATTTACTTGTGTTTTTTTTAAATTTTTTTTTTATTTTTTTGTTGTTCTTAAAACATTTTTTGGGGTTTGAGACTACATAATTATCTCTTCAATTGGCGTTTTCAAAAGAGTTACTAGAGGTATTGGACAAAATAATCAAAGTTCTTCCGATTTTCCATCATTTAATTTTTTTTTCACTCAAGAATTAAACAACAACGTAAGTTCCGCTTCTAAATCTAAGGAGGATATACGACGGGGTAAATCCACACAAATTCATAACCATGAAGTTGAAGAAGACCAATTTGTTGGAGAAGGAGTTTTTTTTTTTTTGCATGTTTTCTGTCTTGCATGTTTAGTTTAATTTGTTTAGTAATTTTTAAGATTCAAAAAAATTCATGTTAAATGCGTTTGGAAGCGTATACGGAATTTTTATTATGTTATAGTTAGTATTTATTTTTGTATTTCATATATCTATTGTATTTTGTATTCTGTTTTTTTTTTTGTGTGTGTGTTAGTTATGTCAGTGTAACACATTATATGAGTTTGATTGTATATATTTCATAGTTTTGATGTTTTTTGTAATTATAGATTTGAAAGTATATATTGAATTTTATTGTTGTTTTAGTCAGTATGTATTTTTGTATTTCATTGTTTTATTGTATTTTGTATCCATAGATTTGGAATCGTATTTCATATATTTAATTCATTTCGTATTTTGTTTTTTTATAGTTATGTCAATGTACCACAATTAGTATTTATTTTTGTATTTCATAGTTTTATTGTTTTTTGTATTCATAAATTTGGAAGTATATATTGAATTGTGATAGTGTTTTAGTCCGTATGTATTTTTACAATTAACAGTTGTATTCATTCAAAAATTAGGTTGCATTGTTTCTGAATTTGACATTTTTTTCTAATTATATTTATTCTAAAGGTATGTCAACTAGTTATGTATTTTATTTAAAAATGAGTACACCAAATATTCAATTATTTCTTTTTAATTTTATATTTTCATTCACTTTTTCATCATACTAATTTTTTGTATTTTATATAATATTTTACAAAATTCTAAATAAAAACTAGAATAAATAGAATTACAAATATAATACATATTGAAATGAATACATACAAGATTTTTGATGAAAAAATAACTATATAGGGAAAAAAAATATATGAAAATACTAATATATTTTTTAAATGACTATATAGATAAATTCGGCATATCTATTCGAATAAATACAAACTAATAAATAACTACAATAAATATATATAAAATATATTGTGCAATGAATATAATTTTAAAAAGGAAAAAATTCTATAGACAAAAAAGAATAAAATTTAAATTTTATTTGAAAATGTAACTGATGAGAAAATTAAGGATCCTTACCTTTTGTTGAAATATTATCTCCCTTAATTTTCTCCCTTTTGTTATTAAATAATTATATTCTTTAAATAAAAACAAATAATAAAACATAAATAAAATACATAACAAACTAAAATTTGACATTTTTACTAAATATTGAAAGTGTTATTAATGAGCCCTCTTAAATGCTAAAATATTGACATTTTGAAAATTTTCTTATTTATTTATTATTGCTCTGCAGCCGCTACGAAACTACCTTACACGGCCGCCAACAAAACATTTTAGCAGCCTTTTATGTTCTCATTTTTATTTTGACAAATAAACCCTCACAAATATTTTTTCCTTGTCCCACTAATTTCGACATTTTGTCATTTTCTATTTTGATGAATTACGTCAATTTTTGTAAATAAAAATTCTCTCAACAAATTTGTTTAAATTACCACCATAATTTGGTGAATCAATTAAGAAAAAATATTAGTTGCATTTGGCTATAATACAGTATAAACCGTACACAACTTGTACCCTAATGAGAGGGTAATACTAACTTCTATGATATGGTCATCCAATTATAATAAATTAATCACTAAAACTATTTATATTTGTTTTTATTCCACCTAAAGAACCATGATTTTGTTTTATACCATATAATTATAGGGCAAATACAATAGATAGACTTGCCTTAAAAAAACAACTAAAACAATCAAAATTTAGTAGGAATTAAACGCATTAAATTTTTATTTATATTTTTAATCTAAATAATAACTCGCTTATTTATTAACTTAACCTGCTTTGATCAACCCAATACTCTCATTTCCAATATCTTTTTAATCCAGGTAGTTTGTGATGATGAATGGCTGGAAAAACTATTGACATCAATATAAAGATAACATATATAAAAACATTGTTTTATATTGTTGTGAATAATTAATGGACTCAAAATCTTGAAGTGATTCTTAGATTAAGGCTCTTAGATGATAGTTAATTGGAATACGATATATTTTTATATACTTAATGAAGAAGCAAGTAACCAATAATTGAACAATATTAGAGAATTGGAAGTCAAGAACGTTGACAAATGATGCTTAAGGCTTAATTAATTACAATTTCTTATATGTATTTCTACTTATATTGTGTGAAAGGAATTTTGTACACGTAAGCTTGACTTATTAATTGTATGCCTCTGATCCATATTATAAAGAAATTTCCAGATAAAGCTATGTTTTTTTTGAAACACAAACTAAAGTAAATTTTGTCTATTCGAGTATAACTTTTTTTTAAAAAATAATGTATAAGTATCTCTTGATTATGGTAGAAATTTCAAAAATATATCTTAATTAAATTAAAGTTTTATTATTCTCTTAAACTTAATATTTATGCATTTTTTTATCTTAACTGATACACTATGATTTCACGCAATTGAAACACAAATTTCAAGTAACTTTGTACCTAACTTCCAACAAGAGAGTAAGAAGTAGCCAAGAAGAATATTCAAGGAAATTGAGTAGAAGTTGCTACCACCACAAAATTTTGCACTAAAAACCAAGTACATTTAGATATATACTCCCTCGGTCTCTATTTATTTATTTATATTTTCTCTTTTAAATATTCTTATTTACTTGTCTATTTTAACAAATTAAGAAAGTATAAATTCTTTTTTTATTATATCTTCATTTAAACTAATTGAAAATTTCTAAGTTTCAATTCATCCTTTTTGAAATCATATTTAATAAGAATATAATTGTTACTTTACTATGTTAATTATTCTTATCTTAATATGTGTACCTTTTCTCAAGTATGCAACTAAATAGGGACAAAGAAAGTATATACATAGTATACTATTAACTTTTATCTCAAAAAAAAATACACACATTAATAAAAGTATAATTATTTTTATTGATATTAATTAATTATCACTAAATTCAATGTTGTTATATTTATTTTTAATTAATTATCACTATAAAATTATTTTTAATGCCATGATAGAAAAACTATTACTCTATTTTAATTTATTTATCTAATTTTGACTTGACACGAATTTAAGAAACTGAAAAAAGACTCACAATTCTTATGATCTTAAATTAAGAAATCATTAAATATACTTATTAATTTTTTTCAATTTATAATCTTAAACATATCAAATATATAGTTAAAATTCATTTTGCTAAAAACAATCTTCTTCTTTTTTTCAAATAAAAAATTGAAACGAGTGTGACATAAAGCTATAAAGCTACCTCTTATTTTCCGGATTTGAAAACAATTGCTATATATTGTCTTCTACTCCTTTTATTTATTTTATTTATTTATTTTATTTATAGCAATTGCGATGTCCTTTACGTATGCAAGCCGACTTTCATTTAATCTATAGTTTATTGAAAGAGACTTTTTACAAAGAAAAATGCATATTCAGAGTTTTAAAATTCTAGATGATGCATGAAAGTAATCTAGACAAATAAGTGAGCTACAATATTTATAAAATTAATAATAAATTTAAGACCTCATTCTGATATCATAATTAAGAATTATGATATTAAATTTACTGCATTCCATGAGTTAATTCAAGAAAGAGAAATTTATTTAAAAGTACCCTATAAAGAGGCACATATAACATTTATTTAAATAAATTCAATTACTCTCTTTACTTTAAATTAAAATACTATTCCAGTTATATAGATGGCAGATGAATATGGATATCTTGGATTTAAATTGTAATGATTTAACTAAGGAATTAGTATCGTATCTTTGGGGACAAAAGGAGGGCCAGTAAGAATAATCACCAATAGTTCACATGGCCTCCTAATTCTTTGGGGTCTCAAAAAGATTAATCTATGTACTTACAAATATTTCTTTTGTGTACTTACTTACTATATGTACTTTCAAGTGTTTCTACCTATGTTGACAACTAAATAAAATTTGTTTTTATTATGTATTTTCAAATCATAGCTTTTGCATCATGTTATTTTATTTTATAAATAAAAAGGGTTAAATTGTTTTTTACTATGCGAAATAAATTAATTATACCTTTTGTTATATTTTGAGATAAATATTTTCGTTTTTATCTTAGGAAATCAGATATATTCTCAAAATTTAACAAATTAAAATCTTAATGATATAGCAAGCCACATGGAATTAATTCCTAACTAAGATTCACTTTTAAAAAACTAGACTTTTTTACGGCAACAAAAGTCACCACAAAACCCATAATATTGCCACCACAATTTTTTTTCATTTTAGCATTAAATTATGATTTTGTATTTTTTTTAAAAATATTCACAAATGATACCGATCACGGAGGAATTAGAAGACTCTAAACTTTTTTATTTTATGTCATATGTAGATGCATAAAAAGTAGTTGGTTATGTAATTGAAAATTTGAATTGATAAGTAATTTTGATGATTTCATAATAATATCGAATGTTCTTAGTATTGATAGTACATGTTATTTATTTTAGAAAATTAGATTGCAACCGAAAATTAATTATCATATTTTTTTGTTAAAAAAATAGGTTTTATTAGTGAATGATTATTGCAACTTTTGTTGCCGTTAAAAATCACTCAAAATCTTTAATTGACAATATTTAAGAATTTTGTGGCGACTTTTGTCGCCACTAAAAAGTCTAACATCTTAAAAGTAACTCCTAGTTGACAACGCTTGGGTGAAGGGTTTAGTCCCTTATGACTTGCCATGTCACTTGAAATTTGAGTAGATAATTTTTGTGGATATTTGTGGTCTCTCGAAATAATAACGGAAATATTTTTTTAATCCCAAATCGTATGGAAGAATATAAGTGTAAATTTTGACCCTTTTCAGTTCTACCAATGATAAAGTTAAAACCCAAAACCTAAGCCTTCCTTCACCTTTAGTTTTTGCTCTAAAATTTTTCATTAAGGAAAACTGGAAATTTCTTAGAGTTTTCCTTATTTTTTATTTGTATTTGAACTTTGTTAAAGGAAGTACAAAATATTTATCATAATTAACTTTTACATTATTTACAAGAAAATATAAATCTTTTCCACTTTAACTAATCATTTTCTCGAGAAAAGGCTTTGATCTTTTATAAATTGAGAATCTTTCCTTTTTATTTTACAACTTGTTCATTGTAGTCCTTTAGGTGGAAAAATTTCTTTCTATAGTCTTATAATCTTAATTACATTATAATATCCTCTTTTATTTTTGACTTATCTTCATTTTAATTTGATTTACTAACTTCTGCATAACACCTTATTATTTCTATTTCTATAAAAATAAACCTAAAACAAAAGAACTTCTAAAGAGACAAAGAAAAACGGAGAGGACATGATATAAAATATATAGAATATAAAACTGAAATTGATATATATATATATATATATATATATATATATATATATATATATATATATATATATATATATATATATATATAAAGAACTTTGAAGTCTAGCAATATTTGAATTTATTGGTACAGAATCTAAATGAAGCGTGAGGAATCTGATTATCTAAATAGGGAAGTAACTTAAGAACACCACACACTTTTAGATTAAATTCGACATGCCCAAAAAGATGCAAAAGTACTAAAAACCAGAAAAAGAAAAAAAGGAATTATTAGTGCCAAGGAAAAAGAAAAAGGCATTATATTAGTTTGTAGAAATAAGTAACAATGACATGATGAAAAATTTGAACAAATACATTATTATAGTTTGTGGTGATAGTAACGGAGCTAGAATTTTGAATAAAAGGTTACAAATTTAAAAAATAGATATATGAAATAATCGAAGGAGGTTCAGTAGCTATTATATATATCTATAAAATTATTTTAACTATGTATAAATTATATAATTTTCTGACGATTAAAATTTAGATGAACACCTGACTATAAGGTGATTCCTATGCGGTGGAATGACAATTATTTTTCCATTCTTTAATTAAATGCTTCAGATTAAATATTGAATGTGGAGACGCCTTTAATTAGAAAATTTTTTCATCAAAAGTAAAAAAAAAAATTACCACAAATTTATACTAATCGAGTCCAAAAATGAATATTACCACGAATACGCAATAGTGGAGTCGAAGTTAGTGGAAATTGTAGACCTTTTTGTAATTTACATATGTCATTAATAAAAAAAATACAATGGAATTATCTTTATATAATAGTTTAAAAGAAAACTAATCATTTTACATAGCCAAAACCTTATCTTATTTTTATAAGAACGCACCATGAAATGTAAGTTGTGGACATCACTTTCACTATTGTTTTCAACTTAAAAAGAAGAAGAAAAAAAGAAAAAAAAGGAAAAAAGAAAGAATGAGCAAATATCACTTGAGGCACATCAAGAAGGGAAAAAAAACTTTTTTTAGAGTCAATTTAATTTTACGAAAAAAATACACTATTCATGTATATGACATATTCATGTATATGACATATAATAGAACGTGAATAATAACCTCCTTAAACAATATTTTCGAACGATACTTGTGTTTTTCTAAAATATACACTTCTTAGTCAATTTTTTAATTTTTTCTTTGTTTGGATGAAGATAAACTTTTGGAATCACATGAGTGAATAGTTAAAACTTTGTAGTCAAAAAGGGAAAAGCAAATTTACATGTGATGTTGATTGGATTTTTTGAAGTAAAGGGGTTGTTAACTTCCCATGTTTATGGGAAATCATATTTGACTTTTTGCATCATGATATTGATTTTTGAGTCACATAAATTTCGTTAAAAGTGAATAAAAAATCAAAATCGTTTAAATGATAACGGAATCACTTGCTAATTTCATGCCAAAAAGAAGAATCTCAAGTTTTAGCTAAATGAGTTAAACTGAGAACTCACTAACCTAGTCATAGCAATTTTGTATAATCCACATAGATACTAATGTATATATTATCCACAAACGATACAATAATTATACAGGATAAAATCTGTAATAAAAAAAAGGTTACAATTAATTAGGAAATTCTAAACTAATGAGTGATAATTTAAACATAAATTATTTTTAAAAGTTTAGATACGAAACTAGAAAAATGATTCAAATGTGTTTTTGCAGAGTAAGTCTAAATTGTGTGGTTTCTTAGCCCATTCTGCTTTGTATAAAATGGGCTCAAAAGTTCAATTGAACAGTTGTATACCGCCTAAGAATACTTCTTTAACTTATAAACTTATACATACTTTAACAATATCTCATAAAAATTAAACGTGAAATAAAATTAAAAGTGACATTTCAAGATCATCATCTCTTTCACACTCCAATGCCCCAAAACCCATCACCCCACTCCCGCTCGCATAGTATTTTTCACGTTACATATCAACGATTTCTGGTATAATATTTTTTTTCTTACTAAACATTTATAAAATAAGTAAAGAATTCACTTATTTTCCATTATACGATATTTATGAAGGTTCGTCATATTCTACAATGTAGAATTAAGTCTAATTTAGTTGGGCCTATGACATTTCCTCTTTAGCAATCATGTTGCATTGGCCCAATTATATTTCTTTTGGTTCAGTTCATATATTGGTACGTAAAGCCCAATAGTTTAGGGTGCACCTGCACCATGTCTTTGTTTTGTTTTTCCTAGAATTAAAAATTTTACATGATTATCCTATCATCGTATAAATTATTTATTCGAGCATATTAAAACACAACTTTTCTTTTTTTACACTATCCTATCGATTTTCATTTCGCATATCTTATAAACTCTTAATAAGATAAAATTAGAGGATGAAGACTTTGTCAAGCTTATCTAAGAGGTGACATTTTTTGTTTGCGTATAGCTTTGAATTTATGGACTTGCTAGTTTGTGCTTTGTAGTCTTATAGTTTATTTTTCTCAAGGCAAGATAGACAAACAAGGCTGCTAGCTAGAACGTGGATTTGACTGCCTTTTAAGTACTTTATCTAATACTCTCTCCGTTTCTTTTCATATATCACATTTTTAGATTGAATTTATATTAAGAATTAATTAATATTACTTTTCTACTTTTATTTGATGTTTTCTTTAAGTTAAATTTTTTCAATAAATGATGAGTATGCTAGATTTCAAAATTTAAAAACACTTTGGATGATTATTTTAATATTAAAGTTTATAGAATAGTGAATAAAGAGAATAACTAATGAATAATTATTATTTTTTAGTTTTCGAGGTTGAGTAAAACATATATTTTCAAGAATAATTAACTATTTTATAAAGGGTATGACAGAAAGAATATAATATTTTATGCATTGAATTTATAAAATGACAAATATTATGTTTGAACTATTTATGAAAATGAATGACGTATAAAAAAAAATGAAGGATTAATTTGTTTTGCAATTCCAAGACACACAATTTGAAATTCTTTTTGAGGTGCATTATTAACCATCAAGAAAAGAAGACAGCAAATTATATATTTGGCATGAAGGAAAGTATTTCTAAGTCTTTTCTATATTTTGTTGGTCATAATATTTAGAAATTATTTTTCTAAAAAAATAAACTCCTTGAAAATGAGAAAAATAATTTTCCAAATAAAAGTAGGAAATGATTTTTCAAATTAATTTATTGTCTTCTCCTGTCCACCCGGCCTCAATCCATTGACTATAGTAATAAAAAGAAAAAAAAGAGATAAATTTGAAAACAAACAAACTACTATAAAAGTAAAAACTGTGATTTTGAGTGTTTTTCACATTTTAAATACAACTTTAAGTGGTTGAATAATTTGAAGAAAAAAAAAGTAAAAAAAGAATAATGCATAACCTAATGGATCCATCGAAAGAGACTGGCGAAGTGAAAATGTTACTTTTTTTTTCTGAGACTTTCACACGACACACTAATCTTTTTCCAAAAGGCGCTTTTACTATTATGATAAAATTGATGTTTAGTAGATGTGACCTTCGAATAAAATTGAAAAAAAATCGTCAGATCTCTTATTCAAATTTCATTGATGATAAAAAAATCAACTAAGTTTCTTTTTCATTTTTATAAGCGTTCATTAAGAATGTTTTAAGATACATATTATAAAAGACACTTGATAAATATAATCAAGATACATTTAGAGTGATAAAATTAATGAAGATATATATAAATTAATCTGATCACTTCCTACCAAATTAAATTGTGTCAGGGGTTCAACTTCGTTTGAATTGACAAACATATGAGACCAATTATGCAACACCAAAACGTCATAAAATATCGAAGTAACCAATAAGTGATTTCTTGATATTTTTAGAACTGTCCACTTCATTCCTAGCAGTGCGGTACCCTAGTCCAAGTGTTGTATCATCGAGTAGTAGTTTTAATTTTTTTGTCTTTTATTTTGTGTTGTTTGATGGGGAAAAAAGAAATAAATAAAGTGCAAGTTTCTTATACTACAAAATAATTAACATTTGTTGAGGGGAAAAAATCCCACAGCAAAGGAAAAAAATACTACTCAGACTTTTCAAGTTTTCAACCACGATATAAATGATGAGAAAAAAAGAATTAATTAATTTCAAGCTGGGAATTTATGTTGAAGCCTCCAGGCTTCAATCACGTTCGTATATGTTTATAAGGTGTCCATCTAGATGCAGCATTAAAAGAAATCTATTATTTGCGTACGAAAAAGAATATAAATTTTAGCGTTGATATTGTATGTTACTACTAGAAATATATTACATTGTTTTGTTTAGAGATTTAAAAATTGAAAGAATAATGATATGTTAAATTCGTCAGCCTTGGGTATTTGGCTAACGAAAAACAATGAGAAATGTAACGGGGGACGCGGGAGAGGCCTCAAAGTGGTGGAGTTAGAATTTTCACTAAAGAATTTGGTATCTTCTATATATATAAAACTAATTTTAATCATATATAATAGATGAATTCTTGACTACAAGTTGGCTCAAAATTGAACCGACTAATAAATCGACCGAAAAAAAGTTATTGGGTTTTTAATAGGCTTATCAGAAAAAGTTATGGAGTTATTAGTTAGGTTTTGGTATTTACTATCGGGTTATTGGGTAAACCGATAACTCAAATAAATTGTATTAATTTACTCATTTACCTTTTCTAAATATTAATCATTGAATATATAACTAGACACTATGAATATAGCAAATTATTAGTACTCTATCGATTTCACATTAGGCCGCCCTACTAGTTTTTATTGTGTACTCAAAACCTAAAGACTAAAGTACGGATTCACAATTGTAGCTATGTGATATTAGTTTTCGTTATGATCTTGTTGGACTATTTGATTTTAGTTTTAGTTTGTAATTGTAGATTTTACATTTGCAAGTTTGTAAATGTCTGTAATTTGATTAACATCAGAAATTTCATACTATGTTTTGGCTGTGACATATAATTATAACCTTCGTAGTATATTTCTTTCTAATTAATATAATTTTTCATTATCTTTTTAGTTTTACTATAACAAAACGTTTAGAAAAGTGAAAAGTTATATAATATTGGAAGGGCTTGGATCTTTCAGAACCATAAGTATCGTACTACTACTAGTGGTTCAGGTGATGTAGCAGAGGTGAATACAAATTTAGGTATTTTATAAATATTTTGATAAATCGAAAACTGAATTGATAACTATTAAAAATCGATAGATCCAAAACATATAATCAAACTAACCGATACACACTCTCGCCTGGGAGGTCAATATGGAGAAGGAGGGGTTAAAGCAAAATAAAAATTTATAAATGCGATGTGGATAGAAGTTGGCATAGTAAGGCTACACCAACCTTGCTTCGTTACGCCACGTTTGCCATCCCTTAAGTCAAAATTATAGGTAGACTTTGTCAAGCTTACTTACCATGACATAATTTTGCGCCCAAGCAATTTATGACATTAATTATTCTTTGTGCTACTTTGAACAACCAAGAGAAAAGACAAACAAGACTGCTAACTTTTGGAAATTTTCTCTCAAAATACTTTTAGAAAACATTGATTTTAACACATTCAAGATAAATTTTAAATAGCAATCAATTATCAATTTCCTTCGAGCTCCAATTGAAAAAAAAAAAAAAGAAGAGGAGAAATACAACAAAAATAACAAAAAAAAAAAAAAACGAGGAAATTTTAAGAATTCTTTAGATGAATGTAAAATTTACCATATGTAATATGTTTCATATATTTGTAATTGAACCAATGCCATCACCATGACATAATTTGCAGTCAAAGAGCTAAAGATTCTTTTCATACCGCACAAACTTTATCAGTTTCAACGCTTTGACAAATTTGAGTTTTAAATCAAAAAGTATTCCTTCAGAGTATTTATTGAAAGGGTTGCAAGTTAAACCACTATTTCTTTTGTTTTAGTCTTATAGACTATACCCTAATCATGCTTTAAAAAAGGTATCACTTTTTTTCTTCCATAATAAGAAACTAGTATCAATATATTAGACTTAACATGACTTATCAACATGAATTGCGATGGAATGATAATGATTCTTTTATTCATAATCAAAACTGTTGAGTTCGAATTTATTAAATAGAAATAATCATATTTGGAAAAGCGTTTCTAAAATAAATCCTATAAAGCGTTAATACACATTTAATCGAGTTCTAACGAGAGTGCTGCAAAGTAGGTTAGAATTATTTTCTGTTGACGTTGTTTCAAAAAGTTAATGCATATCACCTACTACCACATTCAGAGGTGGTTTCAATAGATAAACACGTTTGCAGGATTATTTCAAAAGTAGGTGAGTACACCATTTCTTGGTCACCTCGTAGAAAATGCTTGCAAAGTGTCAAATATTGTCTACTCAAGTACTCAACCAATCAATTACACTCTAGTCAATTTAACTCTTGAACCAATTGATGTGGGAAACCGGTTATGTAGTTTAGTTTTTTTTGTAGCGTGTAACACAAATATTGAAGTAACCAATGTGAAAATATACTATTCTTTCATTTAGAGTAGTTATCTTTAGGTTTCTCTAAGCTTGTATTAGAGCCTTAATTGAATCGCACACCGCATGACACATTAAAGGATATTGCTTCAGTAAGATTTTCTCTATATCGAAGCTTGAACCTGAGACGTTTGATTCAGTTTCACTATTACATCACAACCTTTGTTGATGTGCACTCCCTCGACCATTTTACTTTGTCTTTTTTTTTTTTTTGGTTTAGACAAATATTAAGAAATTATCATTTATTTATTTACTATTATTGTATTCTTATTTGTTATTTTCTAATGTTGATAAATGAAAAGGTAGTTAATTTAAACAATTACATTTTAGTTAACTTTGTGTATATGTTCTTCACATAAATTTTCTATACAAGTTGGTTAATCTTTATTACTTCCAAAATTAAATAGTAGAGACAAAATTGATACATATATTTAATTATATCTCAATTATATAAAATAACAATTATTTTGAGCCATCTATATTTATAGGGAGGACAAATAATTATGAAGTGATGGTGGAGGGAGTACTCCATTTTGCTTGAATTTTCGAAACTCTACGTACCATCATTTCTGAGTTACACTTTTTTCCTCTTGTTAGGTCAATAATTGGGATAATCTTATCAGCGTCATTCCAATTTCAAATCCTAGTCGTGCAAGCTAAGTACTACCATCATCCATAATTATTTCCCACGTTTGATAGATAGTTTTGTACCAAATTTAGGGGTCTCTCACACCTAGACCCCTAAATTTGAAAAAATAAAATAGATTTTTAAATCTTATGATCATAAATATTTCAGATAAATTAACATTAGTGTATTAAATATAAAAAGTGGGTAACTTTTTAAAACAAATCAATACGAAAATTATAAATAAATTGAAATGCAAGAAGTGTTGAATATAATTTACACATTTATAGATCATATTAAAGTATATTTAATTAATATAAATCACGAAATTTTAGCTAAAAGTTAAAATCATGGGGAAAAATTGTTAATGAATATTTTATTGACTTAATAATATACTTAGTGTCATTTTCTTGAGATTCTTTCTTGAAAAATTCAACATTTTCGGATAGATTAAAGCCTTAAGGTATACATTGCCATAGAGATCAATATTTTTAGTGCATTAAGTGACTTGTTAAGATATGATATAAATTTTAACAAAAAATATTCAAGGAAATTAGTATTCCTATAATTATTTTAAAATTATTCTCGTAGAAAATATAAATAAATTTAGAACCTTATAAAAAAGAAGATGATATGAAAAGAAAGATTCAATTATTCTCTGAAATTTTAAAAATTATCTTATTTTTGAAACTATAATAGAAGTCCAAAAATTTACTTAATACTATCAGAGGTAGAGATGGTATATTTTACATTTTGTTTGAAAACTTGATCTTCTTATAGAGAAGACAACTTTCTTAATACAATTTATCTTACAAATTTTACTTTTACAATAGCAATTTAGCATTTTGTTACCCACTAATTACTGTAATTTTTATAAGTAGATCTTCATTTTTTGATTTAAATATATCGAACACTCAAAGGCTATTTGGCAGTTAGTTAGAGCAATATTAACTCAAGCAACTTAGTGATTTAAAATCAAAAATAAACTTCTAATATTTTATTATTATTTTTTTCATTTTTGAGAAGCAAAATTTTTTCTTTCTTTTTATTGATCTTTTAAAATTATATATATTTTTCTCTTGTAATCTTATATATATCAACTGAATGGATGACTTATTTTTAAATGCATATAACTGTCTTCTTTATAGTTGTGTATGTATTATTTTATGTAAATATTAATTTTATTTTTTTTACTACTACCCAAAAAAAAAAATTCTTCACCAACTTACCAATGTTAGTCAAATCTTTTAAATATAAAACGCATGACTGTTCAATATTGCTGTCATTAAATAATTTGGCATTCTCGTAAATAATTCCCACAATTGTGCCTAGTGTTAAAATATTATTTAATAGGACGAAACACGCTGTTTGGTCTACCAACATTTGCCAAAAAAGTTACTTATCCGTGGTTAAGTTTTATACCCAAGTAAGTTCTAACCATAGTTAAATTCTTTTATCTCTCTAACCATGGTTAAGTTATTGTCTTTCCCTTTATATATTAAGCTTTAGATAGTGCAAAAAAGAAGGAAGAAATAACAGAATTTTATCAGAGAACAGAGAAATTCAAAACGCACCTTTAAAATGGCAGTCTATTTAGATGAAGAAGAAGTATGGAAATGTCCAAAACACCCTTCAAAGAGACGGAGGAACGGTGTTTGCCCTGTTTGTCTTAAGGACCGTCTCGTCATTCTCTGCCCTGACTGTGCTAATGTACGCCCCTGTGCTTGCTACGCTTCTGCGACGTCGTCTTCTTCCTCCGCTTCCTCTTCGTTTTCTCTATTTTCCTCATCGTCCGGTCGTAGCGGCGGCGGTGGAGGCGGTTGCGACGGAGGTTGCTCAGTCGCACGAGTCTCCAATCTCATAGATAGTGAACCTTCTTTCCGTAGATCGAGATCCGTCGGAATTCCGTTCCTCCGATCATCACGAGAGAAAAATTCCGTCGACAGAAAAAATCAGCCGAATTGTAAAAACAGTAAGATGAGCAAAACGCCGTCGTTTTGGTCGGTTTTCAAGTTGAGCAAGAGTAAGAGATACGGAGATTCAGAGAATGATGAATTGAAACCGAAACCAAAAGCGAAAGCCGATATTCATCATGAAAATATTAACGAATTTACTGATGGTAGAATTGAGGATTTTGCAAGGATGATGAAGAGATCACGATCAATGAGTGTCGTGATAACTTCAGTTTCCGGCGCCGGTGACTGCAATAAGTCACCGGCGAAGTCGAAAGGATGGCATTTTCCAAGTCCAATGAAAGTTTTCCGGCAATCGAAGGCTTCGAAATTGGTTCACGAACGGTCGCCTTTGTACAGAGGTTGAGTTTTCGTTTTTTTTTTTTTTTTGGAGTGTATTTTTTAATGTTGAGAAAATTACTCTACTAAACAGTAAATAGCATAATTAGAGTTTTATTTCTTTGAGTATGAAAAAATAATTGCACTAATGTATTTTATTATTATTAAAAAGAAGTTGCAATGTACTTTATAAGTTGAGTATACTTCTTTATTTCGTTTATATAGAATCTAATTTTACGTAATGGTTGAACATCTTATGGTCTGCCTGCATGTTTTTTTTATAGTTGCAATATTTAAATTAATTTATGTGTATTTTAAATAACTTTTGAGAGATATCTATATACGATTTTTTACCTATCTTCATCAATTTATTAAAACATTGACAATTAAATTGGATTTTGGTTCACCTAATTTTGACTCGAAGAGTGTGCGTTTAATCTTATCAATTTATTGTTATGTCACTCTTTTCATTTTCAAGAATGAGAAATCTACATAAATATAATATTATAATCTTTACTATTGCTTCATTCATTTATTTTATTTTATGTTTGCTTCATTTTAACTTCCATAAACTTTGATGGACCCATCACTTAAAATAAAAAAAAATTATTAAAATTTAGCACCTTTGTTGCTGATAATATTTTGTTATTTAACTATAAAATATTTACAACTCACTTATCTTGAAATAGATGAATTAAATACATCTTGCAATAAAAATTTGACTCCGGATCTTTTTTTCGGCTACAAGATATTATGTAAATTATTTTATGACCAAAATACCATGTTACCTTCGATGGGGTCAATTTTATAATATATATGTATATATATATATATATATATATATATATATATATATATTTTAATATCTTTTTTGTAGAAACAAGTGGTCCTACGTCCTTTGCCTATATGGGAGAATAATACAAAGATTATGTCTATCTTCACTGAAGCTATTACACTAACCTCTAATACGGTTCATACCAATTTGAGATATCAAAAATATATGGAAGAGAGGTGATGGATTGAGGTGAACAAGATTTTTTATGTATTCTAAATACGTGTGAATTTATTTGAATATATTATTTTAAAATGACTCATTAAAATTTGACACTACGTATGAGACGTGTATGTAGACGTATTTAGATACATCAAAATCTCGTAAAATATGTAATATTACAAACTGAAATGTATCTAAGTAATTAACTCCTAAACTAATGATATTAAGCTTTAAAGCGTTTGTTGATTGGATTAGAAGAAATAATTATGCATTAAGTTTTGGGGGACTTGTGTAAGTTTCATTAGTTTAGGAGTTAAATATTTGAATACACTCTACTTTGCAATATTACGTATCTTATCAGATTTTGTTTCCTCCACATACATCACATACATGTATCCCGAATATATGGAGTCAAATTTAGGTGTAACTTGTTTCAGATACATTATATTCAGTAGATTCACATGTATGTGGGATACATAACAAATCTCGCTCACCTGCCTAATCTCTCTCCCGTGTATTTGGAATCCCAGATACATGTGAATTATTTCAGATACATACAAAATGTATGTATAGTGTGTATCTAGTGTGATCCTCATGTATTTGAGATACATACAAATCTCGCTCACATTCCTTCTAGTCTCGCTCGCGTCTCTTTATATTTTTTGTATCTTATAGCAAAAATACATATATTTAAGTGTAAAATACATTGAAAGAAGCTCTTGATTATTGGTCAGTTACATAACATTTTGAAGATGTGTGTAATATAATATATATGATAATAAAGTATGTCTAATTATGTAATTTATTTTATATATAAATAGTATTTTGAGGAGTATGTTATAAATACCGGAAATCCGAGGTATCAGACTATTAGTGATAGAAGAGGATTTAATGCACGGATTAACATAGATGAAGACCCAATCATCCCTTAAAACTTTTCTCAACATTTTTAACATCATATTTGTGGATGGTATTTTCGTAAATAATTTTTTTTTAAATAAAAATTACACAATACATATTATTTTTAATATATTTAACCAAATAAAGTATATGCGAAATAATATCTACGTAACTAATACTAACATTATTATGTGGATGATTATAACTATGTACCTAGCATTTCTTTTCTTTTGTGGTGTTACCTCGCCCTCATCTGTATGATTAAAATGATTTATAATAATGATATTATTATTATTATTTCTATTTATTGTCAATAATAATAATAATAAAAGTGGCCCTAAAGGATCATTATCAATAGCAAAGAAGGAAATTGATTGTGCAAAGTAAGACAGTCATCAAGATACATAGAGAACAAAACTTATCAAATAATTTAGGGTAGTTGGTTAGTTAATGTAGACTTATGATTGAAATATAATTTAATCATAATTTTGAGTCTCATAACATAACAATAATTAAATATAAGTGGGTATATATGAATGTTATATATTGTTGTCTAATTATTAGTGACCATATTTGTTTGTAAGAAATCAAAGCAAATTGAAACAAAAGCACATGCTAGGTGTTGTTTTTTCTTTTTTATTTTTACACAAATCCAAAGTATATCAGTTCATAGATTAGGTATTAAATCATATCAAATAAAATGGGGGTCCTTTCCTATCTTTGCAAGTTTTGTGACAAAAAAAGTTGTTTTTAATGAAATTGAGGCCCCTTTTGAAGACAATTTTAAGAAAAATATTTATTATTTCAGATATTTTTCTTCGAATTAGAGGCTCTTCAATTTTAACAAAACTTTATTGTATTAATGGAGCTCAAGCTGTCTCATGACTTATTTTTTTTGAACAGGTTTTGTCCTAAATAAACCAAATTGGATTAAGTTTTTCCAAATACTTTTATGGATGAATGTTTAAATACATGAAGCATGACCTGCTTTATGGCTAGCTTCTTTATGGCAAGTGCTACCCGTCGCTTGCACTACGTTATCATATAATTTTTTATTATTTAATCCTGATAAAATATCATCATAAATCATAATTATATAAAAATTGATATTTATGAAATCTTTCGCGAGGTGTAATTTACTAATTTTATTTGCAATTACAAATTTGTTTCATTTACTAAGTAATATTTTCTCCCACATCACCACCACAATTAATCATATAATTTAAGCGTTTTATTTTTTTCTTTTGACCCGTTGAAATAGGGAAAAGTCGTTTTATTATTTTTTAACATATACTAAAAGAGGCTTATGGGTGAACTATTATATGTTTGGACCTGTTAAATGCTGTTGGATAATACAATTTGTCTTCTCTGCCTTGGGCACTTGTTTATAAAAATTTAAAGAAAAAACAGTACTTCCTTTGAAAGATAATTTATTTTGTCTTCAACTATTATTGATAATTTATTTTGTCTTCAATTATAATTATATAAAAAAAAAGGCGTTACTTGGACAAAGCTGTGGCGGCAGGTCACGGAGGAAGTAATTTTAGGTACCCAGAGACGAGGAAATACGTAATAATCGATAAAATATTTTCGAAAATTATAAATAAGTATAGATTCACAGATTTTTAGAATAGAGTATTTGATCGTATGCTGTTAATTAATAAGATTTCAAAAAATCATGAAATTTCAATGGTCAGAATTATCTAATATATAGTACCTGTTAATATTTAAGAAAATAAGCAAGATACATATAAATTAATCGCACATCAAATATCATATAAAAAAGAATCGCCACCTTTGTTGCCTATGCATATTCAACATAAGATGGTAACTATGTGAACGCTAGATTAAATTTTGACTAATTAACGGCTGAAACAAATTATCAATTAAGTACTAATCAAGTAGCATTATATATGTCTATAATATTTATAAGACCACTTTTGACGAATATTTTGACATGATTATGGTAGTTGATTTCTGTTATATAATGATAATAATAATAATATGAAAGCTTATTGCTTAAATTTATGGCCCATTGACTAAGGTTCTACCAACTATTTTTACTTTAATTAATTTGGAATAATCATGAACCTTTTTGTTTGTTTGACACTCTACCTTTACCTGGTTTGATGGTTCAAAATGAAACTTTTTAGCCTATGTAATTATTAAAAAGTTCATGAATGAGAAGTCAAAGACACATGTTAGTTACCCATATATAATTGCTTTATAATCTAACTTGTCAAAATAAAATCTTATAATAGTAAATGGTGGTTCTTTTTTGTTGGTGAGACTATGATGCTAAATTTGCTGGGCCATTGATTTTATAACGGTTTATAAATTTGTTAATTTGATTTTATATTAAAAATGCCAAAAGTTTATTTTTCTTCTATAAAAATGGTAAAATGATATATTGAACTGTAAAGTAACATAGTTATCTATATTTTGTTCAGTGTCCGAAGCATAGATTAGAGTTTCGATTGAATTTGAATTGCACTATTAGGACCCATTTAAAAGTGATGCTTCCAACAGAATTTTCTCCATATTTACGAATTTCAACAATGCACCACAACTTATTTTGATAGTAATCTATATTTTGTGAAAATTGTTTAGTTTGTTATATTAAAATATAACATATTGTTTGTCGAATATCGACTTTATTTAGTAAATAAAAGATTAATTTGAGGGACTTCAGAAATATTTTCGTCATTTTCATCTTTCTTTATAATAAGATAATTTATCTCAATACTTACTTATATTCCACCTGCATGTTGAAGAAATGTCCAAGAATATTGCAAAAATAAAACAAGAGAAGTAGCTTCAATTTCTTTAAAAGATTACTTTTACATAATAAATTCATTTTTTGAGTAGCTAACTTTTAAAAAATTTAAATTATTTTTGTCAGAGTTTTGCGTGACTTGAATTAATTTAGGAGTTAGTTTCTTTATATTTGTTATTTAAAATTTATTAATAAGTTTATTAGTATATTTTGTATTTTCTAATTGGAAATTATAGCTATAAATATGTCTTTGAGGTATTAATAAAATAAGTTTAGTGTATATATTTCCTCTTAAATTCTTACACCTTTACATTTGGACAACTTTCGCATATAACAAATAAAAAAATTATATTTGTATACTATAGCAAAATTTTCATAATTACGTTCCATAGCAAATATATAACTATATAATTCGCTATATATATACAATTATATAATTCGTTGGCCTAAATTGTATAATTCGCTAGCCTCGCTATACATATACAATTGTATGATTCGTTGGCCTAAATTGTATAATTCGCTAGCCTATTTCGCTGTAATTGTATAATTCGCTGTCTATTTAACTGCAATTATATAATGCGCAATTGTATAATTCGCTAGCCTATTTCGCTGCAATATGTGTGTAAAAGTTGATTTGCATACAATTGAATCGAAGTAAAATGTTTCTATAGGAAGAAGATATACATTTTCTCTAGCTTTACACAAAAACAGAAACACAATTATATACACTTTTGTTGTATAAAGCGAGAGAAAATTGTGTTTCACTGCAATTGTATAATTCGCTGGCCTTTTTCGCTGCAATATTTGTATAAATTTTGCATTTGTATACAATTATATCAAAGTTAAATGTTTGTAAATTATATAATTAAGTTTATAGCATGAAGATATATGTTTTTGCTTGTGTATATACAATTTTCTCTCGCTTTATACAAAACAGAAACACAATTTATACACTTCTATTGTATAAAGCGAGAGAGGCGAGCAGAGGGAGAGTGGCGAGCGAGAGTTTTGGGAGAGAGACGATTGACAAACTTTGGCAAAAGTTTGCTATGGGGCACAATTAAATTAAACAGTCCATCTATTTTAGATTATTAGTTTGTTATTATATACAATTATCCCTTTATTTTTTTATATGTTATCCGAATATAATTATTAATCTTATTATGACATATCCAAAGTAAGTAACCAAACTCGAGTTAAAATAATACTAAACTTTTATTTCAAGACTATCTATATTTATACACCATACCAAACAATGCCTAACTTCTAAAAAAAAAGTCGGTATAGAATTATATTCTTCTTTAGCTAACTTATAAATTTACCTAATTTCTATTTCGTAGCTTTGGTTTAATTAGCATAATCTTAGTTTCCCAAAAGCATGAAATTGGAGGATTAGTTTTTGCTAAACCGAATCGTCATAGTATTTTGTCCGAATCTTAGAATAATTAATTAAAAACCTAATCACGTGATTAAGCTGGCTGTTTGGTTGTAAAATCTTCATTGAAGATTTAGGAACCATTTTTTTTTTATTTTTTGGGTACAGGATTTAGGACCATTGGATCAACATAAAGAGCAATTATTTAATTAAAATGTTCAAAGAAATGCATCGAACATTGACACATTTTCATATCTACGTCCAAGGTATAAGTTTCTAGAATTTCACCTTTAAATTCATCTTTCTAAATTAATACTTCCTTTATTTCTAATTATTTGTCTATTTTGACAAATAAAAAAATAAATTTTTTTATCTATTAAACACTCAATTAATTATTTTGAAAAAAGATAGAAATTCTTAAAAATATTAAATTTTTAATTTATCTATTTCATAATTAATATAAATAAAATGATAAATTTATTATATTAATTATATATTTTTATTTTAATTTAAAAATAAATAAATAATTAGGCACACGATGATAAATCATAGAACACCGAACTTAAACTATTTCCTAAGCGTATATTTGTTGGAAATAACATATTAATGGCTCTATTTACAATGTTATTATCGTAGTATAGAATTCTGCGTTGCTTGTTTTGTCATCCGATGTATAGTTGAATGATTCCACCACATGTTTTTAATTTATTAAAGAAATATTATTTCTCCGTCTTAAGGTATTTATTATTTTAATTTTATAACTATATAATTATCGGGTTTGAATTATCAGCGAGTAAAAACTACAGAATTTTTAGAGAGGGGTTAAAAAAAATTAACCAACTCAAAATACTTATCATTTTAAAAGTTTAAAACAAAAACTAATTAAATTCCACTTAATTAATATTTTCATAAAGAATGTGTAAATGCAAGCATGACAAGCATTTTGGCATGAAGGGAGTAGTATTATTTAAATCCTAAGTACTTCTTTTGTCTAACAATATTTGTCTACCATATTATTTTAGAATATCTAATAATATTCATCTATTTTATAAAATCAATAGATAATTTTGTATTTAATTTCTAATTTATCCTTATCACTTAATTATATTCATTTTCTTAGTATATTTTTTGAGACATTATATTTATTATATTCAAAGAATGATATAAAAAAATTACACTCTCATTTATAATTTTTTAAGAAGTATGCAAAGTCAATAATGAATGACTATCGTTGTATTGACTGAATTTCTTTGGTATTTAAATTTCTTGCATCATTTTCTTCCTTTCTGGTGGCCTTTAATCTCTTTGAATAAAAAAAAGGTTTCAATATAAGTTATTTTAATATAGATTTGTATCTTGTTTGGAATAAATAAATAAATAAATTGTGACACATGAAATAAAATGGTTTATACAGAATTGTCCACAGATAGTCGGCAAGGAACATTATATTGTGATCACAAAATATAATATATTACAAAACATTATTTATAGAGTCAAAATGAATGTACTTTGCAAACTCTGACTGAACCCTACCAACTATTACTAAAATGAAACCCAAACATGATGTAACTAAACAAGAAGCCCAACCATTTAAGCCTATTACAAGTGACACTTCGATCATTCTTCAACTTGAAGGTTGATACATATCTTTCTCACGATCACGCGGAGCCAGGTATGATTGAGGGATTCGTCAAAAATCATTTTAATGGTATGAATTTTTTTTTATTATTTATATATAATACTTCCTCCGTCCGGTTTTGTTTATCGTGTTGTATTTTTTGAATGTCAATTTGATTAATTTTTAAAGCTAAATTAAATCACATTAATTCGATAATTTAAACAAAAAAACTAAAACTATATGAAAAGTACTATAAATTGCAATTTTTTACATATTAATATAATGAAAAAATACATCTTAAATGTTAATCGAAGTTTTTATAGTTTGACTCTAAAAATAGAAATTATGACAAACAATACCTGACGGAGAGAGTAGACAGTAAACTCTCTGCCATTTTCTTTTTATGTTGACTTATTCGAATTTTAAATTCCTTAATGAAAATTCTAACTCTTCTATTACGATCCAATTTACAAGTGAATTACACCACTACTTTTTTTAGGAAAGAGCCAAAGACAATAAGCAAAATTGAAAGTCATATAGATACATACAAGACTAGTTAGGACTGACTAGTTGTTAACAACCCATATATTGATCATGAGCTGTGTAACCTGCTCCAAAGTATGTACTATCTCAATCACAATAGTGGTAATATCTAGTGGTAATATCTTCTATTATGTACTATCTCAATCATTATATATAGTGGTAATATCTTCTATATATCAAAGGAAAAATAAAGTTGAACAAACAAAAGTCTTATTTAATTAGGTGAGGTTGATTTTTCATTCTTAATTAATTATTGGAGCTTAGTGCAAGCATTTACTTTGTTATGTCTTATCAGACTCACACATTACTTGACAGATTCATAAAGCTTTCAAGTCTCTGATCTGTTTCTGACATGGAAACACATGGACTGTTAAAAGAATTAAACAAAATTAATCAATCAAAGAGGTTGATTATTAGACGCACTGAATAATTACAAAGATATAATATTTCGTTGACACTTTGATAGGTTTTAAGAAATTGAAGAGAACAAAACTATTACATATATATACACTATAACAAAAAAAGTTTTTAGTGGCATTATATAGTGATAATAATAAAAACTGCTAATTAAGGTCTTTATCGGTATTGGAGAAAATCCTTTTGGGAACACCTCTCCCCAATGAGTCTGCAGAATGCGATTCGAATTTAGTTGGAGGTTCAATGTGAGCTCCGAACATTGGGTGAAAATAAAAAAAGTCTTTACCCGCATTAGTTAAGTGTCATTAGAACCAATGTCACTAAAGACATTACGGAAATATGCAAAGAAAGTTAATTACCGCTTAAAATACATATTTAACAATAATTAAGAGTTTATTATCGCTAGTGATTATCTTTAATTTAGTGATATTTTATATGTATAAATATATTGTACTCCCTCCGTTTCATATTGTTTGGTGCTTGACCCTTACTGGGGTGACATAATTCTTCAGAAAGCTTTAATAATTATAGCATATATTGAAGAAATGTACGGTTATAGAAAAATAATATTATACTCTCATCATTTCATATTACTTAACCTTTATTAACGTGACATTATTTTTAAATAAAATTTAATTAGAAATGTACTATTGAATGATCAAATAATATGAAATATTGGGAGTATTTGGAATCTATGATCACATAGGTCATAGCTAGGTATATATAGACGGAACATTAGAAGATGTGTCACGTATTATACATTAAAGTTTTAGATTCACCTAATTGGCTTCTTTTTGTGTAGCGATAGTCTAATTAGTTTATATATATGCTTACCAAATTAAAATAACAACTACTTATCCGATCGAAAATTAGATTAAATTTTTTGACATGCGAGAGGATTCAATGGGGACAATTTCTACATCTCTATTACTACAAAAAATATCATGACGTGATTGTGAAAATAATGTCATATATAATCCAATAATTAGTTTGCTAATGTTTCGAAAAAATCTAGTCATTTAGTTTGTTCATAACGATTTCTGATCTTCTCAAATACCCTTCTCGTCACTTCTAGCAAATTAAAGCTACTTCGGATTTATGGAAGAATGGATTATAGCTAAGTTACGTTCCTATATGTACATAATGGAAATTATTGCAATTGAGCAACCAATTTTCAAACATATTAAAATACAAACTTATGCCATTAGAATCAAATTCTCAACTTTTTCTTTGAACATAAATCCCCAATGGATAGTTACATCATACATCATCCATAACTTGTATGGTGGATACGAAAGAAAGCCACGATAGTGCAAAGTACATCGATCAAATTGCTTGAGGTAAATTTAGCATGCACCGATCGATAAATTCATTAGTTTTGACTCAAATTCAGACACGCATATTTAAAAACTTCACCAAATAAATAGGATCAACAAAGTTCAAACTTAGTGAATCGAACGAATATTATACTAAAAAATTGTATTTTTTATCTATAAAATTTAAATTTTGAATCCGTTTTGAAAAGAAAAACGGCTGAATTGTCTCTGTGCAGTGTCCCGACCGTACACGTGAAGTTGGCTTTTACTGAATTGTTGTTTTGTTGTCATGAAGCAGACCAGTTTGAACAACACTCTACTTCCTTATCAATCTCAGCTTTTTGTTTTTGTCTTTCTTTTTTTCACATATACCTTAGCTTCTTTATTCCATTTCTTGGGTTGTGTGAATCTACACGTTCCCTTCACTACTCTGCCACACACATACGCACACGCTTGCTCCTTTAGTTTTTTTCTTTCCCAAAAAAAACAATTATTACATACGTCAATATCTAAAATAAGTTTGAAATCGATTATATGAAAATTATACTAATAAAAGTTTTGATATGATATAAAATCTATTCTCAACTAGTATATTATATTACATGGATTTTTTTCATTCATTATATCTTATATTTAGTTAAGTGTGTATTGATATCAAGTGTGTCAAGATCTTATAAATCACTTTCTTTTATGTAATTTTTAGTTTTAATCTTGTTCCTTTGTAACGCTTTTACTTATCATAGTTTGCTGCATCAATAAATCCACGTTAAACATGTTTAAACCATTTCAAACAACCTTCTCGCATCTTATATCTTCAACGTGTGCTACTTATGGCTATCGAGAATTGTGTCTATTACTAATTTTATCTAATCTGAGATGACCGCACACTTATATTTGTTGGGTGGTCTTGGGCCTTTTCAACCCAAACGCTAGTTCAAAGACCACCCAATATTGGTATCAGAGCCCGGGTTATCAACAAGTCTCAGCCCATCGGGAGGAACTGAGTTGTCGTTCTCTCCAGCCCAAGGCCCGATGTGTGAAGGGGGAGATTGTTGGGTTATCCCACATCGGAAGTGGAAGGAGCTGGTGGTCAATTTATAAGTGTGAAGGAAAGCCTCAACTTTTGAGCTAGCTTTTGGTTTGAAAAGGCCAAGACCACCCAACAATATTAACATTGCATCTACGGAACACTAGTATGGATCACCGCTCGTCAATTATTACTACTATTAAAACAAAGCATAGGAGAGATGGAAGGGTTAATATTTTATAGTGGATGGATTATAATGGCCCTTTGTCGTTGAACGTAACCAAAGGGCAACGAGATTTTGTGTTGATATATTTATGTAAAGAGTTTGCAAAGTCCAAAAAATATCCTAGTTTTGAGTAGCTTATCTCGAAAAATAAACTAGACATTCGAAAAGTCACATGTCTATAGATTGGTGATCATCACATGATGAGGGACCAGAATGCTCAATCAAGAAGTGTCAACAATTACCAATGAGTGATCGAAATAAGATCTTTATGGTCGTGAATATACATTTATCGTAACAAGAAAGCACTCTTAGTTCAACTAAGTAATCTAAAATTTGATAACATATTCAAATTTCGTGTAGAAGTGTATCTTTTTTTATTGTTAAATCAAATCAAATTGAGATGATTCATTTAGATTTTAGCTATTTTATGCAATAATTGAAATATGACGTGTGAATAAAATCAAAATAAAGTTAGTGTGTTTGATGTTTTATCATTTAACTAATGTCATTTAGTATATAATAATATAACGACGGAACTGATGAATCAAATTGATTATATATATAATATTCTCTGTTATATGAATTGTCCTAGGTTATTTCAATCAGATGGAACTTGTCATTCTTGACCTTCACGGCCCAAATTGAATTGTCCAACATAGAACTATCACAATCCAAATTGAATTATGTATTGAAGTCCACTAAGAAAATTCCATTTCCTACTCTAATCATTAGCTCAAATATTTTAGATCCAACTAGAATTGGACCTGTTACAGGCAATGTATGGTTCACACTCTGAATTATTAGCTCGTAAAATCACATAATATAACAAGATGTTTCTTATACGCCACTCAATTTATGTTAGAGAATAAAAGTGGATCTCGAAAATAAAATGTTACTCATTAATATATAATTAAAACTACTTCCATAAGGAACAAAAGAGTATCAATTGTGATACTGGTATAATAAGGTAGAGAAATCACATTCGAGACTTGAGTTTATATTCAAACTTTAGCCATTTTTCTTAGCTCATATTTGAGCTAAGGTAATATTAATGTATTTGAAATCTTCAAATTCTAAGTTTCCATTTGATCTTAGATGCTCTTAGTTAAAGCTTAAGTTATTTAAAGAAAATATAATTTTATTAGTTAAATATATTCTCAATACTCTAGATATACGTGTTGTGGCATTTGCATTAGCGAATTCATGAATCTTCTAATACTCAATTAGATCAGTTGATTTATGCAAATAAAATTTATGTACGTACATATATTATATTAAGTACTGTTTCTAATGAGTTATTCGATGTGTATTGTTTATATTTTTATCAAGTAGCAAGGAAAATTTGGGACTCGTTGATTGTAAGGACAAAAATTACAACGTAAACCAAATAGAATTGTGTATCTCGTCACTCTTTACTTTTATGGCCCAAGCTGAATTGTCTAACTTAGAACTAAATCCAAATACAATTGTGTGGAAGTCCAATATAAACTCCATGTTGTTAAATTTTTAGCTCCAATAATTTTTTGGTGGTTTTAAATATATATAATAAAATAATTAGATTATAATAAATATATATATATATATATATATATTATTTGTTGAAATGTATACTGAACGCATTTAAAAGTTTAAGTTGTTAGATAGAACAACTTTTTTCATATTTAATTATATTTTTAACCCCCCTTATTGAGTCAAATCAAGCATGTAAATTATTTTTTTTATATAGGTGACGCCGAGATTCTATCTCAAGATTCTGTCTGCTCTGATACTATGTTGAAGTTTTTTAACTATACACTTAAGCTTGCCAAAAGTCAATGAAAGTATATACATACACGAAGTATACATTGATTATTCAATCTCAATTAACTGTCCCAAATTACAGATATAAAATCTTTTCAATGGTTCAAGCCCTTTAATATTTAATTTACTCGATACAATTCACTTTTTAGGGTACATCAAATTTTATGAAAGCAAAAGAATTCGTTAATGGCAAAACGGGTTGGAAGAGGAAAAAAGTTAGAAGTCATTAATGGTGAGCTGGGTAGAAAGAAGGAGGTTTTGGTTGATTTTAGTAATTTTGAAAATTTGGCTAAATTTTTGATACTGCAAATAGCCGAATGACTATTTTGTTATAATTTTCCCTATTTCATGGCAAGCTGCAGTAACTGTATAGCGTCGATAATTTAAACTTTGTGCATAATTAATCAGTAAAATCACAAAATATCCTAAAATATTTTCACCACTCTTTGTTTACATGGTATCAAATTAGAGTCCATCCCAATTATTCGCCCACCGCATCTTCCCATATTAAATTATCTGTACACCCTTAACGTGAAGTAGAGTGTCAAAAAATTTTCAAATTAAAAATCGTGAGACATAATCTTGCTTGAATTGTTCTCATCTAACAGATTGTGACAACTATTTCCAAATTTAGACATAACCTAGACAGATACATATTGTTGTAGATCACATTAACCTAATAACAGTTGATAAAAATTGCAACTTAGTGAAGAGTTCTCATTAAAACAAACAGACATTCTTATTTATTATTTGATATTTGATAAGCCAAACTGAAAACACATAAACATACTCAAAAGCTTCAATACAAACAACTTAAAACCACAAATTCCAACATCAGTTTTAATAATATTATCAGTTACAACCAGAGGCACAGCATGAAGTTTCAGTTGCTTTTGTTATGCATTTAACATTCCCAGTTTCATCCACAAAGCAAATGCAACCTTCTCCACATTCAGCTATAACTTCCCCTGCTTTGCTTATTTTACAAGTATATCCTGCATCTGTCTTGCACATCACCTTGCAACCATCTGATCCCTCTAGTGCTTTTTGTGCCTCTGGATCAGATTCTTCCCTATTTTTAACAAATTACAAATATGTATATGGTTTAAATTGACATACACAATAACATAAATTTATGGAATTATTATTATTAGAGTACATACAGGCGGGTACAATTGATGCCGCTGGAACATTGGCAAAAGGGTTTGCCAGCCTTGGAACTCTCTGTTTTGGTAACAGAACAAGACCATCCTTCTGCACACTTACACTCCACTTTCCCATCTTCCAACTTTTCACAACATCTACATAGGGGTTACGATGTGGGAGAATCGAAATACTTATAAACAAAGTCATAGTTCAAAGTTCAGATAATCAACGAACTGAGCTGATAAGTCGTACCTCTTAAAAAAAAATTCAGATCAATATAAATATTACATGGTAATTAGAATCTATTTGCTAACCTGAGTGATTGCTGGCTTGAGCTAAGAGCCTCCATTCTTTGTTGTAAATTAATTATTTTTGGTATAGCTAATTATCATGAAATTTGTTTACTACAAGTCGGGTGATTCATATACATCTGATTAGCAGCTTTATAGACGTGGCTACTGATTATTTCTTTACATTAAGATATTTTAAATTATTTGTCATTTTCTATCGTCTAGGATATTTCTAGCTATCGTAATTCACGGGGTCACTAAAATATATTTTATCTTATATTGCGTATATAAAAAATAATATTCTAAATTCTAATGTGTCACAATTATAAATGGGTATCTCCAAGTTCCTTTCAATAACAAGTATTTGCGATAACATTTCATTACAAAGTTTTAAATGTATATAATTTTGCAAAAGATCCATTACTAAATAATATTTTCTTTGTTCCATTTTATGTGACGCAATTTTTTTTGTTGGTTCAACTTAATCTTAAGATAGTACTTCAATATATTTATAAAGAGCGAGAAAAATGAATCTATTTTTTAATATAACTATTTTTTGAAACACATTTAGTAAATATTTTAAAGTCTTCATTATTTTTTAAACTTAGTGTCTCATTAAATATTGTCACTTAAAATGAGACAGAAAAAATACTTGTAAGTGCCTCTTTTGTTGCAAAACTAAAATAATTATTTTTTTCTTTTATAAAATAAAAACTTTTATATATATATATATATATATTTATATATATATATATATATATATATTGTAATGTGAAATTATGCAAATTTTAAATTACTGGTGCACAACAAAGTTCTTTCGTGTGATAATTGCGTAAAGATATGAAAAGCTGTTGGATACAAGGCCAGCTGTTAATATTTTTCCCATACTAGTACTATTAATTAATACATTCAGAAAATTAATTAATAATTTTTCTAGGATGGTGTAGCCTACCTGTTGATTGAGAAAAGGATATTCATCAAACAATTAACAATAGAAATCACTTTTAGCTGGTAAGAAAGCTATGTATTAATAGTTGATCAAGTCGAACACTGATAAAAATTATATTACATATATAGAAAATTATTTTAAAAAAGTAAAGATTATTATTATTATTATTATTATTATTATTATTATTATTATTATTATTATTATTAATCTTGAGCTCGGTCCCTTTTCCTCCTACTATTTAAGCAACGGCGGAAAAATATCAGTTATACATTTGAGCGATTATAAATTATTTTATTAATATTTTTTCATCTTATTTTATATATCACTTTTTTATTTTGTATTTGTATTAAATAATAATGAGATTTTATTCTTTTATTCTTATTAAATATTTTCTTAAGTCAACTTTATAATAAGTAATGACTTATGAGCATATTTTAAAGCTATAATAAGTAAAATGTGATAATTTATATATAAATTTTATAAAATGACAAATATTATATTCAATTACTTATAAAATAAAATAAAGAAATTAATATTTATCGACTGTTTATAATCGAACTAATCCAAATCAGCTCAAATTTGCTTTTTGGTTGTTTTCACTTTTCACCATTCAATTTACAAATAGAGCCCCATCTTGTGATTATTCTAATTCTTTATCTTGTCTTTTATCAATTATTATGACTACTTTTGTGGGGGAAAAGAAGCCACTATATGTGGTCAATAATTTCAGGAATTTCTTTGACACCAAAAGTGCTCTTTATCTAAACCTTTATTCATATGACCATTATTGATAAATTGTCTACTTTAAGAAAATGAAACAATTACGAGATAAGGCTCATTATTAAATTTGAAACATTAAAGTCTGATATAAATTTCTACGGTTTTCAATAATTGCTAAGCTTTATATGTACAGCGTCTTTTTTTCTTTTTTTCTTTTAATAATATACCATATATATGCATCTGCTGACTTATTTTCCTATTTTATTTTTATCTATATAATATAATAAGTATGACCGTGTGAGACATCATTTAATTGCTATTTAAAAATTCTG